>OX155953.1:6995930-7595930 GCA_944548615.1 Micropterix aruncella | reverse complement strand
AACTTCCCAACGAACCGGTCAGTTGCGCACGAATCACTAATGTAGTAGCTCTGTGTGTAATTTGACAGTTTGATCGCATTGAGACAACGTTTTTGCATGGATTGTGAAGATGTCAGGTTTCGACATTTTTCATATCGTTTAATCAATGAGTTGTTATTGAGAAATATTTGAAACTTTTTTCCAAAATGATGATAACTCGTTACTTACAAAGAAAGTGCGCCTGAGTTTTTCAATTGTTTTGCGTTTAAATCCACCTAAAGTTAAGTGAAATAAATAATAATCCTGACTTTTTTAAGAAAAGCAAATATTGATCTGATGGCTTTGATGATGACGTCATTGAGAAGAGTGGGTTAATTAGATTATACATTATTTTGTTACTTTAAATACAAAAATTAATACATTTGTAGAAAAAATACTGGACTTTTTCATTTTCCTGCCCCCATTACTTTCATTTTCCTGCCCCCATTACTTGATAAATAAAATTTGCATTAAAAATTTATAACAAGGAATCTTATTAATTCTAAGGTTCTATCAAACTAAAATAATCATTATTTTTGGCTCCCTAAATTGCATCATTAGCCGTATGTGCGCCGATTCAAGTATTTTTAGTCTAATCTGTGATTTGTCTCTATCCACGTTTGTCTATCCACAAGATTACTTACCTTTCTTCCAGAAGTGCAGCTGATATAAAGGTTTTGAATGAGTATTATTTGTCTTGCGGTTGATCATCTTCTTCGTCTGACACCATTATAGCACGATTGACATAAATTAAGATTTTGCATGAGTTCCTCTTTTCAAGCACTTGCATAATTTCAATTAGAATCACAGCAGTTGTACACTTCATTTGGAATGCAGTGCGCAGGCGTAACAATACCTCGTCACAATTACCACTATGTAGGTTAGAGTTTTTGTCCGTGCATTCTTTACTGGCTGCCGTAGCGGTGCTTCTATTATGCCATTTCGTTAACGGATGTACACCGGCAACAATAGTGGTCCGAGTTCAGGGTTGAGGTTGGCCTCGGGTTCAGACGGTTCATGAGCGGCTGCCGAATCCACGCGATCGGCTCTGAGTAGTCACGACTTCCAAATAGCCGCTTTGTCATTCAATTTGATTCAATCGTCCGCGGTGGTGGATTCAATGAATGCGGCTCGTCGCTTACATTCTCTAATGGACGTATCACGGCTGCTGACATTGTGTCTTCTGGATGACCGTCTGTGGAATGCGCCTCAATTCTTTTGACCTATTCAAGTGATTTAAGGAGGTGACTAAATATCAAATACACGGTCCTAGCCGAAGAATACTGTGTTAGTAAGAGGGATTTAAGAAGCGGAATAACCCAGTTTAAAAAAAGCGTTCTTGGACCATTCATTGACGTACAGTGGAGTTTAGAGAGTTCTTAAGAGCCCAGACACTAATATGGAATGAATTCATAGCTCATCCCATTAATGGGCAATAAATAGATGTAGACATAAAAATGATAACAACATTTCGGTTACTTTTGTACAAAAAAATAATTTGTGAACTGGATGAAAACATAGTCATGTTTTTTTTCATTGCGGCGAACTTATGTTAAAGCAGGACGTGGTGATACATGCTACAGATAAAATAATAATAATAAATCTGACCGAAGTAGTAACGACCATAAGATAAGAAAACTGTTATATCGTGGGCATGTTGTGATATACGACAAAACTTTGTAATGAGTAGCTTTCAGTAGCGAAGAGTGATTAGAGTTCGGTTCAGTGAGTTCCAGGTCTATGTGAAAACTGGACTAAGACGAGAAATTGATTTATCCAGTAAAGTAGAGGAGTATCTTGGCCGAAGAAATTAGAAACTAAACGTCCAGAAATCTTTGAGAGAAGGGAAGGAGGATGTCAAAGAAGCGGCGAGTCGAGGATTCGAATTGGAAGAAAGAAGAAGTAAGAGAGAAAGGGATCTTTTCACTTCTAGTCGTTGGAAGTCACTGGCGAAAAACGCATGGGAAGTTAAAGCAGAGTTGGTCGAAGGCTTAGGGAGTTCAGATGAAAAAGAAAAACAAAAGATCCAATTTCAAAGATGCAATATAACCATATCAAGTTCTACGATAACGGTGTATTTAATAAGCGTAATAAAATGCAAGCTATCGACAATCGCAGCCAGACATATCGTGGATTATCTACTAGAACAACCGGTCGCGGTCGGGTTGATTTTGTTTGACACTGGACGAAGGTCGATACGAGACCAGTCCGAGTCAATAATGGCTATGCTATTATTGTATTTCTAGTAGAGTAAAAGTAGGTTATACAGTCGGCTTTCGTGTAATGTCACGTTTGGCGTTTTGTCGTACTTGTCCCGGTGTACTTGCATCATTTTAGACAAGTGTCTCGCCTTAGCCTTGGATCGAGATTATCAGTGACAAATTACTGCTCAGCTAACCTTAAATGTGGGCTGTTCGATTTGAATATTCGAAGATTGTCAATTGCTGATTTTGAGTTAAATTAATTAGCTTTCGTTGCTTTGCTGCTGTGTCTTTTTTAAATGATGATCTTTCCTTTAGATGCTGTCAAAAAGTATTACTTGTAACATTGTTAGATATAACTTATTATTTTATTTTTTATTGTCTTACGATTTATTGTCCAATCATGCTTGTCTATTCTTCGCCTTAACCGGTTACAAATTTCTTTGATCGGTTACATCCGGTATTAAAGTCATTGCTCAGTTTTTTGAGGAATTTCATCCCGATACTATCAGCGGATATTTATGAAGCGGGTATCATATGGCTTCTGATGCGGAAAATGACCGCGTAGCCTCTACATACAGCGACATACAATAAAATGCTAATACGTTCGTTCGTTAGTCTCGGGAAGGCTTAAGTAGATTGTTTGTATGCGCGTGGTCAGCGGGCGGCTTTCCTTCTCGGACCTACACTAGAGAGTCACCATTTCGCGATCGTCAAGTAACTGGTAACCGTTTATAATATACACAACTTGTAACTGTTTATGATATTTATTAAGCGCTGCGCTGCGCGGCGCAGAGTGACTAATTAAAGTTACCGGGGGTTCGTGTTTCGCGGAGGCTTATTCTGTGTGAGCAATTGATACTTCTCCAGTAATTGGAAAGTGAGTGTCTACATCGTGAAGACTGTTTAGTTTATATGACGATTCTGAAACATAATTGCGATTTTAGACTTATTGATCGTCATAACCGACCTGATCAATTAACGTTATACGATGTGGTTTTATTTACGCCACTCATTATTGGTTTTTTTCTCCTTAGGTTAATATTTTTTATTATCATGGATGTTTTATTAAGTGGTGGTTTGAAATTTCACTTTTATTTTAGAAATGTGTTCAACCGGCAATCCAAAATAATGACTATCGGAATCAAACAAATTTATTGAAAAGTTAGAAAGTTAACTTGAGCTTGGTGTTATACCTGTCGTTGCAAGCATACATATCAAATGTATACCTTTTTTCATTATATAAGTTCTGTAGCGACTAATACATTCGTTTCCTATGTGTTTTGGAGTCGCAATTCGCTCTTCTGTACTATTAACCTATTTACAGTTATTATACTATAGCTTATTATTATCGAACAGGTTCCATGTGCATTATTCTTGTACCCTAAACAATGAAAGCATTTGCCATAACTCAGTTTAGTTAGTTTTAGTACCTACACTTGGATCTTTGACTTTCTGAGTCCTGTTAGTAAGTCAACGTCAAAGTCAAATATGTCAACAAAATTTAGGTGGTGGATAGTTGCTCATCTAACCTGGGAAGTTTAAAACTGAGTATTCAGTAAAGTAAAGTAAAGTAAAAGGTATTTATTTCCAATACAACCATACAATTGTGTAGGAATGACAGTAATTAATCTTAAATTAGTTACTCAATTTAGACAAGAGATGATATACAATATATAGTTTTAAACTTACCAATTTACAAAAACATAGACTATATGATAACAGTTTACAACAAAACAATTAACGGTAAATAATATGTATTAGATTAAATGGGTAGATACGATGCTATGTATTTTCAAAATATTTTAAGAAGTCGTTATGGGCATACATGTTGATTTTAAGCAGATAGACTCGGATGGATCTCTTGAAAATATCGATGTTTTTAATTTCTTTTAATCTTTCGGGCAATTTATTGAAAAGTTTGAGGCCTAAGTATCGACTAGTCGCCTGGAACTTGGCAGTACGTGCTACGAACGGTTGGAGATACAGGGTTTTATTCCTGGTGTCATGCCGATGTACTTCCTCGTGGGATATGGCCGAGCTCTTATTGCAATAGAATTCGCAAAGAGCTTCTTGAGCAAAAATTGCATATACGGTCAATATCCCTAGTTTTTGGAAGTGTTCACGACATGACTGCCGTGGACCAATACCTACTATCGCACGTATGGCTCTTTTCTGGAGAGTGAATACACTGTTGATGTGTGCTGCATTACCCCATAAAAGAATACCATAGCGCAGGTGTGACTCAACTAGCGCGTAATAGGCCGATATTACTTCAGTTCTCTCCAAACAATTTCTGATGCGTAATAGAGCATAGCAGGCTGACGAAAGTTTTGACTTAACATGCTCTATATGTAGATTCCATGACATCTTTGCATCCAGGTGTAGTCCGAGGAATTTAACTGATTCCGCAAGTTCAACCGGGTAGTTAACTTTTATAGATGATGTCTTGCTATTAAAATTTAAAATAACAGTTTTAGACATATTTAGAGACATCTTGTTCGCATTAAACCAATCATCAAGTTCACCAAGAGATGTATTGAGATTGGCAGTGAGCGTATTTATGTTGTCAGCTTCAACTACAGCGCTAGTATCGTCTGCAAATTGGGTGACTTCACATTTAGATAGATTTGGACTCAGGTCATTTATGTAAATAATGAAAAGCAACGGTCCAATAATTGAGCCTTGCGGTACTCCAATATTGACAGTAAGTATTTCGGAAGTTGCTACGGACTCGATTAGATCTCTGCCAATATTGGCTATTTCCACTTTTTGCATTCTGTTTTGCAGATAAGTCTTGAATAGGTTATTTGCCGTACCTCGGATGCCATAATAGTCTAATTTTGCAAGTAGAAGATCGGTTTGGACGCAATCAAAGGCTCGACTGAGGTCACAAAAAATGGCAGCCGAATACCTTTTCATATTTAGACATGTATGTATTTGATTGCAACACTTCAACATTGCCTGTTGGGTCGATTTCTTTTTCATAAAACCAAATTGTGTGTTGCTCAAAATATTATTTTTCTTCAAAAACTCACGTATCCTGACTTCTATTATTTTTTCTAGAACCTTAGAGAATACGGTCAATAAAGATATGGGTCGATAGTTTTCGATATTATGTATATCACCTTTTTAAAAGACCGGTACTATTTTTGCCATTTTATAGCATTCAGGAAAGACACCATTACTTAACGACATATTAAATAATATACTGAGGGGTTTAGATAAAATATCACTGGATTTCTTTAGTATATCAACTGGAAAATTGTCTATCCCAGTGGATTTTTTATTTTTCAATGAGTTTATAAATTTGGCTATTTCCATCTCAGTAGTTCTGTGTTACAGCACGTTTTCCGCTATTTCATTGATAATAAACTTAAACCATTATTAGCCGTGTTTATGGCAGGCATTTCTTCAGTTCGTCAATTTCTTCACTTACGTTATTGGTATTTTCATTACAATGTTCCCGATATATTGTCGGTTATTGTAGGTTATTCTGGTAATTACAGAGAGCGCAAAATCTATGTCACATTTGATAAATCGCCTATATCTCCTCCTCTGCTTGCATAATACACAAGGAAATTAGTACCACAATAGCTGGGAGTAGTCTGCGCTGAGACTAGTGATTGATGTGTGTAGTTTACTACTGCTTTTTATTGACTACTCCCGTCTAATTTACGACTATTTGGAAACGACGTCTACGTCTAGAGCTTTATGAATATTAGATATATAATCATTTGGAGCTAATGCTGACCCCTGAGGCTAACCGTATCGTTTTGTGTTTTTGCGGAGCGTCATCAACCCCGCGGCTATTATAAAGATGATTGCGAACGATTTTTTTGGAATGGCTGGGGTCATGACCTTCTCAGGCGTTTTCTTTTAAGAAGTCTTTTCAAGCCTTCTCATCATCAGCAACGTCCAAATCCTTTAACCGCCCTACCTTTGGGTTATTATTCAAAACGTAGGTAAATATTTGTTTGTTTTTTCATTAGATTTCTCAATGACAATACTTGTTTTAAATGTACCAGACAAAATATTTAGTGGTTTATATAAGGGGTTTTTATAATTGTATATCGGTTTTAAATAAATAGTATATATGCATTTTTTATGTACTTTAAAAAAAAACAATATGATAATATAGCGGACGTATAACGTATGTACGTTCGTATAGATAGGGCGGTTAATATATTGAAATTTCTAAAAGTAATTACGTTCTTAATCAACTCATTTGTTAATAATCAGTAAAGATATCATATCGGTACATTTCCCAATATTTGTTAAGGGTGTGACATTATTGGTATCCACTGGAAATGCTTAGGTCTGCGAACTCTACCAGAGTGATATTGATGCAGTTTATGCATGGAGCCAAGCTCGTAACCTTCACTTCAATAATTACAAATGCTCAGTGACAACATACACTTTCTAATGTATAATTATGCTGGGAGTGTGCTTCCCGGAGTGATGGACAGAGTTACGGACATAGTTTTTTTCGACCCCCCAATTAAACTTAAAGAAACACATTGATCTTATTCAAGCTTCTATGATGTTTGTGGTACGACAGTCATCACCATAATCATCATCATCATCATGTATAATTAATGTAGGTACCGCACATACAGAGGAATTAGTCAATTTGAAATATTAGAATATTTTACAACGGCAGTTGTAAAAAACCCGGAAAATCGGCTGCTTTAAATTTCACGCTTCAAAATCCGTTTTAGTTTTATTTATAATATAATTCTTTCTGTCGAGAAAAGAAATGCTGACCATGTATTATATATTCCATTAGATTCGAGGCGAAACCTTGTAAATGCTTGTTAAATAAACATTTTATTAAGGAGCTATTCTTACGCACTAATCTTATGAAGTGGAATTTCTTTGCGCGTGCTTTGCGGCGCTTGAATGACATTAAAACTCGGTTGACACGATACGGGGTTTCACGCACGAAGAGCATGCCGCCTTAAATTCTCGAACGAGAATACTTGCTTTCGTGAAGCGTTCGTCAAAGAGTTTACACTATTCCACATCTCGTTCGAGCTCGTCTGTGCTTCCCACATAAAAGAACTTTGTGGATAAGGAAATGGATAAGTAGACGTGAAAATTTTGGAGCTTCCATAATGTTGTGTCGAGAATTAAGAAATTAAGACCAAAGATCATACCACATTTTCTTTAGAATGAGACCAGATGATTTTGATTCTTTATTGGAAAAAGTATGACCAGTACCAGAAAGTACAACCACGAAAGCCATTTGTATTGAAATATGGTATTTGCATAGAAGCGACTATGTTTTCTAGTGCACTTTGTCGCATCTCCCATGCATCTCCCTTGTTTTTATATTCCACCGAGTCTGACATCCACAAGCGTGGGTTTTTCTTCATATAGATCGAAAAATCTAATAATTTGTATATCAGTTCACTTAGTCATGATTACGTTAAACAACCAAAAACCCCAAAAATTACTAAAAGAAAACTTTTTCGCACCCGTGCACCACGCCTCTCGAACGCCAACTAATAAACATGCATGAACTCGTTCGCGAACGAGCCTCTCGAACGACGCTGTGTTCGTGCACGCATGCGAGCTTTCGAGAACCTACACGATACGTGAATGCGTTCGAGAAGCAATTCTCGTGCGTGAACTCGCATCGTGTCAACCGGGCATAACTCGTTGGCATCAGATTAAATTTTTACCGCTAACCCTCAGATTCGGTTCGGTTTAAATTTTGTTTAACAGCTAGTACTAGTTTAGTATGGTTATTATCGATATTTTTTAATTAAGTTTTCATTCTGTATTATTGAAAAGTACAATGGGAAATAAATAAAAATAATGAATATATAAAAATAAATTGTGTGGATACGAAACGGTTAATTAGACTATCATTATGCTATCGTGAAAATACTCCATAAAACTCGCAGAGCATAACTATATACATTTACGAGTAACTTTTACATGTATTATTAAGGTCGCTTGGCCAAGTTTTGATAGTTGCCATTATACATTTCTAGCAGAGTTCGGACCGCACTTATGACTGCACTCGAGGTTTATAATCATTATAAAGAAACATGATATTACGATAATAATCACAGATGGATAGCCTTTTGATAAATATTGATGTCATTCAGGCAATAAAAATGGGGAAAGGTATGTAATTACGCGATTTTACTGCTGGTCATGCCTTCATTAAAACAGGAGCTTCGGAGCAATAAATCCGCGTCGAGAGATTGTGCCCGGCTGGTGGCCATATAGCGGTTCCTAATTATTTCTTTTTATTTTCGTATCATAATATTTTTTTACCATCTACTAAAAGGGTATTACGTGCACTATCACTTTCCCTCTTTCTCGCAGATGATACGTATATGATCGACCGCGCTTCTCGATATACATCCTCTATTTGAACCTCGCTTTCTTTTAATAGTGTGTAGTTTTGAATCTCAATTTTAATTTTATTTATTTCGAATAATTTTGTAATTCACTTTTTGGTCCGGGGTTGAAAAATCATGTTCGTCTTTCATCATATTTTTAAATATTCTCATGTTTGGGAACAGACTTAACAAACGGTGTAATCTTGACAACACGGTATTAACCAAGAATCCTTACAACATTTTTTTTTATACATATTTTGTGGTTATAAATCCAAAATTAAATGAAATACAACGCAGTTTTTTTTGTTAGACAATGCAGTTTATTGCAAAAATAAAAGTTTTTTGGAAATAATTTAAAAAAAGAGTTCTTTTTTGAAAATGGCAAAATATTGCTTGATTTATTTTTACAAGAGTATTTGTCATTCTTTAGAAACAAATATACTAATGTATTATTGTTACTTTAGTTTAAGTTACTGGTTTTAATTTATGCATTATTGTAGGAGTTGTATATCAACTTCTGCTAAAAGGCAATTTTTCATGGATGAAAGTTTAAAAAAATAAATTTTAAACGCTAAACCATTCCGACCATTCTGGTTTGTATTTTTGACGTTGAAATCAATATTACTATTTATGGTTTTCGTCTTGTTTGGCGATGGACAGATTGTGAATAGATATAATTATTACCTTCGTATCTGCAATAAATTTATATGCTCAATAAACTTAAATTCATTCATATGTTTTAATATTCATTCCTCTTAAATATTTTAGTCATTTCGTTATGCTTTGAATCGTCCAATCCTATCGCAATCAGATTTTTATATTAAGAGCTGAAAAATCTGTTTGTGAAGTCAAATCTTGTGGATTTTTGATACGGTAGATTCTTACACTTGGTTTGACCTTTTTGCTGACGATCGACGTTGTGATCTTTTACCTTCAGCGTTTTCGACAATCACAAGTTGTCCGAGTCTCTTGTCACTTTATTTGGTTAATGATCGAAGTAGGATTGTGTGCGTTAGTATCTCGTTAGTAGAAGTCATTGATTATATAGTGTATTACATATTACATACATCTTTGATTACATAATATATTATAATATATTATACTATATAATCAATGTTATAATGTAGTGGATTATGACTATTAATTCGATCGGGAATAGAATAGACGAATTAGTACGTTTAGTAGTACCGGGAATTCTCAGCGTTCACCTCCAAAACCACATTTTGAATGCTTTTAATATGGTGAAAAGCAGTGCTCTGACTTTCCGCCTTTTTTTTTATTTCTGCCACAATACTAGAATGACTAGGTATTAGCATATCGATTCATCATAGAAATCAAGTAATACGCCTTTCGCTTCTGAACTCTACCAATCGAAGGACAGCACCACTTATCTTGTCTATCTCAACATTTCAATATTCCAACCACAAAAGGCTGCCAAGCAATTTGAGTGACGGAATCACCAATCACGCTCGAATCTAGAATTAACCGAAATGTCTTTATTAATTTCTCGGTCATCGTTATTATTTCCAAAGATTCTAGCTCGCAGAGACACGCCTCTCAACCTGATCCTAGTGAAAACCGGTGAATGCCAGACGTAACCCACATAGAGCAACAATAGCAGTTTAGATAGCGATAGCGCTCTCGTAAAGACCGCCTGCATAGTCGTGTAATTAGTGCTTATATGGACTGTCCAATTGATTCTTATGCATAGCATCGATAAGCAAAAACGGGTCAATGGCTCTATTGTACCATACAGTATTCTCAAATACAAATTATGAGTTGTCGAACGTTAGTGGATCGAGTAGAAACGATTTGAGTAATATATGATTTAGTAATTTTATAGTAGGACAAAAAAAAACACCAGTGTACAATTTATGACGTTACACTTACCGCTGTTCTACTAAGATTATACCCATTCATATGGGGCTGATTCCTATGGATGAGCTGAATTTAAGTTTCTTGGCCTATCGAAAATGGGATACAGAACTCTTCTTGAAGTAACCTGTGCGAGATATAGATCACTGAAAACATAGAGCAACCAATTACCAATGTCTGTTTCACAGTAGGATGATATGATATGATAAATGCTCGTATAATCGCAAGGGAGCATCCGAATTTGCCGCATCCAGATTTACCGCAAGGCAAATTTGACAAGCGATAGACGTTCCAGATTTTCCGCCCCCAGTTTTGCCATATCTAATTCCACAGCTTCCAGATCTGCCGCATCGAAATTCTAATCATCCAGATTCACAGCTTCCAAATTTGCCGCATCTGGGGAATAGCTAAGCCACGGTTACATGTCAACATTTTTTCGATAAAGTACTAGTAAATAATACCTATCTAAAATAATATCATATCTCCTATAATATTCCATTTCTACCTAAAATAAATTACCTACCTACCTAGAAATAGAGAAACCTACTAGAAATAACTAAAGTTCGGACGAAATCTTTTCGATTCATAACTTTTTTTTGATTATGTTTCCTAACTGGATCTCCTTTTATATTTCTGAAAACGTACAAATAAGGCAATTACTTGTTACTAAGGATTGGCATATTTGTGGATGATGTTCCAATCAGCTCCTAGATTATTATAAGCTCTTATTCCTCAAAACTGGCTTCTATGGTAAGAAAGCCGTGAACCATTTTCAGAATGATGACATAAGTTTCAACCCCCTCATTTGGGTGGACGCGTTGGTTATAAACTCTATGCTGCACTCTTAGCACGAGGAACTCTCGTTGAACAACTTTTCCTCGTCGTATAAAAGTCATTAGCCGAACCTGAAGATAATTGATGATACCGAAACACCCCCCTCGCCCCGCAGCCCTAGCCGAGCGACGGAATACCGGTGACCCCGTCGCCAGGCTCATCGCGTTCGGGCCTCTGTTGATTGGGCTCGAAGGGCCAAAATCCCATGCGCGGCGTTTGGGATAGGGCGGAGTGACTCGGCGGAATTGTTTTGTCCGTTTTAGAACAGGGCCAGCTAACACGCGGCTGCTGCTAATGGAACGAGCCGGACGCGAACGAACGAAGCCATCGGAACGAAGGTCTCCACTGTAACATAAAAGGCCGTGGGGCTGCTCATCGATTCGTCTCGACTTTTGGGGTAATAGAATATTCCCGCTGAGCGCCCTCTCTCTTTCTTCATTAGAAGCTATTGAATCTTTGTATTCGTGATATATTTGGGTCATGCCCTTCAAAGGAGTTTCCCAACGTTAATATTATGAAACCACTAACTGGTTTTAATACAATACAGATCAATTTATTTCATATCCTCGATCTTACGCGCCAATAAAATCAATTTGCGTTTTTTTATTGTTATTGGTGTAAAATCACGCTCCGGATCGTTCTATCTATGTTTCTAGAGCTCGAATTGCTTAGTTTTTTTCTTAATTCTCATTGGAGTGGCCTCTCGTAGGCATAAGTTGATGATATTATCCGGTGATAAGTCTTACGTGCTTAGTAGTGATTCCTCGCAAACAACTTAACTTTTTGACAGTTTTAATCGTTAGTATAGTAAACTAATATTAAAAAAAAACCATTTACACATTTGAAAAAAACATCTCGATAACGAAGTTATTCAGCTGTTTCCATGCCATGAAAAGTTTGCATGTTGGCAGGCACACAAGGTCTCACATGTAGAGCGATGATATTTTGTAGTATAAGTACATAAAATACAGGCATATGTCTATTTTTTTGGTAAAAGAGCTATGATTTGATAGTTAATTATTTGATGGTTTTTAGTCAATGGATAATAAATAAGGTTTTTATGTACATATTTATGTCCCCGGCATGAGACAGATAAAATGAAAATATTTAGCAAGATGCACTGAAAAAAATCGTCGGTTGAAATCACCCTTTTTGAGTGTAGTGTAAGTGACAGATAAAAGTAGCGTTATAGATAACATATTAATATAGCAAAGCAAAACGTAGTCCACAACATTCGATATACTGGTCATAACAGTATATAGGTATATAGTGGTGACATACCTGATAGTAGGAAACGTGGGGTCAGTCAATAAATATTTTTGCAATTATATCAATAATAAATTATTTACTTGCAGCTGTCAATACAACAAACACAAAATAACAAATTTAAACTGAATTAGACAAAGACTATGTAAAAGATCTGTAGTTTAAAAAGACATTGTAAATTAGGTGTATCCTCAGGATGTCTCTTAACCTGGTTTTCAAACCACACCTACTATTGATAAAACTATTGATTGAAATTAAAATAAAATATTGAAAATCAAATAAATCAAAATAAAAGGTGAAAAATCTAAATAATCAACATCAAACGATCACGATAAAAATGATGGCATCTCGCATTATGTCATTTTATAATAAGTTTATTAAATCTCTGAATACAATTATATTGACTCTAATAATTGTATTAACGGATACTATTATTTTAATAAAATACACAACTTTATTGTGCATTCGTTGTTTTACCAATAACCATCTAATAAAGTTTCTGGTCCAGATTTTTCTTTGTGCGGGGCTCAATAAATCAGTTATATCTCAAATAAATAAATACATATTCTTAAATTGGTTAAATTGGTATTTCGATTGCTTTATTCTAAATACGTAAATATCTGTCTATTTGAATTCCTAATTATTTTTTGCATGAACTATGAAGTTTGTTTTATTGGCTGACAAATGTTTATCCTGTCGCAGTCGTGTATTTCAGTCCTTTGTACAAATTCTTTTTTTTTTTTTTTTTTTTTTTTTCAATAAATTTATTCATATGTTCGTCCAATTATGCTAAAAGTCATCAGCATCAACCCAACATTCGAATTGCTTCCGAATTCCTTAGGACTAATGAGTATCCCGTTGCAAAAGATCAGTATATAAATCACTTTACCAGTTGAGGACCGTTTTCTCATGGTTTCATGTACTAGAAACCAGTTTCTAATGGTTTCATGTACTTCTTTCGGAGTTGGAGATATCAGTGTAAAGACATTTCTAGAAAACGCTATAAAACCTTGTTTTTTATCAGACGCAAAATGTGAGACATCATCCATAGATAATTTTTGATTCTGTGTCTTGTGACTTTTTTTATAGCATTAGCGAAAATGTTAATTTATAGACATATTAGCAACATACTGCAATATACTAGCAATATACTGAAGTGATTTGTTTTGTATAAGAGTAGAGAAACCAACTATTATAAAATCATCAATATTGAATATTACCATGGAAGAATTTTGTCGATGCGGTATATCTACTGCAAAAGAATAGTTGTGATAAAAACTCGCACTTTTATAATGAAGTTATTAAAAAAGATTTCTGTGTATAAATATCAGTATGCGTTTATATTTATTGATATCTGACTCAAGACTATACAAGAAGAAAAATGTATTTAATTTAAATGTAATTCTTATGAAATGTTTTACGAATAAAAATGTTCATCCCGTAAAATAAGATATTTGCAATATTGGATATTTGATATTTAGAGTTATTTGTATTTAAGATATGAAAAAAAATGTATATAGGTAAGAAATGCATTTTTTCTTGTAATATTTAGAAACGGTCCTCAATTGCCATCATTGCCATCAGGATGTCCTGACCAGACCTGGATTCAAACATACAATTTATCCAATGTCCAAACGCGACATGGAGATTCGTCGAAAATGACCTAGTAGAGATTGAGACGCTCGATTGTTGTCCCAACAACCTTATTGGTTTGCGGCTTTCCCCCATTGTGGTTGGGGGTGGCGGTTTGGTTGGTTGTGTGGTCGGGTGAAGGGGGTCGCGATGATCTGCGGCTGCGGGTAATCGAGCTGTCACTGCGCAAAAACCGCAGCGACGCCTTCGTTTCGTCGCCCGCGCATTACTTCTGGGCCGACGAGCCACAGCGTCTGTCCTTTGTTGCTCCTCAACGTTCACACCAACAGAAGTATCAGCGCTAAAACGATGCAAACCAGTGCATTTGATATCCTTCCGCCTCGCCGAGCTTTCATTTATAGACTGTAAAAAGAGCAACGTGGTGTCACACAAGTCTACATATTGTCACTTCTCCTCTTTAAGACTGGACCCACTTAGATTGGATTTTTACTAAGTTTTAATTAATTAGGCGGCGGTAGAACAGTGGCAAGATATATACTAAGAAATGCCAGCTAAACTAGAGAAAATCCTTACCCTATGAGTGCACTGAATGTTCATATGACGTCGCGTGTTCCCGTCCGACGCCGTGGCGTGTCTCCAGCTTCAAATCAGCCCCGCAGCTAGGTCCTTTGTTGTGTAATAGGAAGCAATCGCGTACATATTAAGGCTTATGATTGGCAAAAGGCTTTTCCTTGAGAATTATAAAAGCATTCTTACGAATTATTGCGCTCTAAATCATATATGGATAGATAGCCAAAGACCCAAGGTATGATATATAAAGCATATAATACCACAACATAACCTATGTGGCGAGAAATCCATAAATGAAATTAGGTAAAAATTCTCATAAAGGCTTTTTCTGTGAGGATTGTAATAATTGCCATGGAGATATATTTTTATTAATCTTAGAGTCTAGAGTGAAAAAATATTTTGGTTTACCAGTTGTTTATGAAAATTTGCCAAATATACATTTAAATGATACGCGATTAAGTTCTTATTTTTGTTCAAAATTTTTGCTGATTTTGACTGAATAACTAATGAATTTTGAAAATTTTACAACCCTTCTAGAAGATTCATCAATTTATAAATTGACACTGGAATATGTTATTTTAAAAATCTGATTCTGAAAATAATTATAGTCATTTAGGCTTGTTTTTATCGATACTTTTCTGCGTAAGTCTTATAATATAGAATATTATTAAATAAAGCTTTAGTCACACGAAATTGTAGACATTTATCTAACTATTCGCATAATATTTGAAATTATACCGTTTATTTTTGATAACGCAATGTCATTTTGGAATGGTGCCCTTCCATAAGCCACTATCATATATTTTTTATTAAGTTTAATGACTATATTAACTAGATAATTATTTTTTTTAATTATTTTATTCTTGTTTGAAGAGTGTTTATATAAAATAATAAATCCTTTTCAATGCCCCATTATATATGTTCTAAAATCGAGGCAGCGTCTAAAGAGATTTTGCCTAATTTACTTCGATTTGTCAGCCTGATGATGCAGGGTAAATAGCAACGGGTGCAATGGGACTCCTGTGTACTACAGTCAAACAGGCCTACTTATTTGTATAATCTCTTCTCGCCACTTTCATCCCATGGCCTTCCATTGCGCTCTCAAGAATATCTATTACTGGCTATACCTCAGCATTCGTCAACTTTCATGTCCAAGTGTTTCGCAGTGCAGGCGGCCCGACTCTGGAATTCCGTGCCTCTGCCCATAAGACAACTTGAAAATCTGAGCGGGTATAAAAAATCTCTAAAGAGACATTTACTCAACTCGCTAATATGGGGAAAGGGGTTACCTCCCACCTCCTTTGCTTGTCCATTTATTCCGTTCCTCCCTTCGATATCGAGTTGACATACATTACTAACTACTGTTTTATATTCTTTATGGTGACTATTACTTAAGTGTATTCATTCATGACTCTTTTTATACATTAATTTGCCCACATAAACATGTAGTCACAATAGCCCTGGCGGTATAACCGGAAGATATTTCCACTTGGCAATAGGCCCACCACATTGTACTCTTTTGTGTGTGCAATAAAGCTTTTCAGACAAACAAACTCCCAGGATGTCGAACATCCTACCATGTGCACTGCGCCTGTGCAGCACGCGAAGTCGCACGCCCCGAAATTGCATGGCGATCGAGGCGCAGCCCTCATGGCATGTAAATCAGCTGATTTCTAATTTTGTGTGAGCGAAGATCGTGGCCGCGCGATGTCATAATCCGGTCCGCGGGGTCGATCGCCTTCGCTTCAAAATTAATTAACTCGCCCGCACCCGCCGAAAAACTCGCGCCGCGCCGGCCGGTCGAAGGCGGGACTCCCTCTCTCTCCTTAACTTTTCGTCGTCCGCCCGTCTCACTCTAACCATCTCGGTCAAGGCAATAGAGCGAATGAAATGCGAGTTTGGCTCGACCGCGAGTCTGTATCATGGGCTGTGCCGAGATTGATACATCTTCGAACTTCGCTTCAAAACATTGCAAAAACGATAAATTCATTAACCATCAATGGGCAAAAAAGGTTCTTGAAGTAATTAAAAAAAATAATTGGTTTGACACGGCATTATATACTTTCCCGGATTTCGTCTTGATGAAGCGATATACCAGCGTTGCTGTTCTAGGTATTGGCTATTCTAGGCATAAGCGCGAAAATAAAGATATGGGACTTGTTTAATTGTACATGTAATATTACAACAATTTACTTTCGGTATCCGTCAAATGCACTTTCTCAAATTTCGTTTTGATGAAGATACAAATAATACGTTGCTGTTCCAGTTATCGGATATTTTATAACGGCTATAATATAATCGTGAGGTTAAAAATCTTGACTCTCTACTCATCATTTTAGAATTTTTAATTATTATACTCGTAAACCACTAAAGATAAGAATGAATTTATACATCCGGCCTTGCAAAAGGCTATGTAGTCCTAATTTAATTATATGTTGTTAGGACCTGTGCTAATAGGAAGAGCTTTAAGTGACCTGTGCAAGCTACTCAATTTCCAAAAAACTTAAAATTTTTGGAATTGTTTCGGTTTTAGCTCTGTATCTCTTAAAGTATGCATCCTATTAAAAACTTACTTTTATTTTCTTATTTTCAGTAGATTAACTTATCTATAATTAAATATTAAACTTAGTACCGCAGATTGAGGTTAGAGATAGAGAATAATAAAAGAAAAACTTTTTTTGCAAGACCGAAAAGCAAAATCGAAAACCGAAAAACGTGTAGAATTTCTCTGCTTTTTGAGCATCGCGTAGCTAGCACAGGTATTTCAAAGCTGCAAACTGAGTCTCTTACTATCGGCATAGGTCTACCATAAAAATTTGGGACTACGTGAGCTCTTGCAAAGTTGAGGTATTTTTGCGAATACAAATCGACTGGCTTAAATAATGTATGAGTATGAATGAGAATGTATCGCCGCACGTGAAAGTGACTGTTTTTTGTTTGTAAACGATGACTGTCATTCTCAAAAACAATGCCCTAGCTAACCAGTTCATTTTGGCAGGGCTTTTGACAAACTTTAATTATATAAAACCCGTTTACCCGGTGATTAGGTTGTTTTTATTGTTAATCCTCAGATTTCGAAAAGCCGATCATTGTTCCGCCAAACACTTCAGCTAAGATGTCGTACGATTAAATGTATGATTAAATGTTGGAGTTTTATAAGCTTTGACTTAGTATATATCCCAAATTTATACAAAGGTAAGACAAAACCGCATATTGTCCTTTGCTTTAAAGGAAAAAAACTTTTTAGGTTTGATTATTATCGGATAACTACTGTTCGATCGAACAGTAGTTAAATTCCACATTAACGAGAAATTTTACTCTTTTTCTGATAAAATCATGTTCTGATGCATATCATGCTTCGTTTTCTGATTATATACGATTGTTTTTTGTTATGTGATACAAAGTGCAGCATTTGTAAAGAGAACAAGGGTACCGTACCGGGTGTTTGACCGATTACCGAGCCCGTGCTTAGCTTTCACTGTGTGGGTTTGAAATCTGAAATATTTTCAAAGATCGGTATCCGACCACTCGTCGCCCGAAATGCTGACGACTAGCGAACGAACATGGCTTCTCGGCGATGATTAATTTCCGGCATTTCAAGTCACGACTCGCGTCGTTTATAAGAAAATAATAAACGGAAGAACATTTTAGAAATCATAAGAAAAATCCATCATATCGTAGTAGTGGCCAGAACTAGTTTTATACAGTATTTCGGCAACGACGACAGTAACATCGTCGGGGGCATTTGCTAGTGAAATTGGTGTATATTACCTCACCTTATATTACCTACCTAAGTCAATGTATACTATCGGCAAATCTAACACAACACCTCATTTTTTTTCTTTGAAAATATTTTTTTGAGTTGGTTTCTATTAATTTCGAGAATCATACCTAAACTTTTCTCACTGCAGAAACAACACACATAACGAATATAAGTAGACATATTCATGGCATCAAGGTTGATGTCCCTGCCAATTCGTTTAAATGCAATCATGCATGCGAAAAATGCATACTAAATATACTAATTTCCTATGATGGCAATATGTTAAACTTTTCCTTCCCGCTACAAAGTGTTATAATGAAACTATAGCTTCTCTGAAAATAATTCAAAGAATGCCTTTTAAATCAATTCCCGACTGCAAAGTACAAATGTTGCAGTATGTACCGGATGCTGCCGCAGTTATTGTCGTGAAAATGTTAATCGTGTAAGTAGATCGAATTTGTACTCTCCATTTCTTCAGCAACGAAATCCACATCCATACTTGACCCGTCTGAATTTTCTGTGTCCGCTTACGTTGCCTATGTTCGTGGCAGTGTTGGGTGTTGGTTGTGGGTAGAGGCTTGGCGTTGCCAGTGTGTCTTTCTCTTTCGAACTTTATATTCTACGTGTTTGTGCCCAAATTTTGTAATTATAGTTGACCTTTGCCCTCATTAATATAGATATTAATAGGCAAATCGAGTGGCTTCCCATTAGATGATGTCGGGATTTTCACATACTCACCTCATTCTTTCGTGTACTTCATTCAAACATGCCTTTTTGTTTGTATAATCTCTTCTCTCCGCTTTCATCCTATGGCCTTCCATTACGCTCTCAAATCTATTAAGAGACATTTAACTAACGTGTGAATAGCCCCCCCCCCCCCCTCCCCCTCCTTCACCTGTCTCCTAGCTCGTCGTTATATTCCATTCCTCCCTTCGATTTTTATTTGACATAATATGTCAAATAAACAGTAAATAACATATTATGTTACATATTTATTTCTGTTATATTTTCCCTATTATGTTTATTATGTAATTGTACTCAATTAGTATGACCACTACTTTACAAAAAATACACTTGTTATATTTATTAATTTGCTAACATAAACTTTTAGTCACAATAACTCTGGAGTATGGTCGTAAGAAATTGGCCACTTGGCAATAAGACCACCATACTGTACTTATGTGTACCATTAAGTGTGCAATAAAGGTTTTCAAACAAACATTTAAAGAATATCGGGATTTTTTCACTCATTTCAAATTTATTGCCTCGTATCTTATTAAGTGTTTCTTAGATAGGTATACCACTTCAAAATAACACTTGCTTTACTGAGATTGAATAATTAGTATCCAATATATGATCCCGTTTATGACACGTGACGAATCCGAAAAGTAGAAAATCGTTTTCACTTTATGTGTGGACAGTTCGTTACGTCCGACCGGCAGGAATTATGGAGTAAACCTGCCTCAGACTTTAAAATGAGACTAAGATGGTTAGCGTTATGTCTATTTTTAGACGAGTTATTGAAGTTGTTGTGAGTTATTGAAGAAAATGACGTTCACTTAAGCGCGCTTGCCTTCCCACACCATTTTAAAGATGTTTTTATGTGAAAAACAGGCATTGCCGCGGTTAAGAACAGCGAAAGAAAGAGGCCAATCCATATCCCAGATGCTTTTTATTGTGTTTAGATTGCGAGATATGCAAGTTTGTCTGGCTTTTGTGTTTCCCCGTGCATGCGTTTTCCGCCGGAGCCGTAAGCGTTCTAGAGGTTGCACTGAAAGAGTTTCTGGCATTGTTTGGGAGAGCCGCATGGTGAATTTCGCGTCTTGTCGTGTCGTGCGGATAAGTGGCGAGTGGCGAACGGATCGGGTGGACGGACGTGCGCCGAGTGGGCCGCGCTACCGAGAGAGCCTGAATTAGCATTTCAATTTCACGTGCGGGGGATAGCCGGCGGCAGCCGCGCCGCCGTATTTCACCGCTAACAGGATGTCGTCCACTTCATATAACAGACCCAAAGCGATCGCAATGCCCGATTAACCACATCCACCACCAATGTCATCTACCGCAAGAGTATTGTCGTAGTTGCTAGTGCGACCTTTCGTTCTTACTTAACGTGGTTCTAAAGGAAAGAGAGAGATTGGTACCTCATGAGTATAGAATTGACTGCATAATATTATATACAATTGACAAATATTACAAGAAACGAACCATGAGTTCTCCAAAAAGTGATTCGACTTCTGAAAACCATGCTGCTTCCTGAAAGAGTCCGCAGATCGCCCCGACGTATGTAAATAATGACCCGGAATTGGTAGCGTTTTCTGGTCAGAATCGGCTGGATCTCATTCATCAGAGTTGTTTCAAAATACGATACTTCGTGAATATCGTACGATTATGAATGAAGTGAGGTAATATGTGAGCCGTCGAAATGAATGTCTTTATGCGACGAAAATGTAGTCGTTATACCGGCCGAATAGGAATATCGTTGCTGCTCAGGGTGTATAACGAACTAGAACAACAAAAAATCGCTTGTTTCACCACAAAACTTTCCCAGCAAAGGTCTTATGAAAGGATTTTGGCATGAGACACTTCGGGAAGGAGGTTGACCTGATTGAAAGGGATAGTCGGCGACGAGCGCGGATAACGCATTAAACATGTCCGATTCAATCGTTTACGCAAATATACTATGCAGCGAAATTTCAATGTAATTTCAGCCCAACAAAGCGTCTGTGTTAAAAATTTCATGCCTATAAGGCTAATATTTCGAGATTGAAATATGACTAGTGCGCTTCCTGGTGGACCGATTTCAACCACAACCTTTTCTATTATTTCTAAGGACCAAATGATTCCCGCATTCCAAATTTCAGCTCAATCGGATTAAGAGTTTAGGCGCTATCGTGAAGGAATACGCACAGACATACAGATAGACTACCATCTGGAAATAGTCTTAATCGTCTCAGGGGGTCTCAAACTGAATATTTCCGTCTTCATCTCGATTTTTTAGCGCGTTCACAATACTTTCCCTTCTCGTCGTTGGTTGGCCGGGAAAGGAATAATGAAATAAAGAAATAAGAACTCTATACATACATTGACGGAGATGCTAAAAGATCTTGGGGAATACTATAAAAGATTTGCTATGTCCGGGTTTCAAATAAAAAGTCGGTAGTAGAAAATATTATTCTTGAGATCGGTAATATATTCATAAAGATATACATGATACATCCCGGCTATATATATTCTACTTTTGGCTTGAGCTACGAATAGCACTTGAAAGTAATCATCCATACGTCATCTGTCATAAGTGAATATAAGCAAAAGTTATATCGAAAATGTAAATTTTACTTTATTCATAGATAGAAGTGTTAAGAATTATAATCGCTCTATTTTACTCTCATATACATTTAACAGATTTATTGATACGCTTGATCTTTGATTTTGTAACGCTTCAGAATCTACTTAAGTTCTAAGAATGGAGATTAAACCATAATTATATTTTCCCTAAAAATAGATACCACATAAAACCATAATTATGATAGCTTTATCACCATCCAGCTGTTCATTACTATGCATCCCAGCAAGTCTGGTATGAGGCCCCAACTGGCTTCATCGATACATTACATGGTACATCCTTTGATCGGTACTCGCACTCTAGGTATTAACATCTCTGCTCGCAAAACATTGTGATGTATTTCTGCGAAGTGTTTATTAAGACACGCTTGTAATGGTAACCGCATTATGGAGAGCTGACACGGCCAGTCGCTGGCAGAATGACAGCATGACGCCTGCGCTGAAATGGAGCCGGCTGCGTCTGCCGTTCTGCCCGGCTGAAGAGTGAAGACTGATCTTTTGGTGTTGCCATGTGCTATTATCATTAAAAATGTGTTTTGAACAAAATATAGTGATAGTTATCTTAAGTTGTTATAAACAAAATATAGTTATCTTAAGTTGTCTTCATGGAGCTTAGAAGTTAGTTGGTAAATAGACACAGTAATTGAGTGTTCTTTTCTCACTATTTGTTGGTGTTCATGTGTACACGAAAGCGATTGTATTTATTTGTTTTTGGTCATATGCTTTCATATCTTTGTGAATTTTTGTATGAATTTTCAATATAGTTATTGGTTTTTAAGATTGTTCTAAGCTGATAATTTTTGATGATGATTTTGCGAACGGTTTACTTAAGTTACCAACTTAAGTTTCCATTATTTTTTTCCCGTTATTACACTACAGAGCTCCGTTGACCTAAGTTGTCATTTGAATCAGTCAGGTCATATTTTTTGCGCAACCCTGTAGTTGCGTCATTATATTATAGTTCTTATCTATCGCCTTTATCTACGAGCAATATTTCGCAATTTAGTTGGACCGGCACCTTCTCTCTCTCTCTCTCTCTGAACGTGCCAAGAGGCAGTACCTCGTCGTTTGGCAATACTACCGTGTCCGTGCTCAAGACGTGTCGCTTGTAATCTTCTCGTTGCTCATAATCGCCGCATTGTCGGTGTATGTCGGTCCGCGAGATGCCATCACACCGTGTGGTAGTACTGCGACCGGCCAGCCGGTTTACCCATATCACCGCGGCCCCAGTCTACTCCCGTCCAGCCGACAACGGCGATTCCATAGAATAGCTCCTTCTAATTCCTCTAGTATAGATGCGACTTGAATTACCTTACAGTATGCAGCCCACAAACATATTAAATGGGTGAATATTTCTAAACTGAGCAATTTACTGTTACCAAGATATAGGAGGAGATAATAAATTTTACAGAAAATATTTGTGGTTGTTGAATATATAAAACTAAATCCTAAACTAAATGTTTAGGATTAAATTTATATTTAGTCATTAGTTGGTGGGTCATTATTTGCATGGCGCACGAATATACCAAAATGTAACAGATATACCAAAACTGCCCTGCCAGTTTGCCTAGCCAAATGATATACAAACATTTAACTTTTTGTGGCTTTTCATATATGAAATCTATCACACAAGTATAATAAATTTTTTAAAAATAGCTTGAGATTTTTTTGGTTTATATAATATGTTACAAAATTACAAGTTGCATCACTTGCATGGGGAAAACCAACGTTTTAAATACGCCCACTGCCATTTATGACATATAAAGTCAACTACTTAGATTCTCTCAGCATTACAAATTACTATATAACTGAGTCTTTGCCGTGTGAAAAAATATGACATGTGGACAATTAGAAACGAAGTTTTTAAAATGCATGAATAAGCTATTATTATAGTGTTTCAGAATGTATTTGTGAATACGCAGTGTTATTCTATTTATTCGGTGGAACGCCAAGTCTAAAAACCCAACCTTAAAATGTAAATCGCTCGAGAGCCGTTTGGGTGGCCATCATTGGCATGGAGAAATTGCCCATGCATATAATGAAAGTGCCATTCAAGTAATGTTTTGTCCATGTTTCTAAAAATTTTGTTCAAAAATTAACTTTATGTTGTATAAATGTATGTTGTTTGTATTAACTATATACATGTATGTATTAACTTTATGTTGTGTAACATTATGTTGTATAAATAACAATTATTACCTAAAATGATTATATGAATTAGGTTTTATGGCGTAAATTAATGTTTTTTTATTGCTGTGACAATTTTACTTTACTTATCTGGGTCTCAACTATTGAATAAAATTTTCCACAAAGACTTTGGTGCGCAGTTTTAAGGGTAGGATTTTGGGTATATTTATGTGGTCTATCCACTGAATTTTATATGTTTGAAGATTTCGCCTTTTTATGAATGTTTTTAATAACGTTATTAAAAATAATCAAAATACTACATAATGATTAACAATGTAATATCAGTTGATCGTCTTTTTTACTCATTATATGTTACATAATTCGATCTAAAATTTTAAACTTGTTACTTGTCGAGGAATTTAAGACGAGTTTTTCCAAATACAACTTGGAAATAATAATTTTAATCGTCCACAGCCTTCAATCCGTCCATCGCTTTTCAAATTGCCATACATTTCTTGCTTGCTCGCTCTGCGCGCGACGACTCCCTTGACTTCGCGGCGCTCTGGAAATCGTCCGTTCTGGGCACTTCACAGACTTTTTCTGATATATTCCTTTTTCTTCGTCTCTGTCTCACCACTACCAAAATTTGGACAATTTTCGGTCTTGTCTCCCCTGTGAAATTTGAACGTACGCGTGACAATCGTTTGTCTATATAATTCCGTTACCCAGCTGCGATGTTTTTTTCCGTCAAAATTCGAATTGAGACCCCAATCTTCTCCCTCCCCCCTTCCCTCCCTCCTTTTCCCTTTCACCTACCGCTCGATTTTGCATAGGCATGATTTAGACTGAGCATACACGTAAGTTGATAAAGCAACGTGATTTTGTCTTGAAGACGTGTTGACGCCGAAGCTTGAAAACCACCTCAACGATCATTTGAAAATACCAGTCAGATCTTTCTGCCATCAAAATGAATAGCACCGATCAATTGCTTGTGACACTTCTGGATAATCGCTCATGAGCTTAGCTGTTTTATTCTGTGGCGGTGCAGCGCAGTCTTGTGCGTCCGATGGGCATTTCTGCTTTATTCTCATTGATGAAGAGGAAGCTGCGCGGTAAATAAAGCTGAAGACACGTCTCCTGGATACATGTGAAAGAAGCTTGTGATCGCGATGGTGTCCATATGCTGATAAGCATGGGGCTCTACAGGGTTTAATATCACTGTTATGAAAGTTAAATCTGAATATAGAGAAATGTCAGAGTTATGGCTCTGTCATAACAATTCCGTTGCGAATTTACTTTCCCAAAAAAATACATGTGTTACACGAAGTATGTTGTTAGAAAACGTCTTATTTTGAGCAAAATAAAGAGTTTCTCCAGATCTTCACGTTGAGAGATCCTTGGAATCCAAAAAATACTATAGTGTGTTTGTCTTTACCGACCGTATCTCGCCTCTAATGCCGGTCTGATAACAGATATCCGCCATTTCTGAAAATTGATTACTTCATAAGTTCGTTATTAATAATGCTAGAAAGAAATGAAAAACAAAGGCGAATCAGAATCCTCAGAATAACGCCTCTAACTTTGTTTCAAGATATTTTCTAATACCTATCTTTAGTGGTTTACGAGTTTATTAATAAAAAAATTAAAATAATGAATAGAAAATGAAGAATTTGAAAATCTTACCCGAAAATTGTGTTTAACCGATAAAAATCAGTTAAACGGAGGACAAGAAAACAAAAGTCAATCATTTTTTATAAATTCAAACCTAGGCCTTATTTCTAATATGTACATGAAGACTAATATCTATCTTCTATTTGTTACAGGTAAGATGATTTCTAACTGGACTGTATGATTCTGTATTCGTTTTGTGAGTATTTTCTAATTAATTATTATGTAATTGACTTAAAATGTGCTGATTAATTAAAAAAGTGAGTACACACGTTTCAAATCTATATTATATTCCCAAAATTGAGATATGGAATGTGGCGATGGACAACTACTATAACAATTTATTAGCTAGTTATTTAGCTAATATCCATCTTCGACCAAGTACATAATGGCATAAATAGGATTCAAGGCTAGAATTACCAAAAGACACGCTTTATTTTGGCACGTTTAGTACTAAAATCCCGGTGAAGAAGAAAGATATTTCTTTTGGTTCACCACTATTGCCTTTTAAATACACTTTATTTCACTAGAGAAATAAAGTCTGACATTCTTCAGTTTCAAATCCAATAACTCTATTTCATTACTGAAATACTTAATTTGAATGTTGAACTCAATGCTATCAGAGTCGATATTAAAATAGCAACATTTTGTTAGCTAAAATAGATGTATTACACTCAATGTTTAAATGCAATTACAATTAAAATTTATATGTATTTATTATGATGAACAATTGAAACTGTTTACACATGAGAGAGATAAGTAGTGTTTTATTCTCTATTTATGCACGAGCCAAAGCAAGACAACTTAGTTGCCGAAGTTGTTGCCAGAATTTTTCTCGCGATATTATTGTTATTTTCAAACGAGTGTTGTATTTTTCCAAATCATCGATTTCTTTTTTAAAATACGCCATCAATTTATTCTCGCTTAAATTGCCAGAAATACCAATTCCTAAAATATTTATACCATAGTTTGTATAGTGCTCTTGATTTCTTTGGCAATAATTCAAACCTGGTCCTATTTGCGGCCTCATTGATTGTAGGAATTAAATCATTTTCATCAGTTTCTATCATCAAACATGTTTGTTTATAACACATTAAATCAGACTGGCACAAAACTACCGAAAGAAAACATCTTCCGTAACTAACTAAAAAACAATCAATGGTTGCTATGAAAATTGGAGTTGCTATAACAATTAATAAACCACAACCACGCGGGGTGATCATCTACAACCATATATTTATATTATGTGATTGACAATTCAAAAATCATAATGCGGGCGATAGTTGGCCTCAAAGTGTTCTGGAAACGTTAATAATACCTTCCGTGTTTAATAAATATATTTTTTCGTTTTTTTCTTTTTTAATATTTTTTTTGGAAAAAACAATGTATGATGTGCGTGTTAAGTGATTTTGAAGCTTTTCACAGCATTTTATTCTGTGTCTCTTTTAACACTTACATCATAAAGGGCTATCATACAACGATTTGTATAAATAGTCTTTTCAGACTTTTTCGAATTGAAGACTACTCGGTTTATTAATCGAATGTCTCCGAAGATTGACGGAATATATTACCGGTAGCCGACGCGGCGCATCTGTGTCGCGCTGAATAATAATAATTACAATCAAACAGGTCGCTCTCTGCGCAGCCTCAACGTTGACTGTTGACATATTTCTGTCACGCGCTTGAACGATAGCATTGGATCTCAAAACTGATAGGGAATCTTTTGCTGTCGCTATTTATGGCGCTGTTAAACTCACCAGAACGACTTTGGTTCGGAGAGTTGGGCAATCGAGCCGCATCAGTATAAGGACCGAGCGTAGAATGATTTTAATTAGATTGAGCAAGCCGGGTGCGGCGCGACTTTGTCTTCCGATTTAGCGGATGGATTAGAATTGGGACGGGGGGGGGGGGGGGGGGTAAGAATCACCAGCGACTGGCGACTATTACTTGCTGAGTCGATAGCTTTTCAAGAATCGGACGATTTATTCGAATATCAAAGTCGATTATAGGTGAACGCTGGCAGTCGATGATTCAATGTATAATGGTAGTGATAGATTCAATGTATATAATGATAGATTCAATGTATAATCAGTATGAAAAATAACTCATTTCATTAAATTTGTAACCAGTAAAAAAATGTTTTAACGCTGTGTTTACATCTATATTATATTTAAATTCTTTGACATACAAACGTATCAATGGTACCTATCATTATAATTTCTGGATTTCTGACAAATGCAATGACCATTAGTGATAGGCGGGGACCGAATAGAAAGAGACCGCAGCATATAGTACCCCTTCCATTCTTGTCTAGTCGCGCATGCACGAAGACACATACATTATCACTATGGCAACGCTTATATATCACCATGGCAACGCTTCGACGCCATAAGTCTGCTATGCTATGGATAAGCGCGCATGCACAACTAGACAAGGATAGAGGAGGGCCCCACATGAAACTATCTCTTTCTATTCGGTGAACGCATTCACTCACAGCCCGCCGTCGCACTCCCTTTCTTTGTTTCTTTTACTTCTCTGGGACCACAAGTTTGCATCGCGCCGAGTATGGAGTCACCGAGTTTTGCACCCACCGATTTCTCCCCCTGTCGAGACTGCACTCCGCGGGGATTCTTTAAATTAGGCTGAGGTTTCTTCTTTAGCCGCAGTATCGGCTGCTGACACTGCAGGTTGTGTTAGTGTTCCTATAAGTGCGGCCAAAGAATAAACCTTGCCCTTAAATTTGGTTAGTATAGGTTATCTGGGAGGGTAAGAACTTAACAAACAAAGGCTTAAATGTTTCAGTTTTTTAAATATGCTCATGGTAACCCGCTCGTGGAATATGGCATCATCTGCTGGTGATCACTCAGTTTATCCTTTGATATTTTGTTCGTGGTGGGAGTCGATGCATTTAAGCAATGACAAAGTCCTAAGGAACAGGGTAGTATACCGTATTCTTCTATGTGAGCGCCGGCACCATCAGATTACGCCATGATCCCCCGCGGGTTTTGCATTTGGCGACGAACTTCATAATATTACGGACGTTAGAGACTTGCTGGGGAGGGTGGCCTATTTTTACCGACGTTTGCCGACCTTCTCTAATGAAAGCACGGACACGCGATTCCAAAGAATTGTCGCGCGCGCGCACGCATTGCTGTGCTGCGTTGCTGCGCTCTCGGCGAATTCTTGCGCCCGCGCGCCGCGCAGACACAATGATGACAGCTGAATCAGCATTCCGCGGCACAAATCTCGCCGCGAACGAGCTGTGATATCGCATACGGATGGACGGGTTAGACTTGTAATGAATTCTGGCGTATGGCGGATCTATGAAATGAGTTTGCAAACGCTCGTGGCCGCCGGCTTTGGCGGGCGGTCCGGCCCTATTGTTAAAAAACATAGAAGATAGGCCCACGAATGATCGCCTTCTAGGGTGTAATAAACAAAAACACAATCGCGGTGCTTTAAAAATATCCAAAATTAAAATTCAAACAACCATTCTACTTTAGTTCCCAATTAAATTTATTATCTTCAATCTTTGTTATGACCAAACTATCTATTTTGAATTACTTAAACTGGAGAATAAAACAATTACTTAAACTGAGGGAAACAATTTACTTATTTTAGTGGAAAGCTGCCTAATTATTCGAAATCCATAAACCTAATCGGATTTTTGTTGCTCTGCGATACAATATGATACTGCTGACATCTTACATATTACATGGAATCTCAACTTTATTGATGCAATATGAAAAATAATAAAACACACTTATTCACCCTATATCTCTAAAATTCGCTAACCTTTAAATATATAACTTGCCATGTATGCTTATTTTTGAATAATGCATCGTCTTTGTATTGTTTCTTGTAATCGAATAATTTTTGTTTTTACATATACATTCTCCGTATATACATACTCTTTTTTACATATACATACTCTTACTATACTCAGTCAATACCATTACATCAGTCTGCCACCATAGCGAATTCATTTGCAATCCAAGCTGCTCGCTTATGGAATCAGCTATCATCGAATATCGAAGTGATTGTTCACTTATCCTTTTCAAAACTTCACTGATTTTTTCCCCCTCAAAATAAATGCAAATTATACTCACCTATTCCGTCCTATCCTTTTTACCCGGACACAGTGTTGCTTTAAATATTTGGCATTAGATAGGCAAGTACTATTTTTTTAACTACCTATTGTAGTATATTATATAAGAGTATGCACTGTTTTACCACCACACCTTTTTATAAGTGTTCTCTAATAATGGGCTGTGAGATGTTACGATTACACAGTAATTCCGCCACTTGCATATTTTTTATGTTGCAATAAAGATTTACAAACTATTATATAAACACTATGTTTTTACCAGAAACTGCACCCTATTCCCCAAATATTTTATGGAAAATTACCATTTACTTTAGATACCTGTGATTCTTTGGATTTTAAGCTTGATAGACATAGACCTAATTTAATTTAAAGCAATTTAAAAATGATATTACAAATTTAAACATTAAATAAAATATCATGTACTTATGATATGATATTTACAGACCGATATTACCCAATTAAGCAAAGCTTGTGCTTAGGCGGATATTCTATAAACATATATAGGTATATAATAGTTACATTAAGTAGGATGTTTATACGTTAAAAAAATCTACAAGGTTTAGAGAAATTTTATTTAACACATATTTATAAATGAATAAAAAAATATACCAGCAACGAAAAATTCAAAATCACAAATAAAAAATAAAAAGTACAAATTATTACTAAAAATAAGAGCAGGTAAAAACAGTCACAGTTATAAAATTATTACAATATCAAAAATTCCAAATGAAGAGTCATTCATGAAAATTAATAATAGAAATTATAATAAATAAAGAAATAAAAGAAGAACAATCATTTTTAATATTCTAAATGATAATATTTTTTATATGATTAGCTAAAAAACAATTATAAGGTTAAAACTTATCTAGGTCAAAAAATGCAACGATAAACAAAATAGTATTCCATTTTGGCACATTCTCTTCTACTTATAGTTGGTTGCAAATCTATAGAACTTTATGATGACGACATAAAGGCCAATCTAGATGGTTTTGCTGGCACGGATTGTGCCGTGTGCAACAGTATGTCTGTGCAGCGGTGCAGGGGAGCCGCGCGTTTCCGAGGAAATAAACGCGTAGGATTGCTGCGAGGCACAACTTAAGTGGCCCAACCGCTAGTCGCCTTTGTGCCGACCTTAAAACTGAACTTTATCTATTCGCATCCGGAAGGCATTCATTACAAAGTGTGCATCTATGCCTTCATTCGTATGCAGCTTCGATCCACTTCTCCACTAGCACTACTCGCATATCATTTCATCGCTACCTAGATTCCGTTAAGAGGGCCGTCTTCGTCTCCATGGAATTCCATCCGTATACGCAAGTGCTATAATATGTATATTTCGAAAAAAATGAAACATGTAGAATTCAAAGCGAAACAGCAATATGTCAGTATGTAAGAAAAAAACGGTTTTCTCACCCCAAGACTTTCCCGGCATGTAGACAAGGCCTGATTGCAAGTTCAAATAGACCAATAGATGGCATATTATGCTTTCCGTATAATTTCTGTGATATAATCAGCCTGTATAAAAATGCGATGGATAGCACTAATAATTTATTATCAAATTTAATAATCATTCATTATCAATGTTATTATATATAGCGAAATAATTGCTATCAGTTTCGCCGTACAATGCTATCAGCGCCATCTGCATGTTGCCGACGCAGAAGAGTTGCCAAAACGTACTACGGCATCAAGCATTCTATTACCGTTTATAATGAATGATTTACCAAGTTGTGTTTCTCATTGCCACGATTCAACAAATGAAGCGTTTTCGAATAAGAGCGGTCGATGTTGACAGTCTGTGGTGGTCATGTTGTTTCGACGCCGTCTGTCAAATCTGTTGTTTAGCATTCAGTCACTGATGCCAAATCACCATGGCAAGTTTAACGAATAAGCAGCACGTTAAAACTTTATTATCGAAATGAGCGTTCGTTAGTGCCTGGTTATTTCTCGCGTAGTTGACGTGATTTGGCCACCAAGATCGTGCGATTAGACCCCGCTAGATTTTTCTTGTGGCGTTTTCTGAAGTCGCAGGTCTATGCCAATAAGCCGCAATTAACCGATGCCCTCAAAGTCAAAATAACCCAGGCCATCGTTCAAATTCGCCGGGTCTATGCGGTAGAGTCATTAAAAATTGAACCCCTGGGATCCGTGCCACCGTGCGATGCCGCGGCGGACATTTGAACGATATCATATTCTTGACATGGACCTTTCACATAAAAAAGAATTTCGTTAATACCTCACACACAGCTTGTTTTATTGCACAAACTGTCAACATCGACCCGCCCTTATTGGATACCCACAAAGAAATGGAGGCAAAGAACATGGATTCTAAAAAAGGAAAATATGATTAAGGGGACAGTTTTCGAGGCCCACGGTGCTTCTGAAATTTTAACTTTAAACTTCGTTTACACTTAAAATACACATTCTGAAATTCTGAAAAAATTAAGTATACCATAGACAAGTGGCTTTATAATCAGTGGTAGTTTTTACATTAAAAAAAACATTGTAATCGCTGTAAAAAAGGTGAAAAATTTTATTTCACTGAACAACAGAGAAAATAAAATTTTGGCTAAATTATAAAAGCTTTTGTAATAATAATTAATTGGAGTTAAAAAATATGAAACCCTTGGGTGGCTTACACCCTTGTTTTTTTTTTTTTTTTTTTTGACTCCTATGCATAGCAAACAGCTCATTATGAACAGGCTTATATGCTAGTAAATAATAATCCTATAGATAGAGTGTGCTATAATATAATATCTTAAGGATTGAGAATACCGTAGAAAATGCCTCGTAATATAACCACACGAAAATAATATATCGATAGGGGCGTTCAACATGAGGAAAGAAAATCTATCTGAATGAAAAAGCTGAATATCACAGAAGTGTTTCCTCGTTTCCGGACTAATTTGTGGTTAAAATATCCATCAGATAACGGACGTGATGACGGTTATGACCGCAAATGTCTATTTGACTTAGATTGTGCTCGGAGCAGGAAAAGATCTGCAATATTCAGGCCAAAGAGCCGCATGTTTGTTTGTTCGTTTCTACTCGTTATTGTGAAACTTCACAATGGGCGGGTTTATTACCAGTACGGAACAGCCCCGGATGGCGCAAGACCGATTTTTTAGAGCTAACGGCCAACCTCCAGTAATGGAGAGGCACTTCAAGCAGAAGAAGGGTTTATTATTATAGGACAATCTCTTACAACCAACCCTACTATGAAGTGTTTATATGTATAGCATGTGTGTAAGTAGATCCTGTTATTGCATTCGATCTAAAGAATTGAAAATGCAATTCCGTTATTTTTATCCCATCGGAAATGGGGACCCGGCTGTAAATCCAACTCGGAACTTTACGATGTAAAATCAGGCGACCTAACCACTGTGCCATCAGGCAGTAGCTCGCGTGGCTCGCACGCTGCAGTTTGCTGACTATTAGAATAGAGCATGAAAATATATGTGGAGGTAAGTGTTCGGTTGGGATTTGCAAAGCGTAAATGTCTGCGTCGCCAAATACGGCGAATATGTGAACGGCGCCAAAACCCTGTCGGTGACGTTTCTTTCCGTATTGCCACAGTAAATAATATATTTACTGTGGTATTGTGTTGTAGTTTCGTAGCTGTACGACTAAAGTACGGGCCAAAGGAACGTTCCGATGGGGTAATAAAGGATGCGGCTAACGTCGATATTGCTTATCGATGAATTACGCTTGCTCGATGAAACAGTATTATACATCTGCATTTATTATAGTACCGATTGCTATATTTAATAATATTTGCGGTTTAAGTATTATTTTAGAATTAGATTAATTTAATAATGACCTAATTAAGTGATGTGAGTTATTAAAAAAGTACTTAATAGATAACTGATTATCATAGCATGGCATATCATAGGTTATTATAAATTTCTAAACAGTCATTAGTAAAATGTTATCGTGGCATTTTGTAATAATGAGTCCCACATATGTATATTATAAAATGCTGCGCGGATAAAACATCATTAATTGCCTATCAGTTGACCAAAATGGAGACCATATTTTCTAACCTGGAGCTATTAAAGTTGAGGGGTGATATTAACATGCAGACTCGGTGCTTTATACATAACATTTTGTCATTTTTTGACGAACTGAAAAGTGACCCAACAAAAGTTTCGCTGCTCAATCTCAATAATATAATAATCTGATAGATAATCTGCGACGGTTGCGACAGGCATCCCTACAAGCAGGTAGTAAAAGGGGCGGGGCCGGCCTAATGATTTATTGTCTCACGGGGACGTTCCTTTGGCCCGTATCTCGTATCGTTAACTGACTTTTGATACACGTTACATACATTTAGGGACAGTTCAGATCTATCCTTGTCGCGTCGTGTTAGTTCATACTGGCGATTTTAAATAGCTAAGCAGGAGCATATTGATTTAATTGATCCATGCACTACAGCCTCATTAAGCATTTCCGCAATGGAAGACGTACGGCTCGTTGAGGGCGCGGGAATTCCTTGGTTTATGTGCAGTAATTGCAAAGGTTGTAAAATTTTGATTGCGATGTCGCGCGACGAAGACTGAAGGGCTGCGCTTCGAGTTGACTCTGCCTAAGTATTCTCAGAAGGACTGCTCATGATTGATATATGACTGTTACTATATGCTGCTTTTACACGTAACATTTACGCTGAACATGAGTGCAGTATTTTGAAACCCCGCGGTAAAGAATGCAACTTCCTACCGCAACCTACCCTAGCCAGAAAGGGTACAAAGGTCGACTGAATTATGTTGTTTGTATAAAAAACTTTATTACACAATAGAGTACAACACGGTGGGTCTATTGGCAAGTGGCAATACCTTACGGCTATACCGACAGGGTTATTGTGATTGAATGTTTATGTTGGGATTATACTTGAATTAATATGTGTAATACAAGTGTAATTTTAAGCAGTGGTCATAAATGAGTTCTTACATAATAAAGAGAATAAAACGGAAATTAATTACATAAATCGACTTTATATCGAAGGGAGCAAAGGTATATAGGTGTAAACTAGGAGACGGGTGGAGGTGTGGGGGGGGGGGGGGGGGGGCAATCGATCAGGTTTCCAACTTCTGGTGTAAGTAAGTCTGGTGCTCCTCATCTACATACTGAAGAGGTGAGCAGGGTAATACCCCTTCATATAGTAACAAAAGATATATCCAGCAGCTACCTACAAAATCATCCAAAATAATGTTTGAACTCTAGATATTTCCGCAACTCTAAATATTGTGGAAAACCATGAAACTATTCATCATATAAACAGTCGAGCTAACGTTCAAGATGAAGTAACTATTCCCCAATGTTTTCTTTTTTTTCGACATTGTAATCAGTTCAACAGCATGCATTCTTTGAATAGAATATTTCACAAAACAGTGCCTGATATTCCATACTTGATCCAATATTTTTTCAAAATTTCAATTGAGAAAAGTAAAGCATTTCATGTACAATTTCACTAATTGTTCCTTGAAATGCATTGATGCATTTCAAGATTAGAAATGATGCATTTCAAGATTAAAAAGTATGTATTTCCACTACAACTTCACAATTGTGTAAGAATGACCAAGTTTATTAAATAATCTTAAATTAGTTACACAATTTACCAAAAAATGATGTGGAGTAAATTACTTTTAAAATATTCCAAATAACAAAAAAAGACTATAACAATTCACAGTAAAAAATAGTAGATTAAATTACATTGGTAAGTTCGACCGCTGTTTTCAAAGTATTTTAAAATGACATTATACATGTTGATTTTAAGCAGTTACGACCGGGTCGATATCTCGAAGATAACAATGATTTAATCGCCTCTAATTTATTGAAAAATTTAGTGTTGTAGAGACTAGTCGCCTGAAACTTACCAGTATGTAGTATCATCATATGGAGGTAATGAGTTTTGCTCCTGGTGTCATGCTGATGTACTTCCTCGTGGGATATTGTCGAGCTCTTATTGCTACATAATTCGCATAGAGCTTCTTGAGCAAAAATTGCATATATGGTCAATATCCCTTGTTTTTAGAAAAGTTCGCGACATGACCGCATTGTTAATTGCAGATCTACATTTCATTATATAGTATATTAAATATTCTTGAGAGTGCCTCTTGAGCGAAAGTAGATAAGTACATGAAATAAACTTTAGTCAGTAAACTTTATTCACAAAGTAAACAATTTTTTCGATCTTTTTTAGGTCCAGCCACGTTTGGACTTGCCACGTTTTGATCCAGTTTATACTGTTAGTATTAGTAGTGTTAGTTAGTCTTCTTAGGTTTTGACCAATCAATCTACATAAAAATATCCTTTAGTCTCCTTATACCAGAAGACAATCCATCCACGACCCGACAGTTATGCAGTTATGCGTAATAAATTTAGGAAAAATCAGCGGCTTCTATTCAGTTCTCACCATTCAGTTCTCACAAGAGTAGCTTATTCAATAATATTGTTAATATCGTTCAAATTATATTTTTTCATTGTGGTAATCGTTTTCATCGTTCGTTCTCCTCACTACACAATCAACATTATCAACGCTAATCAACACTGACATATTTTATTACCGATTATAAAATTTCGCGGCCGTAAACCGCCATAATAAGCATATTAATAAATTCGCGATCATAAACCGTCAATTTTCCATCAACAATTATTCGAAAAATGAACAAAGAGCGTTCGCTGTTCGCCTCTTAATGTCGTCAATTATTATTGTTCCGCGGCAGCAATTAACTTAGAGTGAAACAATAAAGGATGTAGAAGCAGACAGGAGAGATTTTGAAGATAGCGCGTGGGATAGTCGGGCAAGATGGAGCGAGCGGCTTTGTTATTACCTGGCGCAGGCCTTCTGTCGCGTGCGACTAAACACCCCAGATTATTTTCAATTTCGGCATTGAATGATAAGCACCTCATGTTAAATTGTCCAGCCGGAACCGCGAGACCGATTAATCAGTTTCGTGAATCGTAGAATACGTTTAATTCTTTAAGGAAAGCAAAACTCTAGTTGCGTTCGTTGCAAAATAAAAAGTAATATTATTGGGGGTTAGGTTAGGTTAAGGGGTTAGGTTAGGTCCTATAAGGCAAATTATTATTATTGGTTTGCTTTTAATATTATTATATTTAAAATGATGTAGTTTCACGCCATTACCACAAGCCATTATTTACTTGGTAAGCTTGCCTTTGTACGAGCCTAGGTCTAGGTAGGCAGCGTTGATTTAATGATATACTCGGCTGCGGTGCTCTCTTTTTTGCTACTGTTTAGAATGAAGCCTCTAAAGTCCTCATTATTTTTCGTGGGTCATACCAATCTTTGCTGAATTAATAAGATTTAATCAAAACATACCACGTGGTCTTGCTTTAAAGCACGGCAGAATATTGTGCTCTATTGTGAGCTCGCAGCGCTCATCTTTCTAAAGTCTTAACTGAACGAAACAATGAGAGTTGTGAGTGCCACATTGAGGTCGACACAGTTAACCTGTCTTAATGACAGTTTAATGGGCAAATTTCGGAAGCAACGTTTTGGAAACATAAAGAGCATATGCTCATTAATGCTATAAAGTTATTTATCTTTCTACTTTCCTATATAAATTGAAGACGTCCAGCGAATAGTTGCTTTCATATTAAGTTCAACACCTGCAGTAATGGCAAGAAGTTAATCTTGAAAGTGGGCGGTGACCGAGTCACCATTGCGGTCAGTCGCATTGACCTGAACGCGCAGCCACTCTAAGGACCTACAAACCCTAATGACTTCCTATCAATAACGCGTGAACATCACCCCGGGGCGAACCGCCTTATGCAGCCACCTCGTGCGGATTGAGAGATCAGCCGAACCACCATACTACCGTAAACACAAGCCATGGAATTGCAAATTCGCAGATATTCTTTGCATATGTCCACTATCTCCCGGTGTACGAGACGGAGATGTGGACTTGAGATGCAGATCGCCAGCGGGCATTCGTTCCGCAAACGAGAGCAGTCTGTTGTGGTTAACGCATGCTTCTCCAGACACCTCCGCGAGAGCCTTGTTTCGGGCCCTAAAAATCTTACTCTTCCGTACATTTATGCGATGAAGGTTGCAGGATTTCTATTCACGGAATGGGTATGAAAGAGTCCGCCTTATCAAATTTCCGAGGTCACAACTCACAAATCAATACTGACAATGGCCGTAGAAAATGTCCTATTCCATAACACATGAGGGATTCACCTTCTGTAGATTCATTTAAAGCTCGTTTGTACAAAACTATCTTTTTCAGAGAAGATAATTAGTCTTTCCCCTATTTTCCCTCTGTCCTTTCCAAACTTCCTTCTTCTGGGCATACATTATTACTTCTATTTTACTTCACCTTTGTTGTATATATTCTTGTATGCGCTCATGGGTAAAAAAATACCAAAAGTTAGCTAGTGGATAGTGCCACGTGGCAATATGAGCTCACTAATTTGTTAAAAAAATACGGAAATAAGGAGTTTTATTAATGTATTATTAGTATTGTTATTATTATTTTTGAAAACTTTGAAGCATACTGAAGTTATATTTATATGAAATTTCGTATGTGATTTCTAAAGTGTGAATTATTACAGGGTTGGAGTGTAAATTAAGAGAAAACCAATTACAGGGCTGAGAACTCTCAGACGGCCATACCAGTCTTTCTCGTTGATAGAACAGCTATTTCTAGTAATTTTCGACAATAATAGCAATGACATATTCAGTGAAGAAGTGAAATTGTGTTTAATGTCATCATCATACCATCCCTAAAATATACATTGAAACATCACTATAGTATACGAAAATGCGCTGGATCAAATCGAAACATGTTCTTTGTGAAAGACCAGGCTAGCTAAGAAACAGGTTACTATATATGCGATGGTTCGTGATATTCCGATGGTTCGTGATATACGATGGTTCGTGATATGAAATTAAATATATTAGCATAGCAATATATTCCAAACCTAATTGAGAATGTTAAATAAAGTCGCAGATGGCGCAACTGCGGAAATCATTGCAGGTATTTCGCGAAGTAATAAAAATGTTTACTAAAAAAATGCTGCGAATGGTGTATAAAAGGAATAACAATAAACAAATATCACTTGAAATATACTGTATAGTATTAATGTGAATAAATACAAACGGAGCTGCCATGGAATTCACCGACCGGAGTCGGGCCCATCATAATACAATTTTTTACACTTCTGGGGGGTGAGCAGTGGATTCCGGACTTACGAACCGGCTGTGGTAGGTTTAGGACAGCTGTCTTGCCACATGTGAGCGTTCACCTTGCCACCCATTCACTCCCCCTTCGAAGCCATAGAATTTGAGATGCGCAAATAGCAGTTTTAGATAATTTTTCTAAGAAAGACTTGATTATTTTTCTGGAAAGGCCAAGATCTTTAAAGAGGTGAAATAGAGATTTAGCTGACAGGCCACGAGCGCCAACTTCCACCGCGTGAAGGTGAACAGTGAAGCCGTTCCGGGTTACGGCATTTGCGAGATCATGGTATTTATTAGTCCAAAAATATTATTGTATTATAATGAAAAATTAGGGCCATATTGGCAGGACACATTTTAATGGACACGGAGGCACAGGCATGCGGTCCGCCTAAATTGCGATTTGCACTGTTGTCGTTTAATGATGCATGGCTTGGTACATTTATAGCCGGTTAGGGATCGGTGCAAGAATAGCGGAAATTGCCCTTTTCCAATTACGGCAACCAGATGAACTTTTCGAGTGCTGTTTCAATGACTCTTACAGCAGCTCGATACCGGAGGGAGAAGAATAAATAGAGTACGCGCGACCTTTAGTTTCTCATTGCATTTGGTTCGAATCTTGAATGAATTAAGTGAAATTTTGTGTAAATACGAACACGAGGGTGTTTTAGCGCGAAGTGACCTCGGCAATTTCTGAGCAAATTTGTTATATTGGCTATTTTTTGTCATTTCGATGAAATGTACCTAAATGTATTATTGAATGAATGGATAAATAAATGAGTGTCTTTATTGTACCATTATTGCTGAAAAATAATTATTTATAATAATAAATTACATATTAAGCAGCGAAGGCGGGCATATTGCAAAGGCAACCTCACAGTACAATCGACTATTTGTATAGAAATTATTATTAAATTATAGTGCAACAATAATACAACTCTGGTATGATAATACAACTCTGGTGGTATAAATTTACCTATAAATTTCAACAATTTGACTTTTAAATATAAGTTTGACAAGCGTTGAGAGCGCTGCGCTATCTAGCGGTAGGTATAATTCGCAACTATTGTTGATCCGCGATATTTTGCCTACCGCTAGATGACGCAGCGTGCTCAAAACTTTTAATACTTATTTTTGAAAAGCAAAGTTTTGAATCTTTCAAAACAATAAATATTTTTTTTAGTTTTTCCTATTTTTTTAAATAAACGTTGCACTACAATGATGTCACTAATACAAAACTTACCTCTATATATACAAGTATAAGTATACATACATATATGTATTGTGACGGTCATCGGCCGATGATCGTCACAGTATATGAAATAAATTGTGTAGAGAACATGACAGGTTAACCCTAAAGATATTATAGATATTATAATAGATATTATAGCTAGTAAATATTTTGTTTAGTTATATGTAGTTCCCTGATATGACGTGCTTATCATTGTCATTATACATATTGTAATTAGCTCATCTAGATACAGGCCTTAGTTGACCTAGTTAGATGAGTTTTAGGCAGGTGCCAAACACGATGTGACGGTTTCTCTGAACTGTTTATGTTTGATTCTTGAACTTGTTTGGTATAATTAGTCGTAACCATTGCAATAAGTACTTATAAATAATAATAATAATAAAAGGGTCGCCTATTTTGATATACAAAAACAAACATGCTCTTAATTAAGGTATTTTTTATTAGAATAGACCAATAATACATAAAAAATGTTTTATCAAAGACGGTGGAAGTCAATAATATCAGTGAATAATACAAAATTAAATATTAAGTCAATCAGTGAAATAGACAAAATTTTAAATATCATTTCAAGTACAATTTTATAAATAATTAATTGAAGATTACAATTTACAAAACATGTTTTTAACATAAAATATTATCTTGAAACAAATATATCTCACTGACTTAATCGTGTAGTATTTTCAGCAATTAAACAGCTCTGGACAGTAGCGACATTCAGCCTTGCTTCGTCCTGACAAGTTTTCTCGCAAATAGGTCGTGCTGGCGAGCGTTATGATAATTCGCAGTTACAAATAGTCCAATCTGGCTATAAATAATTAACATCTAATAGGGCGTACATATAGTCAAGTAAGCCGTTATAAGTACCTACAATATGTAGATCACACTTTATAGCATCCTCCCATTCGAAGTAAAACCTAGTTAATTGACGTCTGTTTAGCGCGGACATAATAACAAGATTGCGGACATAATTTAATTAAAATTTTCTAACGCCAAGTAGAACGCATCGTCTTTACCTACAAGAAACGTGTAATTGCATTCACGACTTATCAAGCGAATTTAATCGTTATATTATCCATGTTCGACCGGAAAGGGGGGGGGAGGGTGGACAGAGAGAGTGTTTGCGATTAAAGTAATAAATAATTACTGTTATTAGAAGTATTATAACGTTTCGTCTCCAGGTCCTCGTGTCAATTATATGTCGTTGTCGGAGTCGTATACTGGGGTGATATGGCCAAAACAAACCTGGATCCTCTGATAAACATCCAAAAGGCCTTGATTAGGGTCATAGACAAGAAGCCATACCACTACTCCTCTGATCAGCTCTACGGGGACTTCATGGTATTGGATCTAAGATAACTATACATATAACAGGTTTTAATATTACAAGAAGACGGTATCGCTCATACAGAAACAGACATGTACATTGTACAACCGAGAATGAGAACGACTTTTGGACAAAGACATTACATTTACTTGAGTTTTTTCGTGTATCCTGGCCTAGGTCTGTATTAAAATACACACCTAGGCCAGGATACACGCATTCAAAAAGACGCCCAAAATCAACTCTTTTACAATGACACCTGGATACTGGCCGTCTGAGTCTACTCTGGACAACTGCGGTAGAAAATCGCCAAAAATAGGGTTTTTTCAAAATCTCACGAGGTAAATCCGTTTTTGTCTTATTTTCTATTGTAGTTACAAACCAATATAATAATAATAAGGCATTAAAGAGAATAAAAAGTTTTATTTAAAAAATCTTTTTTATCGTCGTGAAGGTCTTCCCGATTTTTCATTCATCCAAAATAAAATTTAATTTGTTTTTTCATTAATTAAAAATAAAATAAGCTAAATAATTGAGCTTTCAAATTCCATATCGATAAATGGCATCATAATGGAGCTCTTTTTATCCCCACCCTGCTTTCTCGCTGAGAGGTCTGGAGCGAGGCCGTGTGCCGCCGTGTGGATTGTATGACAATTATTGTTGTGCTGGTTCTATTCTTATAAAGCACGGGCTTCCAAATTCTTTGCATGCACAGAAATCGGCCGCGACAACCGCTGATAACGTTTCCGGAACTGCCGACTAGTCGTGACCACGGTTTGTCTGTTGGTGAGGCATTTTTCGTTCTTTATATGAAGTTGACTTACTAATCTGACTAAAGTTGGCTTACTTTATATACTGTGGTAAAATTGATGTTTTCTCCATGAAGCATCGTTCTGGTATGTGACATAATTGCTTTGCGTGGACAAAGTTTAATTATCGCGCGTAGAAAATAGTTGCAGATAGCCAACAATGTCGCTTTACCACATAACCAGTATTGCCCGACCTGGTAGGTGGTCGGTCGCTACCGCAGCTACCTCACTTATTACTACTCGTAGTTATATTTTCCATTTAATTACCAGCGGGATATTACCGTCCTTATTTTATTACCCATGAAAAGCGAGTTGCGTTTATTAGAGCCGTTTGTTTCAATGTATGGACAGTTGAAAACTTATAGGTTTTATGGGTAGGTTTATTTATAATGATATTTGTAAGTTGGCAGGTGCATACAATATAATATGACCATGTTGTTTAATTTAAAGCACGAATCGCGTAATTTAATTTTAAACATTCTATTGGGTTCTTACTTCTATTGCCGTCTTTGTCATTTTGAATTTGGACAACTTTGGTTTGAGTTGGAATTGAAAAATCAAATAAATTTTAAACTAAAGAAATATTTTTTCTTTTTCGTTTGCTATTACTCGGAATTTTTCGTGTTTACAATATGTAAAGTCGAAAATTGGCTCTATTTTCGAACATTGATCTTCATTGTAGTTCGATTATGGCAGCAACGCAGCGTCATTGATTATATAGCGTATTAGATTGCTTAACGTCGTACAACGATTTGGCAACTAGGATTTTACTACGAAACGGAACGTGTAGATGGCACTCGTAGTTCTAAACATTGACTCATATTAATATGTTCAGTATGGCGATTTTCGTGATAACAGTTTGGCGGCGCACTGTATATAGCGCTCCAAATGCCTTTATACGGTATAAAATAATAATATAATAACAAAAGAATGTTGAAGTCACAGCTCTTATTATTCACATAAAGATATTAGTCGTATTCAAGCACTGAATCTGTCGGTAGGTTCTAGGTGTTAGTTAGCAACTGCTGATATCTCATATTACAGGTTTTATATTCCGGATGTTGTACTATAATATAATATGTATGTATTTCCTGGAGTATTGGTATCCGCAGCCAGCTCTTGAACTATGGCCGTTTTATAGTTGCTACGGTCGACGGACGTTCTGATGTACGAGTATCTACTGCAAGTGGCGATAAAGGCCACTTTCACACCTCGACGCCCTATCCGAAAGATTTATACCCGCTCATCAGGACGGTAGTTTTGACGCGGCGCACACTGTGCGTTGATACATATAAGAAGTAGACGCTAAAAATATTTAAAAAAACCGAATTTCGGCCAAAATATGCCACGTACACATACCGTAATAATGTTTAATGTGTACGCCTACTGTTCTTTCACAAATAAAACCGGACTGTTTCGTTCAGTGTTCGTTTATACTAATTGTAAAACATGGAAGGTAATTTAAAGGTACGTACTAAATCACTGAGTGAAATATACTTAAATTATACCGGGTGTCCATAAAAGAATATCCCAGTTATAAATTTAATAGCATCAACTATAAGCGTTGTAGAGTGTTGGTTCAAGGTTACAATTAAAGAGTTACTCAAACAGTTTTATATAACCGCATGCGCGAGTAGTGCTGTGTTGTTAGAAGTCTTTTTTTTCACTTAATCCACAGTGACAAGTTACTATTTATTTTATTTTATTTTGCGTACAGTTTTAACATAAAAAATCTAAACAGCCCGTTCCTGAAGTCTGGTATAAACATAAATGCAATTCGAATACCGTGCGTACTACAATAGAAGTTAAACTTAATACTCTACTCCGATGGTTTATTCCCATTAATTTTCGTTATGTTAAAATCTAATTTATTTAATAAATAGCAACTTCATTTTTTTCAAGTATCTGATATGAAACTAAACACTGTGCGCTTCGAAGCACGGCTCCATTCGCCTCTAATTGCCTCAACCGCACTCCAGCAACTAATTAAACACATTAATTAAATTAACAGTTGTTCAGCGTTCCACTTGGGATGCTGTACTTGCGCATACGTGTACGTACAACTTAAAATGAGAGCGCTAATCTCTCATCGCGGCATCAAAATATGTATACAGATGAGTAAATCGCTTTGTTCTGCTCTCTTAACTTTCGGATACCGTCTGTAATTTCGCTTTTGCGGAACGAAAGTGAGATGCTCTTTTTTGTTAGATTCAAACGGAATACAATCAAGCGCATTATAAAACGGGCAATGTTTCAGTGGTGATATTTTCAACCTATCAAATAAATCGTGTACGCTGGTAGTTGTGCTAAGCATGAATGACCGGCTCCAAATCAACGTTTCTAGAAAGTGATGTCATAAATCTATACTAAGACTATTTAAAAGAATACACTGCGTTTTTAATGACATATGTTTAGAAACCTGTTAAATTATTTCGATTATTTTATTGCCACAATGGTATAATACCAAATAACGGCCTTTTACCATCTTATTTATGCTGTTTACGCTGTTATTTAAGCATATGCTGTTATTTGCTGTGTATGCTGTAAACAGCTATTTATGCTGTTAGTTTTTTAAATTGACGTTTATTTTGTGAGAAAAGACGTTTGAATGATAAAAAATATTAAAATTTACAATTTTTAATATAATTTAAATTGCGATATTTAAAAAATGTAAATTAAATACATAGCTAAATTTACATTTTTAATAATATTTCAATATTCAATTTAAATATCGTAGTTTATTTTTAATAATTTTAAAATTATTTATAACAAGACTAAGCAAAATTAAAATAAATTTTTCTACAATCCACCATCAAAATAGTAAATAATGACTGAAATGGATCATATAATTGTAGATGATCTCGCACGGTTAATTAATTGTTATTGCACCCTCCAATCGCCATAGCAACCAACCACTGATTGATTTATTGCAATTTAAGAAAAATAAGGGGTTTTCTTTGGTACTTTTGTACGAGACGAAAATGTTACAATGTCTACAATCAATGAAGTCATCAAAAGGGCCAGTTTAGAATTATTTCCTAATAAATCCAGTGCACAATACTAGATATCGTAGAAACTATTTATTGATTAAGGCAATAGTAAAGGTATTTCTAACATTTATAGTGAAAATTATATCTGACGTATTTCGAACAAACATCGAAAGTGTTGAAAAATAGGAAATTCGTTTAAAATAATTAAAATATTTCAAGCAATATTCTGGGGACAACTACGGTGAATAAACTTGCTTCCACTCCTGCAGACATTAAAAAAATACAATCTTTATTGTGCCATTTCAGCGAATTACCATTTATAATTATCGATCACATCAAATACATATTAATATTTTAAAAAACGTTTAAACTTTGTGTTTTATTTGCCCATGCCTCCTCGAACAAAATATTAAATAAAGTAATTTGAACTAGAAAGGCTGTCGGAGTTTATTTCACTAGTGAAATGGTCATTTTTAGGGCTGCATTTAAAAGCTTATGTATGTAGTATGTGATATATACATATGTAAGCATGTAGAAAACAATATTTAATATATAAAACATAGACACAAAAAATATAGGGTGTTTAATACTAAGAAAGTATGGAATGCCATGTCAAAGTCATCTCATTGGGTAATTTAGGAGACCTACCAATTTTATTACTTAGTGATGGATTTAATCCTCCTCAAACAGAGATTTCCGATGCATAGCTTTACACTCGAAATACAATGACTGTAAAACCACATAAATAAAATAAATTTTCTGCAACATAACCCATTTTGTTTCTCCCTTCATTGAAATTTATCGTTTACAGATTAAACCGGAATCAAATACAAATTTTTATGTTATATTTTATTACTCATATGCATAAGCAAGAGTTATTATTAATCGCTAATAAAATGCCTTGAATATATTTAAATACTGAAACGTGGATTTTTGTGGCACATGCGCAGAAAGCGGAATGTAGAGAGATTATATATTATACAAATCGTTAAATTTATTTTTTAGCACCTGGAGTATCGCGTGTGACAAATTTAATACGTCTGCTAGAAGAAACCGTGTTGTAATAATTTCAGACGAAAGTGCGGAGTGAAATATCTTATTATTTTTATTATTTCAATATCAGCTTTGATTCCGCTAAATAATTGAAAATTACACCAGGCTAAGGATGATAGTTGGATACACTGAAAGCGTTGCAAAAATGAGGAGTTTTAAGGCCCAGTGGCATGCAAAAGGCACTTTCTTTAAGGTTGACGCTATTAATTATATATCGATAGATCACGAAAAACCCAAAGTTCTATAAGAGTACTTGTATAAGCGAAAATGTATACCGCAAAAGCGATGTAGTGAGAAATCCTTGTTCCAAAACCGGTAAAAATGCTGAAAAAGGCATTTGCTGTGAGGATAATAAAAATGGCTATAGCAATATAAAATGTTTTTTTCCATTAATATCAGAGTCAAATAATTGAAGAATACGCTAAATAAATTAGAAACCTTCGAAGTTCACTTTTTTAATAAAATTTAAATTTAAAAATGAATTGGTGGCTTTTTTGAATCTGAATTTTACTGAAACACGTAAGTTTTATCAGGTTTCCAACCCCTTCAGAAGATTAATTAAATTATTGACCATTGATACTAAAATGTTATTTTAAAAGTCGAATCTGAAAATTTTTAGCTATTTTGGCTTGATTTTATCGATATTTCTCCGCGTATTTCTCATAATATATAGAGGATTATAAAAATAAACTTTAGTCACTTGAAACCTTAGAACTTTATTTAACTATTAGTATAACACATGTAGTAAAAAATGTAATGTAATGAATCTGGAAAATATATTATATAGATTATTAGTCCTATTTTTCTTAAATCAAAAGTATATTTTTTTGAAGATTGCACTCAATGCATAGCTTTAAAATAAAATGTTTTCTGCCCCAACGACTTTAGGATGCAAGTCGTATAATTTATATTATTAAACGAACCTCATTACCACACGCGATTCACTCCATTAAAACAGTTATAAAACCTAACACAATTAGTTTGAAACCGCTTAAAAAGGCGCTCGAGTATGCGAGAGGTCGTATATGGGCACGGCGGATGCAGCACACAAACAAAACCATAAAGTGTCTACCTGCTGCGACGCCTAAATAAAGAAGCTGTGTGAAATTCAAGCTACGGCCATTTCAATATCGATTATGAATAAAGCGCCTCGTGATAAGCGGCATTGATTATGCGTTCCAATTTGTCCGATAGACTTGACACACTCACCACCTGACCAATCTGATGAATATTTACACAGTTCTGACGGTCATTATTACATCAAATTAACGGCTTTTAGTAGAGCCCGCTAACGCCAAACCTGGCAATATTAATAAAGTTTAGAAAATTGAAAGGCATGGTTTACATATTTATTAAATAAATAATAATAAGGGTAATCCATTGAACACGCGGTCAGTAAATGAGGAAGCGGTGTATGTTTCAAAGAGGGTTAGCTAGTTTGAGCTTGGAAAAGGCTGGATATTTTCACATTCTGTCATGTACACATAAAAATACTATAAAAAAAACAATTTTTTTGGTCCTTTCTTATACGCAAAGGTTTTTAAATGAGTATTGATACCTATCGCCCAATAGTCAGACCGCATGGAATATTTTTCCTTTATTTTATTCTCATTTTGTTTTCTTTCAGGTATATTATACTTTATACTTTATTATGTTATCTTAGGATATATTTTCGTGACAATTTCATTTATGTGTATTATGTTTTTATTTGCATAATTCAGTGTTTTGGAGTAGTTCCATTAAAGTGCAACAGACGACAGTATTTTGAGAGTACTTTGTTTTTAACACGTTGACTTCCAGGGTAGTTTTCAGGATGCTGGTCTTAAAAATCCAATATTATTAAATTATATTCCTAAAATCTCTAATAATAGTAATCTTGGTTATTTATAAGCGTAAAGGTTGTGCTTTTTCAATTCAGTAATACCGAATTGTCTCCTAATTGTCTATGTTACAAAAAGCTTAAAGCCAAATACGAGTTATATCGTAGTTGGCAGACAGTACTTAGGTACTTTTAACTGATATACAAATTTATGATTATATGAGCGGGTACATCGACATACCTCATTATTCTTCACATGGCTATTTTTCGATCTCAGGCTTGTTTCGGATTCTGCCAATACTATGTATTAGAGGTTTTCTTGTTTTGTCAAGGTAATTCGAATCAAGAACATTATTGAACTATGTCGTCTATGATCTCACATTCAATCCAAGTTTTAAATCACCAGAAAGTCGTCTTAAATTAACAACTTCCCAGACGGGGATTACATTTCATGGTAAAATTCAGCCACTTGAGTAGTTATTATATAGGATTGTCGCGGTAATTATACATAGCGGCAATAATTATTCGAAAATGCAAAATTGACGGTAAATCATAAAAAAAAAGTAAAGCTGTCAATTTGACGGATGTGCTGTCAATTTCAGAGTGGCGAGAAAGCACTGAATTTATAAAATTTTATTGATCGGTAGATTAGCATGTGCATAAATAGTGTTGCTGGATTATAAACAGGCGGCTTCGACAGGCCCTTCGTTTCCGCGAAGGGCTTTCCTCGCAGCCTGTGACGCAAACAGCAAAACGTGTGCCTGTATTCAATCTCTAATAAGTCTAGATAAGCCAGAGTTATCATGGATTAGGCTAGATTGGGCTACAGAAAACATTAAATCGATTTAGATAGAGAGAAAACAGGCTATATCAGGCTAGAGAAAACTTTTCAAGATGATGAATAATACGTATTGTTATATAATAAATACAAACGGAGCTGCCATGGAATTCACCGACCGGAGTCGGGCCCATCATAATACTATTTTTTTTACACTTCTGGGGGGTGAGCAGTGGATTCCGGACTTACGAACCGGCTGTGGTAGGTTTAGGACAGCTGTCTTGCCACATGTGAGCGTTCACCTTGCCACCCATTCACTCCCCCTTCGAAGCCATAGAATTTGAGATGCGCAAATCGCAGTTTTAGATAATTTTTCTAAGAAAGAGTTGATTATTTTTCTGGAAAGGCCAAGATCTTTAAAGAGGTGAAATAGAGATTTAGCTGGCAGGCCACGAGCGCCAACTTCCACCGCGTGAAGGTGAACAGTGAAGCCGTTCCGGGTTACGGCATTTGCAAGATCATGGTATTTATTTAATTTGTACTCGTGGTCTTTTGGGATATTTGATTCCCATGGAACAGTTAATTCTACGATAAGAGCCACCTTCCGAGATAGAGAGTAAAGAGTTATATTTGGACGGAGGGCTGTGCATCCGAGACTTTCAGGGAATTTATACTGCTTAGAGACCGAATCAACCTCCAGAATCCAATCTGTAGCTTTCTCGATTATTGAGAAAGGTTTTGTAGTTAAATGTTTTTTGCCTTTAGAGCCATCCCGCACAAACTGTATTGGGGGTTTGGAGGATACTGTCAAACCCTTGTTGGCACGAGCCACTGAGAGACTAATTACCTCGCGAATAACAGCGAGAACTTTGTCATGGCGGTAAGTGTACCGTCCTTGATCTAAGGCCACCTTGCAGCCAGCTAGAATGTGCCTAGCTGTGCAAGGGGTATTGCTACAGAGGGGACAAGAACTATCCTCGGCAAAGCTCCAACGAGCGAGGTTACTGGGGTCTGGAAGTGTATGCTGAAAGGCATTCAAATAAAATTTCAGCATCTCTGGCGTCCAGTCATAGAGCATTACCTTCCAGTGCATTGGAGGCGGAATGCAAAAGTCACCAATTGTTGTCCAATCATTCTGGCATTGAAGGCCAATAGCATGAGCCATACTCTTGCTGTCGTAATCTCCCCGCAAAAGAGACTTCTTCAAGTCCACGTCGCTCGTGGTTGTACTGCCATACCCCAGACCAGTGCCATTCTGGCTGATTCCAGTAAGGAACCTTTTGTGGAAGTCTACGCGGGCTTGTAGTTCATTTGAATCACTACAGCCACTTATTACGTGCTTCGATATTGCCGGATCTTTGGAATTGCACAGAAGATATTATTAGGTTTAGATATCCGAATTTTAACACTGGATTTGTTTACGGTAATTTGAAAAGATCAGTTTCCATGAGGTCACCCCTAAGTCGATGATCCTTGAGTGTGTGTAGTAGCAATCGTCGGAGTCTTTCTGGGTATCCCAGGGTTTTAAGATTTATGGGCATCTCAGTCGCTGTGGGCTGGACTTTCTCGATACAATCATCTATATAAATAATAATATAAATACCTATATCCCATCCCTCTCCTTTCCTATCTTATCCCCTTTAATTCATGCTTTCGATTATCGAATTTGAGACTGAAATATAATGTAGATAGATATTAATTTTATTTATTTCAATTTAATTTTGATAATTTATCGTGTAAGAAAATACTGCAAGACAATAGTGTAGGAAACAATTAATCGGCCAGTTAAACATTGTACAAAGATTATTTGCATAATTAATGAAGCGCTGTATGTTTCCCGAAGAATAAATATTTAAAAATAAAAAGTAAATAAAATGAGATCCTCGCCTTCACGTGGTAAGGATGGTTGATATTGAATTTAAACAATCGGTCTGATATTCATTATATATCATTTTATATATTCATGTAAATAAGCTCGCCTTTTCGTACGAATAAAGTGTTTTATTATTATTATTGTTATTAAATCGCAGATTTTAAAAATTAGGGTTGGTGTATAAAAAGAAGCTAGCCTCCATGCATTATAATATAGTTAAATTCATTAGAAATTGTCTTTCCATCTGTTGTTCGGCAATTTAATGCAATGCGCCTGCGCGAAAACCGGCATCTAAGTAGGGCGAATGTGACACCTGCGTGCCTCAATCCCAGTGCGTTACATTATCAATGCAATTGAATATATGTATATTTATGCGCAATCACATACTTATATCTCCCGGCAGAACCGTCCACATCATATAGCAAGCGTCCGTAGCCCCGTTGTCACCGGTTCTCTTAGTTGTTACCGAAGTTAAGCAGCGGCGGGCGCGGTCAATACTGGGATGGGTGACCGCCTGAGTGTTTGACTGCGTGATGCTACAAATGCCCACCTAAAAGATGGTGCCAATAGACAACAAGGCGGGCTCCACGAAAAGGCATATGCTTTTTGGGTAAAAAAAACACATGTCTAGTTTTGCACTGCGTAAGATACAAGATAATACAAGATACAAGATAATTTATTTCCTTTAACAAAATAATTTTGGAAATTCTTTAGCAGATTTACAAAGCTTATAATGCCCTTGTAAAGTAATAGCTATTAATAACGGCTTAATATGGATATGGAGTTTATTTTGTCAATGTCTCTCTAGATTCTGGTAGACTTAAATTTGTTTGTCCTTAGGCGAAAGGGTTGCACATATTTGAGCCTATATCATATTTTTTATTTTGATGGAATTCGCAAACCGATTCTAGCACAAGCAGCTTAAAATTTCCAGATTTTTAAGGACGATATGAAACCAAAGAGCTAGCATCCATTATCGCTCTCATTGATTGATTTTCGCAATAGGAAGACGCTGTTTACGTAGGGAGATGAGCCCCACATCAGAATACCAAATCTGATTTGCGACTAAACTAATGCATACTCGTATGCTGTTAGGGTTGAGTTTCGGTCCATACTTCGGCTAATCTTACTAAGCGCATAACATGCAGATGATAGTTTTGACCTAATAGCGCTTAAATGAACCTGCTAGTTTGATTTCTTGTCTAGGTGTACTTCAAGAAACTTTACTCTGTCATATGTATCAGTTGCATTGTAAATATTTATTGTGTTTTCCCTGCTATGACTAAAGTTGATGTGATTTCGTCATATCTAGAAACATTTTATTGACGCTAAACTATTATTTTAGTTCCCGTAGAGCATTGTTTAAACGAATATTAAGAAACGAAATTTTCGATGCTTGGACTATTCCACTAGTATCGTCAGCGAATCGCGTAATGAAGGAATAGGAATAGCAGAGGACCCTGCGCCACACTGATATTCAGTTGGCCTTGAATTGTGCAGCGAATTAGTGCAATTCAATATATTGGATCCTATCTCGCAAATATGACAATGAGGTCGTTTGCTTTCCCTCTTATTCCATATTAATTAAGTTTTGCAAGAAGGATGTTGCGTTGTTCACAGTCGAAAGTACGCCTCGGGTCGCACAATATATCCACAGTGTAGTGTCCTTCATTTAGACGTTTATGGACATCGTTGAAGATTCTATAGGAAATCGATAGCACGGATTTCCTAAGTTATTTCAAACTTCTAGTAAATCGAACCTCAAGTCTAATATAAAACTAGCAATTCGTCTGTGGTGGGTTATAAATATTACATACTAAGGGAATCATATTAGCAAGATATGAATATCGATCAATTTTTAAAAAATCGGTATAGTAGTTTTAAACTGCAGTAGGTACTTCTAGACTACGAATTTATATAAAAATTTAGGTAAGGTTTTGAAAAAACCTATCTTCGAACTGATAGCATGCATATGTTTATATAATTTATTTTAGTCCCTGCCACACTCATATGATTTGTTTGAAGGCACCCGAAAGGCTGATCCAAACCCTTAAAATAATTACTTAATGTTTTTCCCACCAAACCTAACCAGCCACGGGATAAAGAGGATGATAATATATCCCAAACACAAAATTACATTATTTTCATGACAATACAACCATAATATGAAATAATTTTTGAGACCGCATTCGCAATACAATATGATATACAACAAAGGCTTCAACAAATTTCCATAGACTAAAAGTCTCCGCGCTCAGGAACTGCGCACACTATGAGCACGCTACGAGCAATCGCTTCGATCCGTGGATTGTCGGTTTTTCGGATGAACACAAACCAGCGGAGCGTCTGGACGTTTGGAATATGATATTGAGCGGTCTGAAAAAATGCTTTACGAAGCATATAAATGACCGCTCATATTAACAATGTGATTCTAAATATGTATATTAAAAAAAAAGCTCGTTAAAAATGTCCCTTAGAGCTAAATTTATTAGAGAGAGCTTGATCAGCCGTGTTGCAACGAGCGCACGTGGTAAACTGGTGGAACAGATGCGCGCGGGATGTTTGCAGTATTGTTTCGCGCGCAATGCCGTCCACATAGCGCAATCTTTGTATTGTATGTTGTGTTGCTAATCCGTATGCAGCTTAAGAAATAGAGAACAAATATTTTAGTAAGTGATAATAGTATGTACGTATGTATGGCCACACCCATCGCATGACGCGCGCAATCCACGGTCATTTAATTACAGAAATCGTTTTATGGTGTCGCTTTCACCGTCCGATCGATAGATCAATTCAAAAAATCCGCTAATTGACATTTCTAATGACCGCTCGCTTGATTAGCGTCATTATCTAATTAGCGAGTGTCCATTACTAGGGATTCTGTGGCTTTTCTTTGACGGCTGAGAGATAAGACGCGGGTATTGCTTTCGGCAATTAACGAAATGTTCTAATTAAGCAACGCCTAGAGATTATTCGGAGATTACGCTGAGATGCGGATGCCATCAAACGAATTGATGGAGCTAGACGTGATTTATTAACGTATCTCCTCCAATATGCATTTCTTTAATCTTTATTTCGGGAAAGCTAAGTTTACGTAACTAAAAAGGCGTCGTCGCCAGTTACATCAGCATTTTTGGTTTTTTTCCTTGTAAAATAAACCAGGTGCATAAAATTTAAATATTACAATCGAGCTTGAGCTTGATGAAGAATCATTGGCAAAAATATTCGTAGCTATGTTTGCCACGCGCCAACCATACGGGATATACTCGTTCTAGGGCTGGCATGATCATAATAAACCAAAACCTTACCTAAATTCCCTTTTACATAATTTATTTTATATTAAATGTTGCTTATGTATTATGTAGGCCCTATAATTATAATTTAATTACAAGCAATATTCAATATTTTCATAAGGGGGGTACCCACCATCATCAGATCGCACAATAAAAATAAAAGGTGAATTACAAATATTTCAACTACAAATGTTATACAATAGTTAGATAAAGATATAATGTTTCAAGTGATAAGGATACGCAAAGAAATGTCAATAAAAGCAAGTCAAAATGACTGTGATGATTATTAGATTCTGATTTTAAAATAATATGTTCAGGTGCCAATTTGTAAGTCCATAAAAAGATGAATCCTCAAAAAATGCTGGAAATATTACAATATTCATAAGTTTTCAGTAAAGTTTAGTAAAAAATAAGAACTCATTAAAAAATCAATCGAGTGTTTTTTTGCCGAATTCTATTAGAAAAGTAGTAAACTTCATATTATTTCCCATTAAAAACATTAAAAATGTATTAGTTATTAATATTATTATTATTATTTAATCTAGTATTATCTAGAGACGGGGATTTATCTTTAGCTACAAATATGAACAGTAATTAACTATGCCGGTTTAATAAATATTGTTTTGATATGAATTACCCGTAAATGTTTGAAACTTGAATCACTAGAAGAGGAACAGTGATTTGAAGCACATACAACGAAATTTGTTTCATTAAATATTGTTTCTTTAACTTCAACTTTTTATAGGGTTATTTGAACTACCTACTAGAGTTGTCAACATTTGTCAATATTATTTTTTCCCTTCTTATCATTAAAATATATTAAACCTAATTAAAATATTAGATTATAATGAAACTGTTTTATTTTGTTACAGGTAAAAATCAATTCTTTCCTGAGAGTCCTATACGTACTAAAACATACAGGTGAGACTTTAAAATATTATTAAGAAGTTTTCCTGAAATAAAGTAGAAGATAAAGGCGATAAAGAAGGAAAACTTAATCGTATCAAACCAGTTTTAATCGTAGGTGTGATGTCAGTCGAAGCGGTGACCGCACTTGTAAGGTCTCCGAAAGGTGTCGGTCGGCGATCGACCCTCTATCTCGCTCGCTCTTTGGCTCCTCTATACCTTCATCCCTGTCCCTCGTCTTCTTTTATTTATACATCACCTTTTATTTTGTGTGATGAGTGATGCCACAGGGGATAATTTATCAAGATTTCCGATGCGATAAGTACTCGGACATCAACATATTTTACGTTCCGACTTTAACCCCCACCTCAGGACATATTTCTATCGTTAGTTTTTCTCTCTCTAGACATGCCGCAAATGTCTATTTCTACCGTGTTATTGATAATTGGCTCAGGGTCATTAATTTCCGTTGGAGAATTTATATATCGGTCGTCAAACGCAGCGCCGGTTCAGAATAATTTAATTGGTTGTATTAGATCGTGATTTTATAATCAATCTGGTATTAGTATGTACCTATACATATGTTCACCGATGGGGAATTTATTGAGGTAGTCAATAAATCCTTTCCGGTTTTCGTATTCAGTTGAAGATAGTTTGGTGAAATTTATTAAAATTTAATTTTTCATGAATATTTGCCAATATTTTAGAAGGAGTTGTTAGATGAACCTTGACTACGAATTACGATTTTCCAATTAGAAATTTAATAAATTACATATATATTTTGTATATATAAATATATTTACATATAGACGCTTCCCATGAATTGCCTGATACTTGTATCGTACGTTTTAGTTTCTATCCTATCGAGTGTCTCGACTCGTGTCGCCCGTGGGCGTTTGCACGACACATTGTTTGGAGGAGTTGCTTTGCTGCGCATTCTTTACCTGTGATGTCCCGATGCGGACCTTCTCTTTGCGCTTGAGTTATTTTCTTAGTTCCCATGGCCTACCTGGACGCTTCGAGGGCATCGGCTATTCGCGTGAGGTTGCGGATTTTGTAAACAGCAGTTTTTGCACTGTTTTCAGGCGCCCTCTCCACTTTGAACGTTGGTGGTCTTGTCTTCGAATAACTCGGGAAAAACGTATTTACGAGGATGAATATGTGATTTTATTTTTATGGTCCTCGGCCTTGGTTTGTCTTTGTTATCTTCTACCTGGTTTTTGTCTTTGATCCGTCGTAGTTTTCGTCATGTGTAGCATCTCCATAAGTTGCAGCACATTCCGCTATATGTCTCTGAAATACTCGAGTGTACTTATATTTTTGTTTACATTGCAAGTTTGTATATTTACATTTTACCCTGCCATTTCTTTGTGAAAGTTATGGTTCATCAGCGTGCTTGGTCGGAAATTGCTTATTTTAGCAGTATATATACGTCATATTAACATACGTACGACAGTTTAGATTTTTATTTTGTTTTTTTTCTTCCTTTATTGTGTGAGAGTGGCCACCCTTCACTGGACTCCAGTTGATTGTGAGCGAAGGGTGGTTCTCATCATGAAGTTTTCTCCGTGAACGAAAGTCGTGGATGTCGAAGTAGAAGTGTTTAATCAGAAGGTTGAAGTGAGTTGAGTTGAAGTCGCCAGTTCTTAACGCCTTGATTGTTGTTTCGCCGTTGTGTAGTAGTGTGGGCGCGAGGTGAAGCCGTGGCAGTGTGTCTGAAGTGTGTGGTCGAGGAGCGAGGCTTGACGATTGGTGTCGCGGATAATGCAGGTACTGCTTGATAATGAAGTGTAGCGTGATAACTGTAGTCGTGTAACTGTCCGCCAAGGGAATGATTGTAACCGTGTACTCGTCCACCAAGGGAATGATTGTAGTCGCGTACTTGTCCGCCAAGGGAATGATGGCGATCGATTGAAATGTACCACGTTTTATACCGTGGCGGTGATGTAATAGCTGTGTGACATGTGTCGCTTGCCTGGGCATAAATTGCCGAATTTAGTTGGAAATTAACTGCAGTTGACTCGTGTAGGTTTGAGCGAGTCTGCGGTTTCTAATCTGTGAAATTACTTTTTTGTTGTGGGTATGTGGAGCGACAGGCTCCTACAATTGAATACACAACATTTTTTTTCATGTCTTTTTTCTGGTGCCATGACCGCTAGCAAAGGTTATATATCATAAGATTATAAGATTATTGGCCGCCGCTCGAAACCATTCCCGCAAATTACGGAGTCAAATTGTCCTTCTTCGTCGCTATCCTCTTATTTCGCATATTTTGCCTTGAATTATTAGATGCATAATGTTCTATCTTTTGGGACGATTCATGACACGAGTGAAGTATTAAAGTTTGTTGTCCAGATTTTAGTTAATAATGTATTTTATTTTATTATATGTCAATATTTTATTATTTTATTCTCCTAGATATTTCTCGGTCCTTACCCAAGCGTTTTAATATAACTTATTCTTGACTGTTAACCCAGCTTATACCTAATATCCTCCGATAGGCCGACATTTTGAAGGCTTTAAACTTTCTTAATAGCTTGTCAGGAAGGGTTCGGTTATCCCTCCCATAAAATGAAACTGAGAATACATAGCATCTTGAAAGTCTGGTCTCCTGACTCCTAATGTAGGTTGACTTCTCTCGGGAAGCATATTTTTTTCATCTTTCAGAATGGACTTCTGGATTTATCAATGCGGACTTTTATCCTCTTGCGTATATCCTAGTTGGTCAAATTGAAGCCAAGGCATATAATCTTATTAGTATTCTGCAGACGAGATTTTTTTACTATGTTACAGATTTTGAGAAACTACGTCCCCTTACTAACTACATGTAAAATTAAGCAACTCTTAGTGTTGGCAATATCTTTAATTTCACTTAGGTTCAGTCATTCCGGTATTTGGAACCGATATGTGACTATCCAAGACATCCTAACTCTGTTTTTCCTCTACCTCAATGGGCACCGCACTGTTTTGTTTCGGGCGATGACGACGCCCGCCGATGCAGCGACGGGCGCGCGATTTGATTAATGACTCGTAGAAATTGGGGTTTGTTGGTGCGTCTTCCCTGTCGGCCCGTCCCAGTGCAGTCCCCCCTCGAGACAAGTCCCAGGAATCTCGCGGTGCAGCCTAATGCACCCCGCTCTCTCTGTGTTATTAGGCTATCTCTAATCTTTTATTTCAAATTCGAACGCCTCCGGCGCGCGGGCGACTGGGACCGGCCGGGACCGACTGGGACGTCGCCGTTCGCCGCGCTTCGGCCTCCGACGATATCGATCTTTTCGCTCGCGGCTGCTTAACAGTTGTTTAGAACGGGCCCCGGCGATCGCAGCGATGATGCACCTATTACAAAATAGGTTAAACGGTGCATATTCAGTTTTATAATTCACTAGAACGATGGCGTTGTTGCGGGCATCATAAAATAAAATTAGAATTATGGGAAATACACCTACATTTACAGCTTACGGATTTCGATCAGAGAAGACATGACTTGGTGTTTATAAAATATAACACATCTGTAGTTTCTTTGCTTCGCAAACAATGACCAAATATATAAAAATTATTTTCATTGGTTACAATACGAACGACAACTAGGATATGAGTCAGGAGATAAAAATCCGCATTGAAAAATCCAGAAGTGCATTGTTAAGGATGAAAGAGGTATTTCGCGGAATAAACATCACACTACATCTGAATATCAGACTTCTTGTATGTTATATATTCTCAATATTATTTATATGTTATGGAAAACCGGAAACTACTGACAAGCTATTAAGAAAGCTTGAATCCTTCGAAATGGTTAACAGAGTCAGACATGAAGGTGTATCAAAACGTTTAGGCAAGAGCGTTGAAATATCGAGGACAATATAAATCCGCGAACTCGAATACTTTGCTCATGGCATGCGTCATTCCGAAAGATACAAATTATTCATCTAATAATTCAAGGCAAATATCCGGAAAAGAGGTCCGAAACAAGAATCTTGGCTTCGTAATATACAGGGTTGGTTTAAAAAATCTACCCCTTCCTTATGTCAAGCGGCGCTCAATAAAGTTGTTAGGCATAGCTATGATATCCAACTTTCGGTAGCGGGCGAGGCACCAGAAGAAAAAGAACAAGAGGAGGATAAGTACGTTAAAAATACCATACTTTTGGTTTAGAGTTTGGAGTATGAAAAGATTTTTATTTTTTCATAATTTTAAACGTAAAGGATAATTTACAATTTATACTATACGATACGATATCTACAACAAATACTATAACTTACAATAATCATTATGGGCGCTTTCATTGACAGTTACTGGAAATTTAATCCTTTCATAACAAATATTATTTGACACTATAAGATAAATAGAGTCATTTATACTATACGATACGATACCTATAACAAATACTATAACTTACAATAATCATATGCGCTTTCATTAAAAGGAAATTACTGGAAACGCTTAAATTACTGGAACTTTTATCCTATCATAGCAAATATTATTTGACACTATAAGATAAATAGAGTAAAAATCATTTTATCTACAGTGAATGCACAAAATGACATAACTATAATTTTGCGTATATGTTCAAATATTTCGCAAGAATTGAGACCAGAGTTGGTGGATTGTATGCATCTTAATCAAGCATCCTCATACTTAGAACGGATCCAATGGTCGTTATAATAAATGCACCTCCAGTCCTAATTTTCTTTTGAGGATTTTTTTCTTTACTGGATGAAATTAAATGTACTACCATTGTTACGTTATAACTATAACACTACTACTCTCTGACTCCTTCGCTGCCGTGTGTGTAGCTTTTATTATTTTTATTTCTACACCAAATCATCATCCTGTAAACGAATTCTGAGTCTCATCTAAAATCTCACATCTCACCTCTAAAGTCTCATCGATGTTCACATACTTGCTTGACTGAGCCCGATATTCGCATTTTATTCACGTTATTTGTTCAATTTTAATTTTATCCAATAATATTTGGTGTCTGATTTCATATTGTTTAATTAAATGCCTACTTCATTTGAAAACTTTAAACACTTTTTAATACTATATATGGGCAAGTTTAGGATTTTTTGTAGGTATGTCTCTAATATTTTTTTCTTATTTGGTATATCTGAAACTGCCGCCAAATAAGTCGGTGCTTATACGCTATACTTGCGCGACGCGCGGCAAGACGTTGCGCACAATAGAAAGTAGGCGATGATTTATTCGATAGCATAGGGCGTTCGGCTGCCAGATAACGGTTGGCTTAGAAGTCGGTTTGCGTTTCTCGCCAGATCGGTTTCCTCAATAACCATCCACCGCCATTGTTTCGCCCGTCTATTTATGCCATGAATTTATATTCCTATTCAATAATGCCCCCTCGAACTTCCTATCGAACGTACGTCTTCCTCTAAACTGACCGTAAGTAGGTGGGATAACCGGATACGGTGTCGGGGATTTAAGCAGAGTCATAATAACAGGTTTATGTTTTAGGCTGTTTGATTCAGGATCGTTTTATCAGCCAGGGATGCCGGTACTAATCTCGCGATTGTCGCAACGGACGCGAAACCACAAGCAGTGGCGGCGCTAGACCACACTTGGACGTCGGCGAAATTAGGTTCGCGAGGCCTTTTCGGCCTCGTCGCGAGGCCTCGTCGGCGAAATTGATTTATTAGATGCTTTCAAAATAGGCTTAGTAGCTTCAGAGTTAAATAATACCATTGATTTTATAGTGTAAAATCAATGATAAAACGAAACGAGATCTGCCGATCTGTCATTTTTTGGTGCAGATGCCTAAGCCCCCCATGATAAATAGCCCTATAGATACGCCAATACTTTTTATGGAAAATTGATATAATTTATTGAACCTAGATTATTTTGTAGTGAAAGAATACCGCACGAGACGTATGAAAAAAAGAACTCGGTGAAAATAATATAGTTAGGTACCTATTAAGAATTTGGACGCCTACAAAAAAAAACGTACTCGAAAAGTGAAAAATGTCTATGTACTCGCGTGAGAAAAAAACACTACACAGGTTTAAAACAAGATAACTGTCTACTTTTTTATTTCGGTTTGTACAGAGAAATACATTATATTTATTTGCGACTTATAAAAGATATTACCTATCGATTTCGATAAAATCATTTCGTTAAAGTCGTTATTTGACTTACCTTAGAAATATGAAATAAATCACAATCTAAATTAACATTTTTATCCACTAGAACGCCACCGGTAATGATAATGACTTTACAACACAATAAAAAGAAACTTTGTGGATGCAAGTCTAGTTCTATTCACAGAAGGAATGATTGTTTACGTTACGCTCACAGAAGAATGAAATACAAATAATTATACGACACAGGGATTGCCCGCCCCGAGACTCGCGCGCGAACTTTCATAGTGTTGCCAGAGGACTCTGGATAATAGCCCTAAAGTACTACTCGCTCACTTCACTCACGCAAGTGTATGAAAATAAATAAATTTTAAATAATTTGTAAAACTTTTGCGAGGTCCCCTCAGGTGCGAGGCCGTCGGCGGTCGTCGAAGTCGCCGACGCCTAGCGCCGCCACTGACCACAAGTTCAACAGAGTCCGAACCCAATCAGGTAGCCAGTTACGATAGCCTGGCGTCAACGACGTCGGTCAGTCTCCAGAGCTCCTTAGGTCTCTTGTCCACACACGTTTCTTTGCCATGAAAATCTGCGGTTCATTCGCCGTGTCTAGGTACGGTCGTCAGTGTTGTATGGAAAAAACTATGGATGCTTGTCCACGGAAACGGCAGGAAAACGGACGGTCGCCGCCGCCGTGTATGTGGACAAGCTTCCGTGGACAAGCTGGACACGGCGAATTCACCGTAGGTTTTCACGAAAAAAAACGTAGATAAGAGGGCTTACTTACCTGCTTAACTGTTTAGGATAGATTTCTCCGTCCACTATGACAGCTCACGGTCGAGGTCACTTGCGCAGGCCCCTATTTCATGAGCGGTTACTATATCGCTCCTTTCCCCAGAGGAAAATACTCTAGATATGGTGGGCAACTACTGGTTATTATCAGGAAGCCACAACGGCATATCAACACTAGAAGTAAGTGAATTTCTAAAAAGGACAGAATTAAATTTCAAAATTGGGAGACTCGTCACTCGGTGTTAAACCTAACAAACAACAAAAAACAACAATAAACGAATTAAGTGCGTGTGATATTATCCACACTTCGAGAAGAGTGCAACTCGGAGTTATCCTCAAGTGACATCAAAAGATGGTGGCCAAGTGACTGCTGCGATCGTCACCAGTTTCCATTCAGAAGCCCCCAGAAGTACATTCACGGATATCGTGCAATTAAGTACAGAGATCTATATTTCTTCCGCTATACATATATCTTAGTAATATCTAGTTGAGGTAATATAGACGATATCTAGTGCCGTGTTGTCTTTTTGTGGATATAATAGTTTAGCCCAAAGTTGGGCGCCGACATTAGATGGCTGCAGAAGAAGACGAACTTGGAAACATAATGCATCGTCGTTATTCGCTTTGATATTATTCGATCTGGTAGTATTCCCAGGCTTCGACTCGGATTAGCGTGCGGTCCACTTAATCCAAAAACGGGCAATCTCTCGTCCCGTTACACTAAATGCGAAACGCAGCGCGAGCGCAAATATAACGAACAGCTTCAATAAGTCCCTTAACAGAGATCATTTCCCGACGAGAGGCGGCCCGATATCGGCATTCAGCAGTCCCGCCTCGTACGTGAGTTAGTGTAAACACGTTGACAAAGTCCCATACGCGAGTAGCGCAGAGCGCGCATGCTCGCCGACCGTATAAAATGCAAAACCTCCTAACGGTAATAAACAGAGCGCCCCGATAAATATATTCAGGGAACTCAGATGCAGTTAGTGTTTGTGCGTCGCAGCCTCCATACATTTTATGGGCGGCTATATGGAGGCAGTCGGCTCGGGCGCGCGGCGGTCGCAGTCGGCGCCACCACACCAGGCAGATCAAACGGAAGGAAACTATACAACATCGAAGCAACTTACGCAGACAACAGATAGAATATCAGACGACTGAAGGGGAAAACGAACCCTTTATACAGCTGTAGTACCGGAACTGGAGTAGTTCTGGATGCGGATGCGTCTTATAATCTAATCTATAATGGTAATCGGGCTCAATCTCAATTCCGGTTATTTTGAGGCAAAACCGCAGATTTTTTGTCGTCCCCTGACAAAGTATCAATCACAATAAGGTGTCAATTACAACGTGCGAACCCGTCACCTCAGGTAGTAATAACGCCTCTCGAGCCATCCTGTCTCCCATTGAGCGAACGTAAAAGACTTTGCAGACCATACCACCCACGGTCAAGCTACGCCAACAACCCCTAAGAGTCCAACGCCTTACCGCGAGGCACTGGGAAGAGAACACATCGGGCTGACCTCGCTCCCTTACTGCCAGATTTGGACGGATTTCTCCATCCTCCAGTCTGGTCACAGATACGAGGCCGATCGCGCGGCCTCTACATGATGTTGACGGTAATTCAGTTCGAATTTATCGGGGGGACGGGGATCGGGTGGCCAACGGATCGTTTTAAAGATAGATGACATCAGGTCAACTACTACCCCCCGTTGCTTAGGAAATGTACGTTTTAAGTCTCCCCCGATTATTCGCCGGAGTGCACAGTCGATTGGCTGACAAAGTAATAGCAACTTTGTCAATGCGCCAACCAAGGAACTTTCCAAACGCACCCTTCTAATGTAACCCACCTAGTTTAGTGTGTAATTCTTAGGGTTACATTTTGGCGTTTCGTTTTGGAGTGGATAAGATTGGGGCTTCTATGTTCATCTTAACACCCAATGGCTATTGGGGCTACATTTTAGCGCAAATGTGCCTTATATATTTAGGAGCCTAAGGCCGGCTTCGATTATATTGTTACTATCTATAGAAATGTCCCTATTTACCACAGTTTGTCAATTCACAGTTGTGGCGCTCTTCCCATGGTCGTGTCGTTGCGCGACTCGTCGACAATTAAAGCTATGCGCGAGGTTTCCCGGTTATGCGGAAAGGAATCTTCGCCTTTCGATAGATGTGAAGGGTGTTTATGCAAATGTTTCGCGCACCATTGTTCGCGGGTTGCAGAGCGGAGGCGTCGCTGGACAAATGTAAATGTTTGTATTTTCACATGGTTACACCTGAACGGCCGAACGGATACGATTCTTTGCTATAATAATAAATGTAGAATGCGTTTAGTGCTTAGTTTTTTGGAAAAATAGGTCATTGAAAACTTCCTAAATGACCTGTATCTACATTTCTGCAGTTAGTCCAGAGGATTGATTTTTGAATCGGTATATGTAGAAATTATCGCATAAGACTGTTGACCTTTTTTATATAAATTCAAAATCACTTCCCAGGACTTTCGGATCTTAATCGCAGATGAATCCAAAATGTAGATTGTATTCGATGACAGAAAAATGGCTTGAAATAAAAAAAAAATATTTTTAAAGATAAAAAGTAAAATAAACAAATTTAAATTAATCGCTTATCCGCTCGCTACCATTTTCATTTCTGCAATTGAAGTACAGACGCTTTGATTTTTGAATCGATATATAAAATGTGGTATACGACTCTTCAAACACGACCTTTTTCTATAAATTTAAAAATCACTCTCAAGGACTAAAGGACCTTAGTCGCAGATAAACTCAAAATGAATATCGTATTCGATATTCATTTTGAATTTATCGAAATAGAAAAAACACATTCTCAAAGATAAGAAGTAAAATAAACAAATTTAAATTAGACAATCATCCGCTCGCTGCCATCTCTACCTTTTTTTATTTCGCTAGTTTCTCTTTTCATCGCTGGCTTCAACAAGTGGCATAGATTTCTAACATGCTACTTGAGTTAAACTCGTCTTCTTTTATCGCACCTCTTCTTGCTTTAATAGCCTTTCGAGAGTGCATCTTCAGTTGTGTAGTGAGTAATCTTCATTAATTTACCGATTATTGTGTAAGCTAAAACGATCTAGAAGTGTTCTCGACACAGAAAAGAATCGAAGATTTTATGATATATCATATAATAAAAAATGGATTGCTAAGGACATGGTTGCTACTCATGTCCATGTGGTTCCAGTAAAAGACTGTAGTCAAATGATAAGTATACTTGTCGTATGTTTTTCCTGCCATAATTATAGTAATTATTATAATACCTAAAATTCTAACAAACCTCATTCAAATGCTGCATGATCTCACTACAAACGCTGCAAATAAAGTGAATCCAGACAATATTCCTGATACTAAGGAGTTACCGAATCGGTAAGTTGGAATAGCAAACAATTTACATATGTATAATATTAATAACTTATTAATACACAAATACGTAGATGCTTTAATAAAGAATAAGGGAATATATCTATCAGTCAGACAAAGGGCGTTGAATATTTTAATAATAGTTTTATTTTAATAATTGTAAACATTTAAAATAGCTTGGTTTTTATGCTGTACCCAAAGCCAGCTAACGGTTTCGTGTAGCTTGGGATATATGACCTGCTCGTTATCTTGAGTCGGCTCAACTCACAGTTCAACTCCCATCCGGTAGCCTTCTCGAAAGGGACGAACCTGGAAAGGACTCTGCTTCGTTGCGGCTGTGTCGTGACAAGGGATCGGATCCTCTCGATGAAGATGTCGGGCGCCGTTGGGAGGGTTGCGCATCGTGCGGCGTCAGCCAATCGACTATGCACTCCGGTGAATAACCGGTGGGGGAGGGAGGGGGGCATGTCTGAAAATGATCTTATACGTTTCCTAAGCAGCGTGGGTGGTGGTTGACCTGATGTCAGCTACTCTTGAAACGACCCGTTGGCCACCCAATCCCGTGTGAAAAACAGGCAAAGGGCGCCACTGTCCGCGATAAACTCGACCTAAATTACCGCTAACATACAGGCCGCGCAAGCGATTTCGAACTTGCGCCTAGACTGGAGGACGGAGAAATTCGGCCAAATCTGGTAATGAGGGCGTGAGGTCGGCCTACTGTGTTCACTTCTCTGTGCCTCGCGGTAAGGTGTTGGACTCTCACAGGCATGTTGGTGTAGATAGACGGTGGACTGTGTCGTCGTCTCTGCGTTTACCCCACGGTTAAAAGTATTATCTAATATCGTTATACCTTTCTGGGTTGGCGGGTTCGCCCGTAGTAGATGACAACCCCAAAGTGTGCGTAAAACCGCTTCCTGTTGACTCCACACAATCGCAGAACAGTAATAGAAATGTCTCTTCGTATGCTTGGGAACGATGGCAAGATGACTACGTGCTCATATAATATATGAATGTGCATCACTAGACAAGTACAACCAACATTAAGCTTAGCGTGGTTCTTCGCATCCCACTACCTTCAACACGTAAGAGGATATGTGGATTTTTTTCGCTACCTCCTATTTAGTAAAGATGATCTCTAGATATATGTGTTGAGATGGCAATGGTCTATTTGCCGCTCAGTGGCAACATCTTATCAAGCGGCAATTCTGTAACATTACGCAGTAAAAGGCTCACGCATCCACGAAGTCGCCTCACCCTGCGCTTAGGTCGGTGAGACCGGTGTTTTAACGTGGACGTGGATGAATTACGTGGATGTTTTACGTTACCTCTGTTACGGATGTTATCGATGTCGTCGCTGCCAACCGTTAATTTCCCATTGAAGGTTCTCTGAAGGATGATGTGTGTGGATGAAAGTATCTTGAGTCTTGTGCCAATGGCAATGCAACGGCTCGGGTGCCCTGGCGGAAAGAAGTAGCCGCCCGGCGGAATCCGACAACATTTATCAGGTGCGAAGGAGATGCCCTTATTAAAATTCCCGCGCGAGGGAAAGGGATGGCATGACCCGAGTGGGGCATTCCTCGTGCGCGGCGCGAGCGGGATACCCGCATCCGCGCCACCGCGCGAGCGAGACGACACGACACGCATTGGGATTCCTGTTTGCCGCGTGCGCCACGAAAAACGACCGCGTATTTAAATAAAATGTTTCGATCGTCCTCTACGCGTCATTGACCCTACATCATCAGGCACACGAATAACATCAATTTCATTCAAATGTCTCATTTAGGTTTTTTTTAGAATTCCGTAACAAAGCATACAAATTGAGTCATATTAATGCGACTTCGCGATGCCGCATTTACTGTTCGTCTGTCTTAATATCACCGTCAATTATCTCATTTATTCGGCAGACATAAAACTTGCATGCTCGCTCGTAACAAAATGGAGAATATATTATATATTTTTAAAACTTAATAGAGTTTGGAATTGTTAAGCTATTGCATAGCTTTTATCGCGGGCCTAGGCCAGCGCGGCGACCGAATGAAGAAATTTCTCATCGAAAATTAATGATTTTAAACTGATAATTACGTCTAAACGAGTACTGCTTACGATTCGAAAAAAATATATGTTAAACAAGAACGTTTTCCTAATATTCTTAGCTTTGAATATTTTAGATTTTGTTTATATTACATACTGTAATTAATTTGTGAAATTAGGTCTAACCGAACACAAAAACGACCACTACGCAAATACTATCTGGCGTATTATTATGAAACCTGCACCATTTTGAAGATAATTTAATTATCTATCTTTTTATCTACAATTTTTTTCGAATAATCCGGGTTTTTTGCTTTATCGAATAAAAAATTCGTGCGCGGCGCTCTATCGGAAGACGTTTAAATTATTATTCCGAATCATTTGCTTCCGCAGCCGCAAATGATACGGAATAATTTCAACTTTTTCCGATAGAGCGCAGTTATCTGATATCAGAAAAAATAAAATAAATAAAATAAATAAATAATTATAATTGAATAAGTTGTTAAAAATGCTATGCAATAGCTTTAGCGTGGCAGTCCCCGAGTGCCACACGTATTTTTTTTGATATGGAATTTAGTAGATGCCAAAATAATGTCGCATCTGTTTATTGTACCACCATTTAAGGGGCGACTACACACGGAAGTTCCAAAACAACTTAACATAATCAAAATAAAAGGTATAATTAGAAATGTTTCAACTATAAATGTTAAATTGGTATATAAATGTTAAATAAATGTCTAAAGTTTCTTGTAATTAAAGCTATAATTTAGTAATCTTCTATATCTTATGAGTACCCGGAGAGACATCGATGTTCGTCTTTTTGAAATTGGAAAATGAATGTCAACCTATTTCTGAAAGAAATGATTACCTATTTAACGAATCTGTAAATCATTAACCCTACCTATATAGCTGCAGACAAATTCGTCTTTTTGAAAAAAGCCACCGAAAACGTTTTTTTTGTATGCATATATGCATACTTTGTTAGATGTAGGACTTGCTTTAAACGTAGAGTAGACCCACGCGATGATTAACGATTAATCGACTGCGTTTACGGGATAAATCGAATCGACCGATTTGAGAATTCGGCGACACCCGTACACAGTCCAGCGCAATTTGTCACTACATATATACGCTGATTGTTATAAGAAAGACGTGACGGCGCACAGTGTTTTGTTGCATAATTTCATACAAGCTAGACGCTTAAATCACAGTATATCAGACAGTAGATTCTCTTAGAATAAAATTGAAATCAAAGCAAGTGACGTCAGGAATCTTAAGGGTTACCACAAATCGTAATATAATTACTCGTCTTCTTTTTGAAGCATCGTTCCGGCCACATTTACGGTGGCCCGGCGACTCAGATGCCACCGATTTGTTCTGTGAATACCATATGGCGTCGGCTCGTAAATCTGCACATCTGCACGCGGACACAAACTGCGCCCACAGCGTTCACAGCCCACAGCGCCGTAGCTGTGGGTCTAAGGACGCGACATGACTTGCCCCTCGCCCCACTTCCGTCGCACCCTCTTCCCGCGTTGACTTGTAGCTCTTGAGTGAACTTACTAGGTGTTATTATACTGTGCTTAAATTCATAACGAAAACCACAAAAATCTGCATCAGGCAACCAAATCGCAAACTGCGCATTCACAGCACTTAGGTACTTAATAAATAAGATAAAAACGAATTTACCCGTGATGGTTGTAACATCCGACTTTTGCGCGATATTGCAACTGCCGTTGTTCAGGGTAGACTAAAGTGCTGAGGTATTTTAACTAATAATACAATATTTAAAACAACATGTAATTTTATTTTCATTATTATTTTGTCGACCGTACTCGGGCAGTTTCAATTAAGGGTTTTATACATAAGAGAAAGGATTTTAGACTAGTAGGAAACACACCGAAAGTACCAAAATGTGAAAATGCAACTGTTGACGTGCACTCCCGCTCCACGTCAGATACCTATATTATACGAACAATTACTGATCTATGAATCACCTTAAAAAAGAGTATGTTTACGGCATAATCACAAATGTTTGTTTTCTTCGCAAAGTCGGTATTCCATATTAAGGCTGGAAAATTGTCTCTTACAAAGAATAAGCCCAACATTTGGTCAACGGCACCACTCTTTCATAGCGCCAAGAGTTTTGAACGGTCCTTATATTGACTTGAATATAACATTTGATTATATATAACAAATGAATATACGCATTTAAAATAAAACTCGCCAAATGGTCACTGTGCCAGGATCGTTTGACAATACTCTTTGTGTTAAATATATTGCCGTGGACCCAATCTAAAATCGACCTATTCAAATTGCATTAAAAATAATAGTTAAAAAGTAATAATCTACGTGGCTTAATGAATTAACATGAAATAAGCGAAATAATAAAATTTTGTATGAAATACGTATATAAGAAGGACAACAGTAAATAAATAGTTTAAAACATAGTTGGCATAATAAAATAAAAATAAATAGAGAGTGGATAGTATCCGTATTGCTAGGAGTACAAGAACCTTAGGATTTGTACTTTCTTTATTCTCTAAGACTTGAGAATAAAGCTCCTCATCGAGGCTCCAATTTTACATATTTGACTATTTTAATAATGTATATAGTTAATAATTTTTCTTTTAACTTCAAGAGTTACCCGACAAAGAGGGTAGTTTTCAAATGAGAGGATCATCATAAGTCTGGTAAATGTCTGACTCAACAGTGCGCTCAGATTAAATATATTATGTACAGATTGTACAGATTAAATAAATTATTGACTACATAAAGCTTATAAAAAATATATAATAATGAAGAATATTTTAAATACTAATTGAAAATTAAATTATATGGTACCTAAAGGTTTTTTAGGTAAGTTTTGTTTGTAAAGAAAACACCAACACTAGAACGGGCATACGGGTAACTAGGCGCGCGTGACAATCATAGCTATTAGCCATTGTTTTTTAATATTGTAGCATGCTAGATCATATTATTGAATGTTACTAATAAATTGAAAATTATTGACTTTCATATACCTACAATGACCTACATGCTACTTCCTCTATATAAATATAATTGAAACGTGTAAAGCGGTAGTTTTAGCGGATTTCAAATTGCTTATTCACATAAATTTCAACCACGATAGGATCATTTACATCCATAAATAGAGCAATGAATAATTTCAGGATTTTGACTTGTAGCTATTTTGAAAGGGAATACTGTGCGGCGGCGATAAAGCTCTCTTCACACGCACGCGGCCGGGCGCACGGCAGCGACGAGCAGTGTTTATGTTGCGGGCGACGCGACCGAATGGCGGCGATTAATCAGGGAATTTAGCGCCCACGACATCGTGTAAAATCTATCTTAGTTGGAATATTCAATTTTATGGGAGTTTGTCCGACGTCTAGTCTAATCGGACAATGACTGATTTACCATTCGACAGAGAGGAACCCATGTAAGCATGTTTGCTATAATAATAATAAAACTGAGTCCGCTAAAAGGTTACTTCTTCATACAGAAAGCCAAAGCAAATTACTCTGGAATAAAATATCGCCCTGTCATGAAACATAGCATACATTGGATCATAAAGGACCACACGGTGCGGGATTTAGCAATTTTTAATTTTTTATTTAATACTAAGTTTTAAATTTCAGTTTTTAAGTTTTAAATTTCACTTTTAAATTTCAAAGAATATTTTTTTTTTTTAAATCTAAAAACAATCAGCACCTTGTACGATACTGTGATATGATATTTGTATATGACAGTAATTTGCTTTAGCGTTTTCATGAAGGACTACCCCTGTACCAGCTCCGAATGGCATTTCTTCTGGCTATATTTTGGTAAGTTACAATGCCAATTGTTAGTATGTTAGGTAAGGATGTTTTTAAAATATATTTTTTCTAGTATACTCAACTTTAACCGCTGAAAAAATCCTAACCCCGTCATGGAGAGGATTTAGGCCTGACAAAGGCTTAATAGTTTACAATCTGTATGCACGAGTAAATACTATAAATAAAAAACTTTATTTTTTGAGATGTTTGAGATTTATTTTGTAATAACGATTTTGAGCTACATGCTAAAGATAAATTATATATCAATTGCATATATCGCCCAATAGTTGCCTTACATGGTATATTTTATTTTTTTTATTTTTAAGTATGTTTTTAAACCTATCGTGAGATATATGAGTATTTTCGTAAATATTAGATTTATGCGGCGTGTCTTTCGTGGATATGGAATAGAACTGCAAAGCATGGCTGTATTGTAAATCATCTTGCTTTTATTATTTTAATTAAAGTACATAACAAATACCTATAAATGATAACTACCAATTTATCATTATATTATCTTTACTTCAACATATCTCTTTTTAGTATAAATGTTTTTTTTCAGGCTCTGGTTTGTTTCGGATTCTATCAACCCTCTTTGGCATTTAGCGCCTACTCATATTTGTGAAAATCTAGTTTCGAAACTGATGGCTGCGCAAACCGAGGGTTACAAATCCATCGATGTTTATATTCAAATGCAGATGCTGCTCTTTCCATCATTATTTTAACATAAAAACTCAACATAATTACACATTTCGCAACCATTAAGACGACGCTTACCACAGTATCGTCACAGCCCGGTTTCCACCCACACACGATGGTCCCAAATGACCGCAATCAATCAACGAATTTAGCGCCTTCGTCGCGACATGAAAGCAATTGAATTCATTTCCCTGTTGCAATATTCATATCAGATGTTTATATGAGTTTATGGCCGATTTTTATTGTTGCACCGTATAACTCAATTATTAGGGGAAAAATAAGCTTTTTTGTACTTGGTGAAGGCATACGATTTTTATTGTGGCCGTTAAATACCACTCAAAATATTTTCGACGTTGTTGTAAAGTTTTTAATACTATCAGTGTAGTAAAAAGGAGAACGCGGTGAGCATTTTAATGGATTATGCGCTGGGTAATTTACGTTTGGAGATATTTACCTATTTAATGTTGATGGAAGATATTGTGATGTGGTTTTATATTGGATTGGTATGTAAGAAAATGTAGTAAATCAGATGTCGTTACTTAAATATATAGCCTTGAAAAGAATAATGATTTCAGGCTTCTATATTATATGCGCATGTATTATTCCATCAATGTTTGCAATGATAGTTCTAAAAAATATATGATCGACAATGTCTTAAACATTTCAGTTTCTATTGTGTAGATCTCAGAGCTCAAGCGATCTAGATTGCTCAAAGCGATAGTACGTTTTGGCAACTATTCTTCGTCGCGACATACAAGTGGCGCTGATAGCGTTGTCCGGCGAAACTAATAGTAATTTATATTGCTATGTATAATAACATTGATAATGTTAGTTTTTTTATAAACGCCGGATGGATTATAAAAACCCATTAAAAACCGGTACATGTAAGGCGGCACCAAAAACTTCGTAGAAAACTATAGGCCCATTTCAATATTGCCAGTCTTTAGCAAGCTCTTGGAGAAGGTTGTTTACGACCAGCTATATCAAGCTCTCGCTAGCTCGTTCACAGTGCACCAACACGGGTTTCTCAAAAATCGGTGGGTTGTTACGAACCTCGCTCACTTTACTGACTATTCTTTGGGACGTATGGATCGACGTATTCAGGTGGACGCGATGTATACTGACTTATCAAAGGCTATAAAATCGAAGACTATCGCGGTTGTTTGACATTATAAATAGGATAGAAAACGAATTTACCGCGTGAAATTTGTAGGACCCGACGTTTCGGTGACGTTGCAGCCGCCGTTGTCTAGGGTAGACTGAAGAGCTCTTCAGTCTACCCTAGACAACGGCGGCTGCAACGTCACCGAAACGTCGGGTCCTACAAATTTCACGCGGTAAATTCGTTTTCTATCCTATTTATAATTATCAAATTCTTTCGATCGTGTCAATTATGTTGAGCTAATAACCCGCCGTCGTCTATGGGCATACATGGAGATCTTTTTGGAGAGATGGAGAGTTTTTTTGCAGTGAGTCTGGTGTTCCACAGGGATCCCATTTAGGGCCTTTACTTTTTAATGTTTATATCAACGGCATCGGTATTTGCTTAATCATTGCGACTATCTCCTTTATGCAGATGATTTAAAAACCTTCATGGGGTGAAGAACTATGTCGATTGTCAACTGATCCAGGAAGATTTGAATCGTTTCACTCGTTTTTGTAAACAGCGTAAACTTTCTATATATGTAGCTAAGTGCCATAAAATCTCATTTTCGCGAAATGTCAATTTGATTAACTTTAAATATACAATTGGCAATAATAAAATCCTGGAAGTAGATCGAGTGCGTGATCTAGGAGTCATCTTAGATCGAAAGCTTTTAATGGATAAGCACATTGATTCAGTCGTCAACAGGGCTTACAGCACCCTCGGTTTTATTATGAGAGTTTGTAGACCTCTTAAAAATACTCATTCTTTGAAGACTGTTTATATCGCATACGTACGCAGCCTGCTTGAATTTACTTCAAATATTTGGTCTTCGCAGTATGCCACATACAAGCTGAGGATTGAGCGTATTCAAAAACGATTTATATATGTCATCTAAATTTCCGCTTATTTTCCAATGGCTTGTCATACTCTGAAGGTCTGCAACGTTATGGCTTAGAGACATTGGAGGACCGGGGAGTAGTATCAGATATGTCGTTTCTACATAAAATTGTTTATACTGGGTTGGACAGTTCATAATTCCTGAGTAGGGTGAGCATACGAGCGCCTTCCCGACTCGCGCGCGCTCACTTAACTTTTTACCTACCAAGGTACAATACTAACTATGGTTCCAATTCGTTATTGCCGCGCATCATGCAAGCATACAACGATATTGACATATTTAAACACCAAAATAGTCGATCCTTTGTAAAGGAGGTACGTGAAAAGCTGACTATCAGATCGGATTGAATATGCATCCCGCATTTCCATATGCACAAACAAGCAGTCACAAGCATATACGTACTACAGATACACACACACCCACACACACACAAAACACGCACCCTCATACAAACACACACACGCACACATACACGCTCTCCATCACACAAACACACACCAACACCCATACACTCGCACATAGCGATTTTAACTGTTAGTTTTAAACTCTTTTTGGTTTTCTTTGTATTTTATTGTTTAGCATATTTTGTAATCATGATATCGCAAATAATTTAAAACATCATTGGCTTTACTACCATTATTTATCATGCTTAGATGTTTTGTTTATGCTGTATGTTTTTAAAAAAAATAAAAAAAAACAAAATTATTTAACCAATGATAACAACAATAAAATTCTATTATTATTCCCATCTTATGGCATTTTTTCGAAATTGGGGCAAAATATTTTTTTTCTTTAGGCCAAAAAGTGAAAGTACATAATTATACTGCACGCAAATTAAAATTAACCACGGACTGCACAACTAATTTTGAGGCTGATTTTGTTCTAATTATTACGTATTTTGATGAATCTCTGAGGCTATTTCGAAGGCTATGAAACCTTAAGGCGTTATATTTGTACATCATGGCATTACGCACTACTGACAATCTTGAAAATTTACCTCATGTTGAGATTCTGAAATTTTGTGGACTTATATTGGTCGTAACGCATTAGAGAATGTTGCACGCGCGTGTGACTTCTGCCGGCGTCTTGTAGTCCGGAAGTCCGCTGTAGTTTATGCCTCGTCATCGGGTCCACGGATTACACTTATCTCGAGTGAAATATCTCATTTTGAATGCGATTTATAAAATATGCCCACCCATCCCAGACCTGGTCGAATCTTTGGACACATCTATAACACAATGGTCTCAAACAACACTGGTTTAGCTTATTTGACGATTCTTTCCAATGTAGCCCGTCAAATCGTTCTTACCATTCAGCTTGTATACGCAAGGATGAAAATCTTTGACTTTGATCAGGTCAAAATTAAGGATCGCTGGACGGATTTTAATAGGTTCACAGTCCATAAAGTTATTTTTCGGGGAAAGTTTAGCTGACAAGTACAGCAATATTTATTTTTGCAGTGACAAGTGAGTTAGGTCGAAAGAAACCGGCGACCGTGCGATATTTAAAGTTTTACTAGCAATTTGAAAACTAAAGACCTATTAAAAAAAAATGACTTATATATGTTTCAATTTTCTTTTTGAAAGCATATATCGAGGAGCCGGTTGGTGTTTGTTTACCTAACAGCGGTAATTCAATACAAATTTATTGTGGACCGTGGCGCCCTTTTACCGTCAAGACCATTTGGGATCGGGTGGATAGTCGGCGTCAGGTAGATACTAACCCCGCTGTCATAGGAAATATATACTCAAGATCCCCCTTGGGTATTCGCCAGATTGCGTAAGCTTAGCTGACAGTCTGATACTCAAACCGCCCAGTTCCGGCCGAGGTATTCGACCGGCTCCAGTAACAAAATGTCTTTATTCCAATCTTCTTTAGAATCTTCACTCAACTGAAGATACTTTTTTATGCATTTCGATGCATACCGCAAATTTCTACCAACAATGTGATAGTGTGTTCGCCAAACCTTTTACATATTAAAACGATTTTTTAAAATAATGTTGTTTCGATTAAGCATGGTTTAATTTGTGAGTGGATGATATAAATATAGGATAAACGCAATAAGCTCCCGAATTATTAGGATTTCTCAGCTTTTTTTTATTGTGTCGCCTGAGATTCAAAGGCGATAAAAACTTTACAATTCTGATTCCGACGGCGGAAGGAGACCGCCGAGGTGAAAGAGAGAGGAGGATGCTACAACAACACGGATTTAGGAAGACGTGAATGAAGTATCCATTAGATGGTTAGATTTAAGATGCGATGCGCGGGGCTGGCCATTGTCCATACGAGTACAAAACGTGTATCTCGCGTGCTTTATGTCAGCGTGAATTAGCTGCCGAAACTCTGAATAAACAAGACAAATATCAACGCGAGTTCGGTTTTTTTATATCAGGCGTGAGACGGTCGCTGGTTATAAACGGAGAGCGGCGATTTTTCTCGAAAATAGGGGTGCGCATGCATCGAGTAAAAAGCTTTCGTGACTGGGCTAAAGATCGGCCAAAATATTTCTAAAACTATCAAACCTATCTACCCCCACGCTTGTAGCACTCTTGAATATACGCTTATATAATCGTTGTTATTGGGAATTTTGTGTTAAATCTTATTTTTAAATTCATCCTATCTTTTTTCTATCTTTAATGATGGGTTTTACTGCGTGATTTGTAATTAAATAACTACATACTTTGCTGTAGTCAATCATTTTCAACTTATTAAAATGTAATATATATATTTTGTTACATCATTAGCATTGGATCAAAGAATATGGTAAAATGTCTCCATTTTCATAGGCTGAAGTCTTACGTCTGTGATGGAGATATGAGCCAAATATATTTTTTTTTACACTAAATATATAGTCAATTAAGATTGGTACTAAAACAAAAGTATGTATAAAAGTAGAATAACTGATTTTTCCAATGACATCTAAAACAAATATCTAATGTTGACAGTTTAGTTAAAAAAAAAATCCCAGGAAGCGGTTATTTGTCCCGTCCTCCCCAACATGATAGCTAGTATAGTGCCCATAAATCCAACTACTACTAAATCCAACAACTACAACAACTACAATGAAATTGGACTGAACAAGACTTTGACTATGTCTACAATTTAAACCCCTATACTTTGACTATTATTTGAAAGATAACTTGAATATGAGCAAGGATATCATAAGTCATGTCGAAAAATAAAGAAAAGCATTTTTTTTGTATTTAAAGGTATTTTGTGGATGAAAAATCAACTACACTTACAAACCAGACTGAAGATCAGACTTTTAGTATGTTTTATATTCTCAATACTATCGTATAGGGTAGGACTATGAGCTGGACGCGTACAGATATTATGTTAAGAAATATTGAAGCAGTTGAGTTGTCGGTCTGTTAGAGAATATTACGTAAAAGCTGGGTTGGCAGACTCAAGAATGACAACGTCTTAGCAAAAAAAGAGAAATATCAGGGTCTAAAAAGATCTTCAAATTCGAATACTGGCCTACTTTGCCTTTGCCTATGCACCGCTGAAATATACAACATTAGGTAATTATTCAATTGCAAACATAATATTATGAAAGCCAAACTCGAAGTGTAGTGAAGCAAGCACTGCAATAAAAACTAATGACGGCGATCAATGCTAGCTATGAAAACTAAGAGAATTATGAACCCCGAATCGAATCGAATCAATTTGAAGCATTGCTAATAAATGCTAGTTGCTTTCGATTGAACGATATATTGTTATTTTTTGACTGGGTATACCTAAAAAAAAATTAACTTTTAAAATAAAATACAGTAATTTACAATCCGATCGAAAAATATTACATCGATGTCTGTTCTGTCCCTATTCTGAAACAGCTTTAAGGCGGCTAGTTCGTCGGTTTTTATACCCTTTCCTGTGAAAAATGAGCAGTCGGTAAACAGAGTTTTATTATGGAGATTTCGTTTTATCTCTTTACTTAAAAAGATGTTTATTCTCTCATCAAAGATTGCCTTTGTCTTAGGTTTGGTTCAGGAAATATGGTGAATAGAATCTGCTCAGGAGACTACAATTTGAAATCAATGCTTTAGGACAGTGTTCCGCAAAGTGTGTGCTGCGGCACACTGGTGTACCATGGTCAGTAGTTGGTGTGCCGCGGAAATATGTGGATAATGAAGAAAAAAAGTACAGGCTTTGATTCTAAACCCTTGGAGCTATTAGCAGAAAAGTGAACTCCCATTTTCCTTAGTGTGACCTGCAACCTATGGACTGGGTACGAAATCCATCCTCAGATAGCATTTCCCTTGAACACTTACCAATAAACGAGCAGGAATAATTCATGAAGCTAAAAACTGATCGAACATTAAAACTAAAATTTTCTGAAATAGAGCAAGCACATTTTTGGCTGCATATATAAAATAAATATCTACTGCTTTCAAAGCGTGCTATTGCAATTCTCATACCATTTACCACGACCTACTTATGCGAATCGGGGTTTTTAACTCTCACTACGAGAAATAAAAAAAAAGACTGCCCGAGGACGATCGACGAAGAGATCAGAGCAGCCTTGCCTTATCAACGATTGTTTCAAATTTTCATCGCCTGTGCTCAGTTAAGCAGGCTCACATTTCTCATTTAAAATCTTTCCATATTATATTGATTTTAATAATAAACATATAAGGGTGTTTTTACTGGACGGGCATTTTTTTATTAGGTAAATCAGTAAAATGTAGTCAGCAACCTTTAATTGAAAAAAAAAATGAAAAAAAAAAAATGTTTTTTTGGAAAGATTTTTTTTAGTTTTTTTTCAATTTTAAATTTTGAAGAAGTTGACTGTTAAATAAAGGTTTGAGAAGCGTTTGAACGCGCTGCGCCATCTAGCGGTAGGTAATACAGCGTAAATAAACAATATTAGCGACATTTTACTTATTGCTAGATAGAGAATCGTGATCACAAACACATTTCCAAAAAAAAAACATTTTTTTTATAATTTTTTTTTTATACAAAAGTTACTTACCTAGTTCTACTGATTCACCCACTAAAAAAATGCCCGTCCAGTAACAACATCGTATGAGATAACATTGATTTTTTCTTTGGCGTACCTCTAAAATTTCTTGATTTGGTAGGTGTACCTTGAACACAAAAAGTTTTTTGGAACACTTCTTTAGGATGTGGTGACCTACAGTTATGGCTGCGACCTCTTTTCACAAATTGTCTATCGCTCTGGTTTTATTTAGAGACTGCAAACTTCAGTTCTTCTCGCATCTGTATCTATGAGTAAAATATAATATGAATTATGCGTTTTGCGGCGATTGTAAAAAAAAACTGGCGCGGAAATTGCGTTTGTAGAAATTGCATCGCCGTAATCAGAGGGGCAATTCCTTTTATCGCACTTTCCGACGCTGATGCTTGGCGTCCTTTGTAGGTCAGTGCCGTCGCTGCTGTGATTTATTGGAAAGCTTCTTACGGGGCCAGTTTTTTGGAATATGTTGAACATGTCATTTCTGATCTCTCTTTTACCATTTTATACTGCTCTATTTGTAAAACGATTATGCGCGACGGTCTACAAAATGGGGAATTAAAAATGATGAATTTGGGTTATCTAATTTGTAAACTTTCCTGTTTAATTAGAAACTATAAAATGATGACCATTATTGGTGTTACGACTATCATCATAGGCGGTACGACTAATTGTAAATTATGACATAGTCGGTAAAATTCTACTGTCTCACGTTTAGCGTTCCAGTTATTTACTCCAAATTCATCTAGATCTTTGACTACACAATGAAGCTATCGCTGATTTTGTTGTCCTAATTTATGATACCTTTCCGATTTCCTCTCAATGAATGCGTGTTAATGGCTATTCTTTTTTCATCTTTTCAATAACACTTAACCACCTGAGCTTTCCGATCTTCAGAAAGCTAATATCACGGATACCATTCAAATTATGACGTTTTATTTTTGTTCGTCTTTTTCAAAGGACACCAAATATTGTAGGTTGATTTTTAACACGTTTCAATAATGGAGTTGCGCTTTTTCAATAACCAAACAAAACAATAACAACTAAATAGAACCAAATACAACCAATAACAACCAATAACCAAACGAAACAATAACCCAGGATCCAAACGTCAGATTATACAAACTGATATTTTATACACCTTGTGCGGAAAGTTATGCAGATGAGTCAAAATTTAAGCGGCGAGAGCCAAAGACAAATTTCGCCGATGTGATGCGAAGGGAACATAGACTCATTTGAATAACAATATATTTCTGCAAACAGTGGCGGTTTGTGTTGTCAACGAAAACTAAGTTTACCAACGGTTGCGACTAGAGCACACTTGCGGGATGCAGACATGCGAACTTAGTTGAATTTTATTGGTAAATCCCACTATGTAATAAAATTATACCTATAACCAAATATCTATTCTCAAGATCATATGAAAACATTTAGCTTTTCTTAAACAAAAAAACCTAAAATTTCACAGACCATCGCATGACCATCGTATATCTGTAATTCAGTTCGGTAATAGCGAATCTAGTTTCACTTCATATTGGAAGAGGTAAAAAGGCGAAATTATGTGTAATAGAAACAAATACGTGTTACTAATATTACTCCAACCTCAAATGAAATCCCATCTGCTATGACCCTCTATAACACGCTCATGGGGTTCAAGCTTTTGTGGACTGATTAGGCTAATTGACGAGATGGATCAAAATAGGGCTCGATTGTAGATTGATCTTCTTGTAGTGCTGTTGTCCAGCGTAACATCCTTCTTTATTTTTATAACTTGAATTACTGGATAGACCCTTCAACTGCTGTATGTAATATTATTATATTATATTAGCTGATCTTTGACACGTCTGTTAATCATGCGAGCGAAACCGTAGGAAAAAGCTGGTGAAATTTAGAAATATATTTCCTAAAAGCTTGCAGTCCCAGTCCGACAAGTGTGCGTCGGACTCCGCAATGGTTCAAAGCTCGTTTTGTTCAAATGACGTTGCCGAGTTTGCCTTAGCGAGGTCATCGGCAGACTGGATGCTGACGCTACTCCTTGGTTACGCGTTTAAGCGTCCGTTTCAATATTTGACTTTTAATTAACGAGAGCCATAAAGAAGCCTCCGCGCTCTTACCCGAGTCGCTACTCTCTGACTCCCACTAGCACGGAAACAAGGCAAATGAATAAATGAATGAAAATGAAATATGAATTCGAAAAAGTGACGCGCCTGTTTGACTGAGTTCATTGTCATGGTAATAGATACAATACATAGATCTATCATGGGTACTAAGGACCTCGGAATCATAGCGGTGGCATTAGGCGCCGCAGGCGAAAATATCGGGGTTTAATATTTGTTTAATTACATTTTTTTTCGTGCTTTTTTCTGTTTCGGAAAAGATTTCATTGACTCGTAGTTATGTATTGAAATACATGAGTATTAATTTTGTTCTTTCATTATCAAGATATATTTTATTTTATACTGATCATAAGAAATACTAACTTGTTAAATATCTAGAAGAACATTCAAAATTAAGTTTGAAATTAGAAGATTTTGCAAAAGTAATTCATTACGTTTCGATTATTTTAAAACACATGATAAATATTTCCCCCCCCCCCCCCAAATAACTACTGTAAATCATTTTCTATTCACTATTCTTTCTAGTCTCTTTCATCTTTGTCATAGATATGAATTGGCACTTCTAGATCCACCTAATTATAAAGGTCATGTCGAGTAGTTAAGATTTCTTGTGCCACGACATAAAATATATATTTTCATGATTTTATAAATGTACTGAAACTGGGTTGCAGATGCCCTAGTCACTATAGTCTGTTCGAACGCGCCTGGCATGCGGAGGTTTAAAAAGTACAATGAGAGTAGCGCATATGCGTGCTCCCTTGCATTTACGGGTCTTATGGCGGGCGTAGTGAGCAGGTACGTCAGGTACCAGGAGCTTTCAGACATACTATAGTCACTGATTGGCAATGTAACATCACCAGCAGTATTTAATAGATGTGTAAAATAATACTGATTTTTACAGTTCCTTTTGCGCTTTTCAAATTGTGATTTTTGCCCAAGAGTCTCCGCCCCCAGCGCGTGGCGGTTTCGCAAATCCACTGGTACCCTCCTAATTCCTTAATTAGTTTTCCTATTTTTTGCCAGTATTTTGAATGATTCTTATTTTCTGTCAACATTTTTCTCATTTTAACTATGTGAGAATCTTCTTATTGTTGGCATTTTTGGTAACATTTCTACATTTTGAATATTGAGTATCATTTCAAGTTTTTGCATCACTATAAGCAAAGAGACGTCGTTTACGTCGTGCCGTGGGCGCTATCCAAATGAAATATCAAATTGATATCATGGGCCTAACAATATGGCGTTTATAGTCCGATGGACGTCTCGAAGATACTTAATATAATATTATTTCTGTCGTCAATATTTTATTTAATACTTCCTAGCGATTGGTCGAAACAGGCCTATCTAAAATATTTCAACATACGGTCATTCACTAATTCGGCCGTTACAATAAATTCCCATAAAGAAATAATGATATTGGTGTTGTGACGCTCTATGATGATTGTGGCGCTATTTTTAAGTGTTGAATAGGAAAATCCACCGATATAATATTCAGGTGATAGGGTAGGGAAAGTAGAAAGTCAAGTTTCTAGGACACTTTCTTGTTATATAAATAAACAGTTGTATTATTATTATTAATCCAATCACCTGTTTCGTCTTTTTACACCCTACGAAACGAACTAAAATATGATTGGGAAATTGAAATTCAATAATTTGGGTTTTTTCCCCAAATAGCCTATAACAAAAGACTATAATACGGGTAATAATAATAATAATACCCCATAATAAAAGCCCATAATACGGTTTATACGTCACCTAGATTTCCGCCCATTTTTCTCCGGCTCGTTATACGCAGAAGGACTGCAACGCTATTGTTTAGAGACTTTGGAGGCCAGCGGGTAGTATCAGATATGTCGCTTTTATGTCAAATAGTTAATTCTGAGTTGGAAAGTCCGTAGCTGCTGAGTAGGGTGAGCATACGACCGTCTTCCCGACTCGCGCACGACCTATTAACTTTTTACGTACCGAGGTGCAACACAAACTACGTTGCCAATTAGTTATTGCCACGTGCTATGCAATACAATGTGTATAGACTTCAACGAGATTTTTATTTTAATTTTATCACGATGATAGTAGGTCCTCGGTACTGATGTACGTGAAAAGATGGAGATTACATTGAAATGAGTTAGCACCTCGAACTACAAGATGCAGTCACGTGCACATACACCATGCAGTTACAAACACACACACTCACACACCCCCATATACTCTCCACCGCTCAAACACATATTAACACCCAAAAACCGATACCCACACAAATATCGTACGTTTTTGTCAATTATATATTTTTTTGTTTTCTTTGTATCATGTAGCATATTTTGTATTCCTTTTAATAATATTGTAAATAATTTAAATCATCATTGGATTTGCTATCGTTGCTATGTTTATATTTTATTTATGTTACGCCTTATGTTTTAATAAATAATAATAATAACTTCACAAAACCCAGGAGCCATAGTATGGAAAATTAGTGAAAGATGGGCACACTATAAAGGATAACGTAAGCATTCAAACCACCCACCTCGCCCGAAGCGACTGTGAAACGATCGTTTCGAAAAATCGCTTGGTATCTTTCTGATCGGTCGCGTTTCGATGCAGCCAATTTCGACGTTCGTCAGCGTAGCCGTCTCTTTCGGCGCGGTCGCATCGGAGGGAGTGGGCGAGAGGACGTAGCGTCGAGCACGGTAGCTAAGCCTCCGGCGAGGCTTCTATCGCGAACTCTAAAGGCTGTTCCACATTGATGATTTTGGGCACGATAATATTATTAATGTTATTTCCGTCGAGGTAGTATGGTACTGCCCCTTTGTCGTTTTAATATCGACATATTTTTTGTTCACTCTAATACCAATGTCAAAGAAGTAACGGTGAGAGATGGAAGAATAAGAACATGATAAGTCAATATGTGGAAGAAGATGAATATTGAATCCTTTTCAGTCGTGCTGCAGTAGATATCAATCCTCTTATGAAGTAACGTTGAAAGAAGAAAGTAAATAGGTACAGGAATAATGAGATGGCATAATAAATTGATCTCGCGAGATGACGATTTGCATCCTTTTTGGTCATTATCAATAGTTTATCTGTACATTTGAAATATATCGTACTGTTTGTACAGAGCTAATGGGCTCATAGGGAGCTAATGGGCCCATGATGAGGTGGCCACAATGACCCATGTGTTCAGGGTCGGTCACACTCACGGGTCAACACCCATCCGATGGCCTCCACGCATGGGGTGCGAGCCTGGGTAGGGACACTGGGTCAACCAGTCTCCCCTGGGAATCAATCCTCTGGCGCTCCTGGACGGTCTGCGCACCGAGCGGCGCAAGCCAATCGATTGTGCTCTCCGACTAACAATCGGGGGAGTCTGGGAACTGTATTGTTTCCTATAGAGCGGGGGTAGTTGTCTACCTTACGGCGACTGCTCTTGAAATGACCATTGGCCATCCGATCCCGGTTCAGAGTCGGGCAAAGGACGCCTTGGTCCGCGACAGATTCGGTGCACTCCGTTTCACCGCTTCGTAAGGGAGAGGACCGCGCAAGCGACCTCGAACTCGGAACCAATCGAGAGACCGGAGAAATCTGGTCACAATTGGAAGTGAGGGCGCGAGTATCTCGAGCCCGCCGGGTTTATTCCTGGCTCACTCGCGGTAAGGCGTTGGACTCTCACGGGTTGTGACGTAGCTGGACGTAGGATTGTACTGTCCAAAGTCTTCTACGTTCACTGCAGGGCGACAGAACGACTAATCGTTAAAACGTCCTGTGGTGACGGGCTCGCCCGTTGTAGTCGACACCGCAAGATGTTTGTACAGAATGGGAGCTAATGGGCCCTTGCTGAGTTGGCCACGAAGACCCATTTGTTCATGGTTGGCCACACTCACGGGTCAACAGGATTCAATATTCATCTTCTTCCACCCATCCGGCGGCCTCCACGACGTATGAAGTGCGAACCCGGGTTGGACTCTGGCCTTAGGGCTAGTTTCACCTAGGAGTCAATCTTCTGGCGCTCCTGGACGGTCTGCGCACCGTGCGGGGTAAGCCAATCGATTTTATGCATTCTGACTAACAGTCGAGGGAGTCTGGAAGCAGTACTGTTTCCTATAGAGCGGGGATTACACGACAGACCTTAAGATTACACGAATTTCAGTTATGACTGCTAGATTTTCGTCTAACTAGTCCCAATCAAGCTCCATTTTAGACTCATCCGCGATGACAGAACAGAAACAGAACACGAAAACATACCCAAACTGTGCTTAGCGTCATTTTAGAACCTGATTAGATTTCTAAAAGGAAGTTGCTCGTAGGATCCATGAAACAGAATACCAATATGTTTGTTCAATAAAAGGTTGTATTTAGTGCGTTTCTAAACCCTGAATTAGGCACTAAATATAAATATAATACGGGCCTGTGTGGAAACTCCTCAGTGAAACCGTAAATAACCCGTCTATTGCGTGCGTATATCGGGCACATGCTATCGTTTGCAGCAGATGTTTTTAAGGAGGTCGTTTTTGCATTGAATAGCCTCGCGTTCTCTTGTTCTTCGGTCTCCGGCCTAACGAAGCGGACCCTCGGCCGCTGTTCTCTCCGATCTTGGACTCTTCTAAGTCGCCGCCAAATGAATGAATATTCCGAATAGAAGAATGGAATGTATTTGTGACTTGATAAATAAAGTTTGCTAAATTGCACGTGAATAACGCCAAACTGCGATAGCGATGCAGGTAGAAAAAGCAGGCAATTCCAATGCAGGCAATTCCAAGCAGAAATGCAGGCAATGCAGGCATTGCAGGCAATCAGGCAATTCAATCAGGCAATCAATGCAGGCAATTCCAAGCAGAAAATGAAAAAGAAATAACTGTTTTGTTCATATTGACTAGCGCTCTCAACAACGACAGCTCTAGGGGATATACAACTAAATATGTTCTAAAATCCACAAAATGTATCAAACTTTTCTTTATATTTAGTTATTGAGACGGATTACTGTTCCAATGCTTTTGATTTTGATGACTGTCATGACACGATTCTTTTATATCTTTTTCTTCAATAGCCTTCTCCTCTTCGGATGTTGGTTTAGACTTTTAGATGCTGCTGCCCGGAGCATCGAAATCGTACTCCTTTCAAACCATTGTCATAAATCCCCAACAAGCACAAAAGTAAATACCCAATGAATGTAGCGTCTTCTTTTATTCCCAAGAATTTCTTTTATTCCCAAGAAATATAGCGTCTTCCGTGGTTTATCCATCCCTGCATTTTACCCTAGATAGTGAGTTACAGAAGGTGGTATTTACTACCTCTTTTAAAGTGGATTTATAAGTCCTTTATCAGTTGAACTTTATATTTTATGTCACTCTTTTTAAAATTAAAAAAACGTTTTTGAGTCATTCTGTTTTAACTTTGAAATATTTATACATATAGGTATTAAAATTCAATATTCTTAAAATCAAATCTAGTGATGCTGTCGAATTATTAATATTGGGTAAGGATGTGACAATTATATCGGTATATCAAATTGATACATTTTCTTCGTGCTCCTTTGCGCTTTGTTCGTCTGCGGGGGCAAATTCGCTAAGGTTCGATTAGGCTAGGCTACGTTATTGACTAACAATAAGGGCCCTCGTACACGTAATTTATGCACCGGCTCCTTAATGACTCCAATTAGTGCCAGGAATGGCATTGCAGGTATCAAATTGAATGGGCGCTACGGGCACAAAGGCTTCGCGTTCGCTTTTCACTGTATTTGCAGCCACAGCGATTGACCGCGCTCGTCGAATTCTTCCCCATTGAACATGCCGCCCAACATATACCATACCGAATATAGCTTTCTAATGCTCGATATGAATTTTCACCAAAAGATTTTTCTAGTAATAATAATGCGACGCGGTCCTTATTACGAAACAAGATTTTCTTTAAATTGATATGTTATGTGCAATGAGGTATAATGAACTACATACTAGAGAAGCTCTCGGCATTCAAAAATGGCCCCAGACGGGTCAAGTGGTATTAGTCGTTCGCTGTCTTTTGCTAACAGTGTCTTTCGCGTAGTTTTGGTGCAATCCGTCAATCAGTTTGTTTACAACTGTGGGTTAGGTTAGGCGACTGATACGCATCATATCGGATATACAAACAAGCGTTTGAGTTCTATATGTAAACCAGTCACAAGCTTCGAAATGGCGATTCGATGGCGAGCCGAATCAGATAAAACCACGTCGAAGTCGCTCGAATATATATATATATATATATATACATATATATATATATATATATATATATATATATATATATATATATATATATATATATATATATATATATATATATATATATATATATATATATATATATATATATATATATATATATATATATATATATATATATATATATATATATATATATATATATATATATATATATATATATATATATATATATATATATATATATATATATATATATATATATATATATATATATATATATATATATATATGTATATATATATATATATATATATATATATATATATATATATATATATATATCTATATATATATATATATATATATATATATATATATATATATATATATATATATATATATATATATATATATATATATATATATATATCAAACATAAGCATTTCCCAATACAACCTGGGATTTCCTTCGCTACTTTTTAAGTAGCTTTTACTAATTTTATTTTAAATAAAAACATGATCCTATAAACGGATTTCTTTACAAACCTTATCATATATATATATATATATATATATATATATATATATATATATATATATATATATATATATATATATATATATATATATATATATATATATATATATATATATATATATATATATATATATATATATATATATATATATATATATATATATATATATATATATATATATATATATATATATATATATATAATATTTTATTTTAGAGTCACTAACAAATACTATTGTCATTGCTACATTATACAGACGATAACCAATAACGAAAGATTAACTGAGTGAACTCTTCGTAGCTATACCTGTTCAACACCACCTTGGAAATTTCTTGGAAATTTCACAACGATAATGTTTCTTCCGACACACTTGTACACGCTTCTAAACCTAAAACTCGAATGTCTTTGACCGAACAACGTATTCACTGTTTTAGAAATTTTATCATAAGGTCAATGAACGAAACTGTTAATAGCATGAAAAATAGCAATTAAAAAACCAGAGCCTGTGACTTGCTAGCACAAGCACTGTGAGATTTCCGGCCCAACAGATTGGATGAATAGAAGTGTAACGGAACTATCATCAATAAATCCAACTGACCTACAAATCAATGATTACTTCACATGAATTGTTAAAAACATAGTCATATATTTTCTTCGACAAACGTTGAGTGTTTTCTTAACATCGTTTGTTTATCAGCTTTTAGAGGCCCAAAAATTTATTTTGGATATAATTGCCTCAATTACGTTTTCGATTTATGCACATTTTTTTTGTCTATTCATTCATTCGACACATATTTGAAAACGCCGCATTAATAAGAGTGCTCAATTGCCAGACATTTCCCAATGCAGCGCCTATATAAACTGCATAAATCACGGCTTGTCAGTGTTTGTGTAGTGAAGTTACCTACCCAAAAAATGCCGTATATTAAAAATAAGACGTTTATACGACGCCAAGTTTTACGGCTGCGTAATAAAATTCAAGTTTATTGGATTCTCGCCCGACGCTCATTCCTCATAACGCGACACAAACCGTGTTTTATCGATAGCGATTTTTCAAATGTGTAATTCATAAAAATAATAAGCACGTTGATTGCGTTTTGAAAAGCCCGACCCTTTTGCTGTTTTTATTATCATACGCGTTGGTGAGGACCGGACTCGGAAGGCTTTTCTTTTTTTTTATTACTTTGGTTGCATGTGAAAATCGCTTTTTGTTTAAAAAAATCATCAACGTTACACATTTTAGGTAGTCCCTCATTAAAAAGTTAAGCTAGGTATTAAAAAAATATATGTTTTATTGTAAAAGCCCGAACAACTGCAAATCTTAAGACTTACCGGTAAAATCTGAGAGGTCTTGGCAAATGTGCGAAATCGATTCAATAATTCACGATTTTCGGGTATTTACCGTGTGATATTTGGAAAAACTAGGTTTTACCATTTTTTTTTATTTTTTTTTATTCATTCAAAAACATACATTTACATATGTATTAGTTGCAGAATCTACCTAACTAGGCCATAGCCCTTACCAAGGAAGACTCTACGTATGGCAAAGATTTATTCATGTGCCCATAGTGTTAAAACGAAACATACAAAATATGATAAAATATAAATAGATAAACGAATTCAAATTAAATTTATAATTATATTTAAAAATATTGATATAGCATGGTCATGGATATAAATAATAATATAAAATGTCGTAATATGAATTTCGTGGAACAAATAAATAAATAGTGTTAAAATATAAAGTGTAGTGCAATATATTGCTCGTTGGTTAAGTCTGATTTATTGTGTTCTATTATAAAGTAAGGACTATGAAAGCAAACAATGCTTGAATAACCGCCCAAAATGTTTTTACATATCTCGTCAACAAGTAAAATAACAAAATCAGTTTCAAATAATAGCAAACATTATAATTTAGAAGATTCTCGAAAAATAACCAATTACCGACTTAAGACTATTTTACATAAGACTAAAACTACTACGACTACTAGAGTTACGACTACATCGTTTAAATTAGCTACGAAAACCAATCAGGTTTAAATAATCATTAATAATATTTATTATCTTATTATTCATGAGCAACTATAACGAAACGCCATGGACATAAAATTACAATATTTATTTTTTAAAAATTATTCACTTTCGTATTGCAACATTGTTGCTATTTACTACAATCGCACCGAAACGCTTCGATTCGACAGTTGGTCGAATTAAAATCACACTTGCACATATTCCATGCATCCAACGTTTATATATTATTACATAAATTTGCTGTTAAATTGCGAGCAAAATGTCGCAAATAGTTCAGTGATACCTATCCAATGTAGCATATGTATTTAATTTAAAGTCATATTATTCCTTTAATATTTAGCTTACCATAAAGTACTTACCAATGTATTTATTTAAATAACATCAGATTTCCTCTAGCTTAATAATTATTAAATTGTACTAATATGAGCTATTACTAATTACATAACTGTTAATATAATTACCAACCTAAAAATATTGTTTTTTTCAAATTTTATAATTTTGGGTGTATAGAAAGGCATACTAGCACCAAAATGCTTGCGCTAATCCAGAACATGCACTAATCGTATTTATTTTTAAAAGCGACCTAATTTTGATTTGAATGAAACGCAATTGGACCCATTATTCATGACTGACTACCCTTCAGGGCTTTCCGTCAAATCGTTTGAGATACAACTAATTTCCATAGTGGGCCTATAAAAATACTTCTCCTGTTTATTAGGTTATTATGACGCCGATACTATTTTATTTTATTTTGGGAGCGGCCGCATTACACGGCAATCTCGCAGTCTCCAGCTGCCGTCTGCGGCAAGCTAAACGAGATCCTCGCACGCGTTTCAGTACCCTCTGCCGTGTACTTAGCTCTGTGTCGGCCGGCTGCCGTGGTCTTTGGCCGCGCAGCCCGCGGCGAGGGCCCTCTGATTTAATTAATAAGTTTCGCGTCTGCTGACGCCATTCTGCCTCAGCTCCCCGCTCGAAAGGAGAACCCGTCATTAGTTCGGCTTCTCGAAATAAAAATTCAACTCCCTTCGGCTGCGGCAAGCCGAGCTGACGGCTGACCACAGCAAATAGCCCGCCCTACATAGACGCGCATATAAACTGGGAGCCAGCGATAAAAACTCGCTGAATTCGTGACATTTAGAGTGAGACGTCAGTCTTTTATACAAAATTGGTGTACAAGTATACAAGTTTTTTATACAAGCGCGCTGCTATACAATTCGTTTTATTTTCTAAAATTCGTGAATTAAAATACGAGGTTTGGAAATATTCTTAGTGGTCGTAGATATCTTTCAATTCTTCTTTGTTTCCAAGCATTTTATGGCAGCTGCTATGTGCGTTTTGTTGGGTTTTGGTGACGTAACAAAATAAATAATTTTGTCATATCGGGGCTATGTCAGTCATTTGAGGAGGGCATTGTTAGTCACCGGTCGGCATTGAACTATCTGTAAACATCTATAGGGCTATTTTACCTTTAGTTATTTTACCTTATGAATTACTTTTATTATATAAAATATAATTAAAATAGGGCCACTATTTATAGTGGCCTTATTTTATATTTTTTTCTCTACATGCCTAGAACCTGGCCATAAAATAGAGAAGTCAAGTGGACGAAAAAGTACCTACATAACATCGATATTTAAAAGACACACTACAAGAAATGCATCCCTTCCCACCATGAAGATATCGAAGATAAATCATTTAAACAATCTTCCCAAAATAAAACAATGCTTGGTTTGTGGTAATTTATTCATAACCGAATATTGGTATTACCCCTTAAGTCGTCGCCATTTACCACTCATGAGAGCAACGACGGGCATTTCAATGTTTTGAAAAAATATATAAAATTACAGCTAATAGTAAATCAAAATTCCTAACATAAGGTTATAATATAAAGCATAGAGAGTATTTCTTAAAAGGTGTGTTTATTTCTTAAATAGCCACCTGATTTTATGAGATACAAGCGCCATCTTCCTTTCAATCAAGGGCGGTTTTTGCTGCCATTCATAACTAAATGATTTTTTCCTTGAGGTCCATAAATTTTCGATGCTTTCCATCTCCCTCAGTCCCATTGCCTAACAGAGGGCATCTCGCTTGCACGTGCTCTGCCCTAATGCCAGAAAATACAACTTTTTATTTTTTTACGAGAAGATGGCGTCAGGAAATCGATACATTGCAATTCATTAAAATGTAGCGTTTAATTTTAAGAGTTAACACACGTTATATTTTGTATTTACGAATGATAGTACACTTTGTCATAACTAACGACTAATTCCAAGGTTTAGAAAAACGCATTTGTACGGGCGATCGGCCTTGTCTGTCTCACTCTCTTTGCTTAGCCAAGTGCAAACTGGCAACGCCGCGAAAGCTCCCGTGATATGTGAAATGCACTATCGCCGTAGAGCCGCGTCCCTTTCACCCCAATCCACCTACAGTTATTTGGAGTAACCGTGGCTCGCATAGTGACAGGGGTGGCGACTACTCGATCAGTGTTATTGGAAAATCTCTAAATATGTACCTACATGGAAATACATGGAAGTCTGTCTGTTTTGGGTATTTCATCGCAAGGCTGCAATGCTTTAGTTATAATTTGTGTTACTTTTATAACACTCTTCAATAATGATCACCATCTATAGATATTAACTTCTACAGCATATCTTGGATACAGAACTCACGATCTGTCCTTATATTGTTTGTATAATTTTTAATTCAAAATAAAATGATTATCAACCAAAAAAATCGTCATCGAGAATAAAAAATAATATGTATTTGTTACTATGGTAACAAATACATATTATTATATAGGCGTTGACTATAATAGCTCCAATAGTCAAATAGTTAAATAATAATAATAATATCATTACTGTGAACTGTAAGTAGATCGTACAAAATGGATAGGTATTATTTTATGTGCTATACCGTTCACCAATCAGGCGTACAATATTTATTTTTCTATAATTCAATATATTTTCACTTCGCAAGTTGAAGGAAAACCAATCCCGGTTTGTCAGATTTAGAGCTAGAATGAAATATAAATGTTTAAAGTTTAAATGTTTGAGAATTACAATAAGGATATGTTATATTATTTATTTGTCATTATCGTTTAAAAAGTCATTCACGCTGTAATAACATTTATTTTTGAGCCAGTGCTTTAATGTCTGTTTGTTGCATTGATTTGATATTTTGTGGAGTAGCGGTTAAATATTTAACACAACAGAACTGAGGTCCCTTTTTACACATTTCTGTCCTCACTGAGGGACAGTTTATGAGGTTTCTATTCCTCGTAGCCCTTGAATATACATATCTTCGTAAGGAGTAGATATCGGGGTTATTTTTAATAAATTCACAACATTCCAGTACATACAGAGATGGCACAGTCAACATGGACATGCTGGTGAAGAGAGTCCTGCAGGAAGTGTCTGGCGCTACTCCGTATAGAAGTCGAACACAAAGCTTCTGTATTTTGAATATTCGTTGGAAGTCTGTTCAGTTGCCCCACGTTATAATGCCGTATATTAGATGCGGATATACATACGTAGCCATAATATGTCGTTAGGCGAGTCTCTACTGATGCTATATGTTTTAAAATTTTAAGAATATATATATTTTTGCATTTAGGCACAAGTTTAATGAACTCATCCATTCTAATATGGTACCAAGAGAATCTTCAATTAGAGTTTTTGGTGAGGTTAACGGATTGTTTTGACAAATGATGGAGGTATCGTCAGCAAATAAAACATATTTATCCTTTGTCAGGGTTGGCAGATTATTTATGTAGAGTAGAAAAAGAAGTGGCCCCAAAGACAATAAATATTTAATAAACGCTTCAACTCTTTTTGCTTTTTCCAGATACCAATTGTCATTTAAAATATTATTGTTGTCAATTTTCAAAAGATAAGTTGCTACTCTAGTGAGATTTCAAAAATTAACCTACAATCTATACTAATATTATAAAGAGGTAAAGTTTGTAACGTTGTAGCAAGTAATGTCTGGATCTACAGAACCGATTTTTAAAATTCTTTTACCAACAGAAAGCCACGTTATTTGTGAGTGTCATAGGCTATATAGTAATTCGAAAAATGAAAAGACTTTTTCGAGGCAGTCGGATTTCCAAAGTAAGTCGGAAAAAACGGTCGAACGAAAACGTTTCTAACTAACGTTGCCTTAACGATGAGAGATATATGATTAAGTTCTAGGGAAAAGTTGTAGAGCATGATAATGCCTACAAAAAAGTCAGCGACAGCATATGTCTAACTTTATATTTAAGTAACGAACAGTAGTATTTTATATTAAAAAAATAATTTAAATCGTTAGGTCATGTTTATTGGTCATATTATCAACAATTATGAATTATTATCAAAATAAGTAAATTTATCGTCTCAAGTGTTTCAAACAAAAGACTTTTCATTTTTACTGCATAAATAGTTAAAGAGATAATACGACATAGGTATGTAAAAAAATAACCCTTCTTTTGGCAGTCAGGAAATAAATCATAGCACTTAGTACTAACCAAACCACACTCATAATTTCATCACAAGTAAAAAGTTTTACCGCCTAACGAAGTGGGCACGGGTCAGCTAGTTATAAATATTTTGGCAGAACGTAATAATATATATTCATTAACATTGATAAGTTTGTCGAGAAATGGAAAATTCTCTTCATATAACGTAACATTTTACTTTAATCAAAGTCGATGAGAAGTTGAATTAAAAATAGTTTTTGATTATCATTAGATTCCGTCTTTATAAAGGCAATATAGTAATGCAATAGTAAGTGATGAATATTTGAAAGCTAACGAAAATTTAGTATTTAAAAAAAATGGGGGAATATGCTGTCAGCTAGCGAAAGTGTATAACATGTGGATGATATACTTCCCTGGTTGTTTTAGGACAACCTTTACACTACCTTATACAACCCAACTATCCTTACGAGTGTTACCTATATGCAAGATTTCCCATATTATTAGTTTAGTTTAAGCAACCCTGTTCAGCCGCACAGATATGGTATAACCACGTTCATGTAAGTGTGTGCACGTCAACACTTCTCGCGTGCAGCTCTACACGATGAAATACGCGCGGCGCACCATACAATACACTACACGCACACAAACATGCGCCATCGCCCCGTGCACGTATACGAATCAATCTGTGTTACTCGTATCACAGGCCAACATAATTGTTTTCATTCGACACGCTTTGATAGTAAATTCTGGCCTGTCGGAATCGACTGGTCGGTGCTTTCTCCGCCTTTGTTGGCCGTTTGGTTGGTATTCTTTTCGGTTTACTACATTGGCAGTGGAGCGCCGGGGCGGTCCACCCCGGGACTAGACCAGAGATGGGCTTTTATCTGGTCCTCGAGCCAAAACGACTGAAGTCTATATATATAATATATCCATATATTTACAAAATTGGCAGAGTAGTGAGCATTTCATTAAGGTTAACTCGTCCAACACCGTTCTAGGGTCGCCGCTGCCTAGAATAACTGAGAACAACTTGACACGGGCAGTTTCCCGCCACCACAAACGCCCGTAGACAGGTGGCCATTTGCTAGGCTTTGACGTTGAAATTTACTGAATTTATGTGATAAGGTGGGTCCACACTGCCGATTGGCATCATTCGGCTTGAGCCGATAGGCAAAACCAAATTAGTATAAACGTAGTACCGCATCGCCTTGTCGACATGCCGAAAGTCGACCCTAACCCATCCCTAACCTGCCAAATCAGGTCGGTCCCGATCAGAGAAAGCTGAAACGAAGTGAAACAAAGTCCACAGTGTAGATAGACTTGCCAAACGGCCTCAGTTGACAGAAAGTCGTCGTTCAATCATCCTCTCTTAGATTTTGAAGGTGCGGGTGTGTTTGTGTTGGTGAGAGTATTTAATTAATCTTTCTTGTTTTCTTTGAATTAAACTATGGCGCGGACTGTAGAACAAACCCTACTTCATCGAAATGTATCGCGCTCGTCCGACATTGTGGGACAGTTTAAATTCCGGGTATAAAGATAGAAACCAGAGACTTTATACTCTCCTAGAAATTGCTTTTTCATTCGGTATTTAGAAGCAAAAGTTGAGCGCAAGATCAAAAATTTGCAAAGCCATTTTTCGAGGGAAAGGAGGAAAGAAATCGAAATAAAAAAAGGTGATGCTGACGAACCGCACGTAAACAAATGGTTCGCATATTAATCTATGATATTCCTGGCTTGGATATCTTTGCTTGGGTATCTTCAGGGTGTAGATCAATTAATCTAGGAGTCTCCAGTAGCAATAAAACACAATGTGATTTCAAGGCGCTCCTTTGCAGTAATGAGGTATTTTCTAGAGATTTGCTGTCCAATCATATTCAATTAAATCTCGAAATCAAAACTTTTCTTTCTTAAAAAGTTTCTTAACCCAGGTCGTTTCTTTTCTCCAAATTAAAATCATCTACATCTTTAAAAAGTAAGACTTTCATAAATTTGCTGGCTCTGTGCTTTCTTCTACCGTTGAGGATACTGGGGCGAATACAAAATCTCAGAGGGCGAAAGTATTGACGTTCACTAGTAGCTATTTAAATCATGATTGCAGGAGTAGCTATTAAAATAATAACACACATCACAGAAGCAAAAACCAAACAATACTAATACTGTGTAGGGTGCACGTGAGATGGTACGGCCGTTCAGTACAGATCGGAACGTCTATACTACAAAGCAATGTCGACGTCATGCCGACCAGCAAAAACCAAACCGAATGCGCCGCCCGGCTCAGGACGTAGGCCTTTTTCGGCATAGTGTGGACGCGTCATTACCCCTGTTGTACCTGCACATATAATAATTTTTTTCCATCCTATATAGAATTGAGATTTCATACTTAATAATGCTACAAGTTGCCAATAAAGTATATAAAGTATTTTTCCGTTTGGATCATTTTATAAATTGTTTCAGGATAAGATCATACACCTGAATGTTCTATTTTACCCATTTTGTAGAAAAAAATCTGCAGGACTACCTTTGTGGGATAAAATCGGAACAACCGCTATAAAAAAAATCGGCCACCATATTCGGTCTTAGCTGTAACAACTAAAACAGCGGCGCCATTGTGAAACTTAATGTAATTCAAACATGAGTCAATTTTTCAATTTTTCCAGTCAAACAATTTTTAACGGATTTTTTGTCGCAAGGATTCTATGAATTGCATTAACTAAAATTGTGCAATAACTGGTCATGCGTTTTAACAAAGTATTGATTTAAATTTTAGATCAATTAATAACCACCAGAATAATTGACGAAGTATATTCTTTCGAAACGCGTACGATTTTACCCAAGCTCATTTTATGACAGCGTTTTTTAGTTTTTCCTTTTTGCGTATGTTACGATATGTTCTCTTTCTATTTTTCGTTCCATTTAAGTTTCAGGAAGTTCAATCTCCTACGGAAAATGTTCAGCATCACATAGGTCGCGTGCTCGGTTTACGAGTGACGTATACACTGAGCGTAGGTGGGGGGGGGATGATGGTGTGAGCTGGCATGCAAATATCTGTCCGTATGTGTAGACTTCCGATGTCGGGTGCTTGAAGCTTCACGCGGCAATATTCGATTTTATTTTATGTATAATGTCGGACACCCGTCCGTAGCCACGTTGACACCGATTCGCCTCGTTGTTACCGAAGTTAAGCAGCGTCGGGCGCTACAAATAATGCTACAAATGCCCACCTAGAAGGTGGTGCCAATAGGCAACAATGTGGGTTACACGAAAATGGCCTTCTGGGTAAGATAAAAAACAACCGGAATGATCTTTGATTTCATATTCAGTTTACTAATTGTTTAGAAACGAGAGTATAGTAACTTGATCTTGTATTCGAAGATATATTTCAGAATGAAAAATCCGATAGTTTTCATGGAAATTTTGATACTTTAAATTATACATATTTGCATACCGGTTAGGAATCATCTGCACAAATTAGTATGTATGTAAGGTACAAATAAAACAAAATATTTGGTACTTCTGAAACACGGACGGGTTTATATTATCTGCTTTCTCGCAGCTTCGCGATTCCCATGCTTGTCACCCCCTGCTTCCTCCGACCTTCTTCGATCGAATTACGCCCCGATATGCAATACGCGAATAATACACAACGATAAATAATGCGTCCGCGCACTGCAGCGCTGCCGCCGAAACGACGCCAAGAAACAAAAGTTTAATTACACACTCGATGAAGCGTGCAGAATTTTTCTTTGCCTCTCCTGTGTATGCGCGCGAATTGCATCGCTAGTCCGGCAGCCCGTTGCTGTTCCAAGTCAATTCCAGGTTACCTACATATGCAATGCTGGTCTGACACTGTTTAAGCTCAGGGCTCTTTCTTCCCTGGCGCCAAAAGAGCAGCTTGCGCCGGGCGGTATTAGTTTTAGAGCGCCAAATTATCGATATTTATATATATTTTTCGATAAAATAATGATGTCACGTTTATATTAATATAGCCTCAATTTCTATAGATAAATCTTACCGGAACGCACGTGCGCTTGGCGCTCGGCTGCAATCGTTTAAAAACATGCTTGATTTTTACACTACGAACTGCGAACTCACTCACTCACACAACGAAAGGGGCGGCATCACTCCAAACTTATACGATTTTGTAGATGAATTCTGTTAGAAACATACGTATAACGATATAAAATCGAAGACTATCGCGGTTGTTTGACATTATAAATAGGATAGAAAACGAATTTACCACTTGAAATTTGTAGCACCCGACGTTTCGGTGACGATGCAGCCGCCGTTTAGCCGCCGCCTGAGTACCCTGGACAATGGCGGCTGCAACGTCACCGAAACGTAGGGTGCTACAAATTTCACGCGGTAAATTCGTTTTCTATTCTATTTATAATATACGTATAACGAGTTTCGTAAGGAGATAGGTTGGAAAAGCCGCCCGTGTGAAAATGACCATATTCTATTGCGATCGCTATCCACCTCCTAAACACGAATCTACTGAGTGAATCACGCACCTTTTGTCAGTGACATAATAATAAATACTGCCTGCATAAAGGCCTCTTTATTGCATTGTCTTAGCTCAGCATTGTCTAGACTTCCTAATCTATCTTAGTCGTTGGAATTCGCGTTTTCCACGTTCTTGTTACTACTTGTATACGCTTTTCACGAGGCTCATTTGCGGTTTTACATAATATTTGATATTGTGTTACTATTTGATTGTTCGATATGTTTGAAGTGTATTGAGTTGTAGTTTTTTTCTCGAAAGGTACTTACTTCGAAATTTAAGTTATTTGAGTTTAGTTAAGCACTAGTTTAGAGTAACAATTCAGTGGCTGTGAAAACATAAATCAGAGTATTCTACAGCAGCAAGTTCAAAGTTAGTTTCTTTGTTTCATTTTAAAAATCGTTACGCGTTTGTCGATTTAAAAATAAGTACTAACTATAGTTTAAGTTGACAGTGCACACTTAATATCGTCATTAAAAGTCTGTCTTAGAACAGGCCTAGTTAGGCGACTGTGTCAATGATTAAAAATAATGTCGCATCAATTTCTTGCTAACATCTTAATCAAATATGACATTAATTTTTTACTAGATGTGTTACTAAAAATAAATAAATAAATAAATGAATACTTTTAATAATTTTAATCGATTGATCATTGTCTCACAATATTAGGATTGGCTGGATTATGTTTATTGTGTTATGCTTTTCTAAGAAATAAATAAAACAGTTTAAAAGGGAGGCCGTTACACCATGTGCTTCTTGTGTTTTTATGGTGGCACCACAATGGGCTCCCAATCTATTCAACTAGCTGATCGGTGTAAAGTACTGCAGGGTAATCTCTGCCAGTATATTTAAGGTACCAGTGTCTGTATTTGATTAAATTAAGATGTGGTAATTGTTAAAACAATGGATAAAGACGTAACCGTTTTGAAACGCAGTAACGTCGTCGCGTTGAAACACTCTTTCCCGTAAGATCACCGAGGCTAAGCAGTTTTGGGTGTGGTCTATACTTAAATGGGTGACCTCTTGCGTACTGTCGCGTGATGTTATATAGACGGCCGCCCCTGAAAGATATTCGTCGTCAGATAATAAGGTAGGGCGTTACCGAAAAGGGTATGAAATGTAAACAAAAGGGTATGCAAAGTAAAAACTAATGTTTTCTGGCACTTGCTGGGGACATATTCATTTCTGATTGATGTAAACTTTTAAGATGAAGTTTTCCCTCTCCAGAATGTAAACTAACACACTCGAATATACTTTCGAAGTCTAGATCTAACTCCAGAATATTGATTTCCATAGAATACTTTGCTGTTGCTAATCCACTAACATAATCGTACCCATAAACATTACAGGAATTTGTACGAGTATATACCATGTAAAAAATGCAAATCATGAAATTGATAATGTAAGTGTGCACTTACACGGATAACAAATTATCTATTATATAAACCACTCACGCTGGTACCTAAAATGGTAAGCTATCTAGTCTTTGAAATAAGGATGGTGCACATTGTTGACGATTGTTTCTAGTAAAGTACCATATCCGCCGTTGTACGTTTGTTCTTCAATGAAGTAATGAAATGAAATGGTTCAGTCTAACTTAGTACGTTCCAACTGCTAAATATTCGCCACAGTTGATTTGCTTCATAACGCGTTTATATGCACGATTTCTAATCTCACATTATGCGAGTAGTATTAAGAATTCCAGACCGGAAATGCAAACTCTAAAATGCTACAAGATATATGCCAAATATAGAGTGTTGAATACATTCACGACGGAGATAGGTTTACAGACTAATACAAAGGTTTAGAGACCCAACCCTGCGCCGCACGAGCTGCATTCCAGCCCACGTTTCGCCGGGCGCGGTGATCCTTACCATGTCCGCCGGTCCGCTTGCGTTTCGTGTAATTATATCTATTAAGCTATTTATAATTGCCGGACCTCCGCGGCGGGCCAATGGAAACGGAGCGTGGATTAATCAAGCGCACTATTGTCAGACTTGTATGTGTTTAATTACATTTTTGTGAGCCGCGCGCGCGGTGCGCTGTGCGGACGCGCGGCCGCCCCCGCCTCCGCTGCTCACCCCTGACGGACGGACGACCTTCGTAGAACGTCGTACTGCGTCGATCGTAGCATATAACCATGTTGGTGGCGCACACGGGTCCATAGTGCCCTTAGATCACCTTATGCGTTATAGTTAAGATTGCCATAGGTGCGGATTTTGTCCCCATTTGCAAGATACTTAGTCTTTTAGTCCCAATTACTACTTATTTGTTTAGTCCCGGAAATGTTAAAAAATGACGACATCGAGGACTGCGCAGCTTTTGTAAAAAAAATAATACAAATTATTACAGAAATCTTTGAAATTATAGAAATATGAGTTGTATATAAGAATAATAAAAATGATAGAAATATGAAATATAATTAAAAAAATTCGAAAGAAAAAAATGGCGAACCATGAACGGCCCACTACAAAATCAATAATTTGTTGCTGCGATATGAAATTTAGGTATTTGCTTAACCCTTCAGGCCTTGTCCCCTCAGCCGATTGACAAGTTGATGTCCCAAAAATTTTTAGTAAAGATTAGTTAAAAAATTGAATTATGACACTGTCTCACCAAAACATTAATTACTGCCAAACCACTGTACCCATAATTAAAATAAAACATATTAACATAATAAAATAAAACAAATTAAATTAAATTAAAATTTAAACGGGGCCGTCACGCTGAATCGTGTTGTGGCCGATATGGCCGATATGGCCAATCGGGGCCTGAGGGGTTAAGTGTATATTTATACTTTTTTTAACAGGAACGATTTAAAAAAGTGCTTCTACTTCCAATTTAGACAAAATTAAGTCACGTACGACAAAAAAATGCTATATCTCTTAGGGGAGCTCTCACTGTCACTTTGTCCGGACTATAGACTAATACATTATAGCAAGCCTAGGTATAGTTGACCTTTGAAATAGACGTGGTTTGAAAACTTGAATGGATCCGATTTAGGACGAATAAAAAGTTGGACAACTCTGACCTTGAGCAGTTTTCGAAGAAAGGAGGGTTACAAATAAAAAAGGGTAAATCTAAACACACAAATGACGACCTCGAACATATTAAGCGAAATAAATGTTACGGTAAGATTATTAGATTTGGGGTACAACGGAATAAGTATAAATATGCATCTTATTCACAGCAATATTTGACAGATAGACACTAGGAAATAATATAAAACACAGTATGAAAACACCGTGTTTTTCTGATTTCCAAAAACTTCGCCAACAGCAACCCATTATTTACACGGCAATGACGTAGTAGTAAACTTTAATGCTTAAAGAGTCTAAAATAGTTGACTTTTTTAGACCACAAAACGTTTTGTATACCTAAGAAATGATGCAACATTTTATAACATTTATTTAAAAAATATATATATAAAGACGTTTTATTTATTATATGATAAAACATGATGTATGGTGGTATTTAAATGTGAAAAACCACAAATAATTGATTTTTTGTATTTCATGAAGGTTGATTATGAAGACAGAATATGAAGGTTTATTGAAAACTTTACAAATTTAACTGACGTCGCGATTAGGATTGATGAGTTGAAGTTTCTTTTGTAAATCTTGATAGGTATACCGTAACCTATATAAAATTTCGATTTTAGCAACGGCTTAAGCGCTTACATAATTAAATCCCAGTTCTGAAAACAAATCTAAATTCACAGTAACTGAGGAAGATAATTTCGACGGTGGCTTGGTAATTTCTAACGGCCAGTATAAAATTAATTTTCGTTTTATATTTGTAATTTAAGATGATGAAAAAAAATAAATACTTGATTACATATAAAAAATAAATACTTGATTACATATAACATTTAATGTATTTCGAGCCTATTGCAGGGTTAACACGTTTCGCATTTACAGCCGGATCTCCATTAGTTCAAGTATATAGACATTCATTCCTATGGTATAGTAACATCAATTAATTTTCCCTTCATTGCAAATGTTCTAGAATGTTTCTGAATCATGAGTTGCATACTATATGATCAATCAATGATAGTGTGAAAATATCATTTGGAATGCCTCTCTCCTTTAATGGCCTCCTTTCAATCTTGCGGCCTTTTGACCGAGATTAATACACCTTTATTTCAAGCTTTTATCCCGATGATTATATTATTACTTTGTAATGGTGTTATTTGATTGCATTCCATATGGTAGGCTATGACAAGATATGTACTTTTACAAGTTATTTGCGAATATTCGTGTGATCGAAAAAACTTTGTCATATTTTAGCTTGAACATCATATCTTTCCCAGATATTTAAATTGGATGACACAAAAATAACTACCCCGATAATTCGCTGCCGCAGACGACCTACCGGTTACACATATCCTTATATCACAATTTACTTTGCAAATATGATTTGGATGATGACCATTCGTCGATGTCTCCTTATTATCATGTACGAGTCAGTACCCATGAAACGGCAAAAGCATCGTCTCCAGGGTTCGTCATTTGATTCGTCGGCGATTATTTATACCTTAGAAAAAGATTAGAGATTTGATTAGATCTTACTACCCCAGCTAGAAGTAATCCTCACCCGCTCTACCAGTATACCAGGAGCACATTATTATGTAATAGAGGATGGAAATACTGATATGGATTTTGAATATAATCGACCGGTATCTAATGTTAATTCTAAAAGTATGGATGAGTTAATAATTAGGATGGAGAAGCAGAGTAATTCCTTTATCCTATTATATTGCTGAGCTTCACCATCTTCTAGATAGTTTCCCCCGAGTCATGGTTTTTAGACAGCGAGCATCTATACAGTTTAGTCTCGTCTTTATCAATTCTCCCAATTCCTACGTTTTTAGTATTCATTACTCCAATAGGGTCGTTATATAGTATTATATCTGATTTTCAATCTTTCGATGTTCACTGAGTCCTGATCGCTGCAATCAATCAAGTGCTGTGTCTTTTTAACATCGTCGGCTCTATGGTCGTGTAGTCCGCTAATATAATTTGGCATTCGCTATTTTTTCTTGCAGCTTGTATTTTATAGTAATGACAAAAAATGCAAATTTCCTCTTTTAATGCACACTAAAAACAAATAATATGTAGATATGAATAAAATATCACCCCCGCGGTCCACCTTCATCCACTTGTGAGATATACGTCAACCAGCGTTGCCAACCATTCTATTTAAATCGTATACGATTTTTCGACCTAGGTACTATGAAAGATCGGACACGGTATAGCAAATGTAAACCATAGAAATGGAAAGCGAAATCTAACATGTAATTTTTGGGTTTCTTTAAAAAATATAGTTTGGTAATTTTTAACACAAATTCCCAATCAATTAGTGAATCATACCTTAAAAGGCATTTAAGAAATCGTGCGTAAATTTAAAGCCTTCAGCTGCATTACTCTCTTGTATTTGAAAAACTTAATATCTCGTATAATTACTTTATAAAATATATTTTTATGTTAGACATATTTATAGAAACACCTACCTACTGTTTAACCTCCTTTATATATTTAGGCATACCTCTAAGAATACATTTAAATTTCGAATATATTGCTTAAATATAGATTTTTAAAATATTGTTATTTGAGTGTGGACTTTAAGATAGACTAATTTTGTTAGTGTGCCATTTTATATTTATATATACCATAAGTTAATTATGTGGGTAGGTAACTCTTTCTGTTATTTTAATTTTATATCGATATTTTTTAAAAATAAAAACCTTTTTAGTTCTATACCACTCCTAAAAAGCGCACATACGATCTTTTTCTTGGAATATATGGCTAAAATATACAATCTTTTATCGTCAGCTGTACGATCTTGAAAAAAGTTGCTAGAAACAATAACGTCAACCACTCATTTTTATTTTCGAAAACAATATTTTTAAAGCAAGTTCACGACAAAGCACCTACGAGTACACTCTCAGTATCTAACTACAAAACTAACAAGACCACATCACTCCTTTTGTGAGCTCTGTACTGTGTTATTCTCTATTTTCGCATATTTTAATATATGAATACACATATGCACATATATAAAATGTATTTTTAATTTCACAATATCGACGAAAAATCTGCGTAGGTGTAATAAAAATACTACCTAGCTATTAATTACTCTGTAAAACCAGTCCGAAAGAAAAGGTCAATTATTTTCTCTAGTACTTTCGCGAAAACCGCACTTTAACCAAATATATCTTTATTTGTGCAACTATTGCCTACAATAATTGTCAATATTAGGCTTAATGACAACCGCCATCGCCCCCCCCCCCCCGTTTCCATTGGTTCCCCGGGACCTTAATAATGTTCTCTAGCTAGAAGTATACGTATACAAATACGATAGATTTATCGGGAGTAAAATGAGTGCATAATTTGACATATACATTAAATATTTTGTAATATCACATCACAATAATCATGTAATATAATATAATATCACAATATCATATGATTCGACAATATCACGAACAATACGATTTCTTATGCCTATACTATTTGATATGTATGTCTCACATTATATTAGTGAGCAAAATAGACTCTCTCAGCGTAACCAAACACTTTTTAATCAACCTAGTTTCGAGAAGTTTTAGACCCCAACCAACCCAACCCTACCGATAATAGCCAAAGCACCCCAAATATCAAATCCGAGCACTGTCATATTTTTACATCAGCCATTACAAAATAAGAGTGAAAGTGGACAGTGTCATGGTGGCCCTGTCTTCCTGCCAAATTCCTGCCATGTCTTCCTGAAAAATGTTTATAATTAATCTAAAACTTACTTAAGTTCGCCGATTGATTTCTATGTCGCGAATTTGAAAATTTTGATAGCACATGTCATAATATTTCTCTTGTAATATATGAGGATATACAGGTTGAGTTTTAATTAACCAACATCGTTTAAGTTGATAAATTAGAACGAACAAATAAGTAACATTTAATATAAAAATTTATATGGAAAAAGTTTGTTTTTTTTTATTAGAAAAACTTGACTTTTGATATAAAGTTTGAGAAGCATTGAACGTGCAGCGCCATCTAGAGATATAAAAAGAGGTAAAATATCGCGAATAAACAATATACGCGATTTTTCACCTACCGCTTATTCGCGTTATATTAATTACCGCTAAATGGCGTAGTGCACTTAACGCTTTTTATACTTTTTAAAAAAACATAACATTTTTATCAAAGTTGCTTATTTGCTCTTACTTTTCTACCCCCTTCAAGGTTGGCGGGTAATTAGAACTCATCCTGTCTATTATTGTTGGTAACTCTGAAGTATAATTATTCGAAATGAAATGGTCGCCCGAACAGAATTTTGCTATTGGGCAGATTATGTTACCTACACCTACATATTACGTTTTAACCTACATATCCTGTGGAAGAATTATACTTAGAAAAAGATACCTTTTTATCTCTTATGTTTAATAATGATTTTTTTTTGTTTCAGGTTGGTTTCTCATCATAATAGCCCCGCTTAAAGTATTCAGGCGAAAGTGCGGTAAGTTTTCTTGAAATCTGAAAGTGGTCGCGTGTAGCATATTCATTTTCTGCACGAGGGGCGGATGATCGGTGATCTGAGGACTTCAGGTAGATGGCGGAAATGGAGCGTAAAAATTCGCGTGTGCGCGATCGTGTGATATTGTACCTCCCCCCTCACTCTCTCTGTAAAACTGATCGTGATGTAATTATTTACGTTTTCTTGCCGTATTCTTTCTTGAAGTCGGCATTAATTCGCGCTGTCATTAATCACTTCGCTCGCATTCCGATGTCGTGCATCCTATTAAGTTGCTATTACGGAGTTTAATTATATTCTGCATGAAATAATCCCTTTAAGAGTTGTAAATTACGATTTTAAAAGATATAGATAGACCGACGAAGAGATAACGAAGCAACGGACTAGAAAAGTGGCATATCATATTTTTTACAATCTCTGCGGTCTGGTCTATTTTGGATAGCGGCACAATTAGCTCTATATTTTAAACTTCTTCAATTTATCTGGATATATGGTATCTATGTAAGGGCAATGCATACAGTACTTATCTTTTCCATCGCGCTATACCACCGAAACGCTGTATAAAGAATTCAACGTTCTGGACATTCAACAAATATTCTCACAGCAAATGTTAATGTACTTTTTCAAAACTATGGGCGATGCTAAAAGAAGCCAGTAACAAATAATTATTTAGGAATTTCGTAGTACAATTATTTAAACCTGCATTTAGACAGCGTCGGTTTGATTACATCACTCCTAAATATCATTGTATTGTATTGATTGTAAATAGTATATATACGCCCGCAGTCGCAGCTCGCTGTCGCACCCTCAAACACTCACATTCTCTCACACACGTACTGTCTTTCTCTTTCTTTCACACACACACACAAACACACCATCAAACACATATATGTTTATAATACAAACTCTAATAACCGTAAGAGTGTTTTATTTCGTAAGAGTGTTTTTTTTTGTTATCATTTAAATGTAATCGGAATTTATTTTTGTACAAATACCATATGTTTTTTTTCCGAAAAGTTAGTTTAATGCTGTTGATTTAGTTATAAATAAATACGTAAATTATTCAATTTTCTACCAGACGACATTAAAAAACCTACATTTAAATTCAAAATCGATAAGAAGCTGAAACTCGATAAGAAGCTGAAACTCATAGTATCTTTTTTTCCATTCCATTCGACAAGAACGAATGTCTGTATATTCAACCAAAATATATACCTTAAGTCTCCGCCTAACCACAGGCTTCTAGCCTAGCTAGGTGGACCATGAAAAAGATTTGGGCAGATTGGTGGTATCTCCGGGCCGCATAAAACCTGTCATTTTATAATCCTCTAAAGTGTTTTATGACTGGATGTAATTACATATGTTTATTATTCAGTTAAAATAAAATGGCTTTTTAAATTACCCACTCGTCAGTCACCGTAAAATTACACATAGCTGAGAGTATTTCATTCGCACGTCATAGTTAACATGTGAGTGAAACGCCGAAACCGTCCAGTTACATATGCCAAATTATTAAGTTTAAATTTGCGAATAAATTGAATTCATCTCTGCTGACAGATGGCCCGGTGATTTCGTCGTCAATTACTATAACACGTCAAAAACCTTATTAATTAGGTAATCCATTATAAACCGATTATAGAATGATTATAATCCATTAAGATTACCTATAATGGATTATAGGTAATCCATTATAAACCGATAAAAGAAAAAAGCGCCACCACCAACCAAGAGAAACTGGGCATGTCTACAGGACCCAGCCATTGGACAGAAATTTCAAATCGCGCTATCCAACAAATTCGCAACGCTCGTAATATCAGACGATATCGACTTTGAAGAAATGCAATTATCGGAGTCCCTTGTGAAGTGTGCAACGGAGCTGTGCCCACCCATCCGTCGACGGACGCAGCAATGGATTTCGGACGACTGTTTAGACCTCGTCGACCAACGAAAACGGATGAAACACGTCAATTTCGAAAAATACCGATTATTGAACAAAGAAGTCCGACAAAGAATGAAATCGGAACGAGAAGCGCATTGGAATAACGTTGCAGCCGAATTGGAAGAAGCAGCATCGAGGCACGAATACCGGACGCTATACCAAACAATCCGACGGTTAGGCGGGAAAACAACATCAACGAACGACAACATCAAGAAATCGGATGGAACTTTCGTGATCTCCCCCCACGAGCGCCTGCAGCGGTGGAGGGAATTCTTTAATCAGCTGCACAATCACGATCCGCCTCAAGGTCCAGCACCGCAACCGCCGATTATCAATCAGCCGGCGAATCCGTTTTCCGATAACGAACCAACAATAAACGAAGTGAAAACGGCAATAAAATCGCTGAAAAATGGTAAAGCGCCGGGTCCAGATCAAGTTACCGCCGAGATGATCAAAGCCGGAGGTGACATTCTATTACAACAACTACATGTTCTCCTAACGCATATTTGGCAATCGGATCGTATTCCGTCGGCATGGAAGAAAGCCATAGTTGTGCCAATTTTAAAGAAAGGCGATAGCAGAGAATGCAAGAATTATCGCGGTATTAGCCTTCTTTCAATAGTCGGCAAAGTATTTACAAAAATCATACAGTCGAGGCTACAAAAACATCGAGAACAAACGAGCCGAGAGGAGCAAGCAGGATTTAGACCATATCGAGGATGCATTGATCAGATATTCGCTCTTCGTCAGCTAATGGAAGAAAGAATACGGTGCGGCAAACGAACAATCGTCGTCTTCATAGACTTTAAATCCGCCTTCGATTGCATCGATTGGAACAGCTTATGGAGTGCCTTGGAGACAGAACACGTGCCACCAAAAATCATTAAACTTCTCCAATCATCGTACGATGGCTTAACCATAGCAGCGTTCGAATCCGAAACGATTTGTCCGAGGAATTCCCGATTCAAACTGGTGTTCGACAAGGAGACGTCGCATCGCCGCTACTTTTTAACGTGGTGATCGACGCGATTATGCGGAGAGCATTCGACGGTCGACGCGGAGTTAGATACGACGAATCAAACTTCATAACCGATTTGATGTTCGCTGATGATAGCGCCGTTTTCGCCGACACTGATGCCGAAGCAACGGACATTTTATACGACATATCCGGAATTGCTCAATCATATGGATTGAAAATCAATGCGGATAAGACCAAAGTGCTCACTACGGACGGTTCGAAGGCCAGCGTTTACCTCGATGGAACCCAAATCGAACAGGTCCCACAATTCAAGTATTTAGGATCGTTGGTTACGGAAAAGAAAGTGGCTTCGACGGCCGATGTCCATAGCCGGATCGGTCAGGCAACAGCAACATTCGCCTCGCTCAAGTGGTGCATATGGAAGCGAATGAATATTACCATCAAAACCAAAGTACGACTATACCGAACGTTGGTTCTTCCCATTCTTCTTTATGGATCGGAAACGTGGACGTTACTACAATCGGACCTCAAAAAGTTCGAAGTCTTCCAAATGCGATGCTTGAGGCAGATTCTCGGTGTCTCACTCCGCGACCGAATTCGAAACGAGACCATTAGAGAAAGATGCGATCTAGTAACAACGATCGAAGAAGAAGTACAAAAACGTCGACTACGATGGTTCGGCCATGTTTGCCGAATGAACGACAATCGCTTGCCACGTAAACTTCTTTGGCGAGACCGTCCGACAGAATGGAGAATTCAGCGATCGGCACCGAAGAAAACCTGGTTAAATACCATCAAAGGCGACCTTAAAAATCAACGATTGTCGGCTAGGGATGCTCGAGACGTGGCAAAAAATCGTCAAGAATGGAAGCGAATCGTGAATGGAGTACGAGATCCAGCGGCACCGACAGCAGCGTATTGGCTGCGAGGGCGACCCCCTCCCCAATCGCCGGCTACGGAATAAATAATAAATAAATAATAATAAACCGATTACCCTCCGTCGGCCATTTTGGATACGAGGGCTTGGCGGAAAAAAGAGCAAGAACTCAAAATGAGAACTCGCTGCGCTCGCGGATCGGGTTACCGAGACGGCAAGTTTCACCCAACGTTGCGTATGGACAGCAGACGTTGCGGACGGCAAAACTTGCCGGTGCGCTTGCATACGCGCTGCTCGCAAGCTTTCACGGTAGTCTAAAGCGATTTATTTCTCGTCCCCAAATCCGATATTGGACAGCTTGGGGTGCGCCAGGGCTGGCTCTAAAGATATGTACGTATATTAAAAAATAATAATATATTGAAACGTATTCAATCTTTCAAAATATATTTAAACATAACAATTCGTCTAAAAATAATATATATATTTACACATAATAATTCGTCCTAGTCTAAATCAGATTCGAACCATTGACTTCTGTTATAAAATTATGATAATATTATCTGACTCGCACGTGAATTGCGTGCGTCTGGATCTACTGGGAGAAATTATTCTAAATGGCCCTACATTTATGCCAATATTTTAGTTTTAAACATCTCTTTATAAGTGTAATCTCTTAAGTGGGAAGGATCAAATATAACAGATAGAATTTATAATATAAATGGTATTCATAATATTATTGCACGCTCTATTTAAGCTGTTAAGGAGGTCTTCTACCAACTGATAAAAGAATTCGCTGCTTTTCTGCCAAAAAAAATAGGTCTGAAGGTAAATCAGAAGAATGCCAATAGCTTCCTACATAAAAATTGTAAATCCATTTTCAGCTTTTGTTGATACTTATGCACGGTGTTTGGGACGTTTTTGTTTGTTTTTACTTTAGGTAATTTTTGTTTAGAGACGTAATTTTGGTTTAGAACTATTTTTTTGCCCTTCGTTTTCAAATTGGTGCCATCCTAAATTTTAAATAATATTGATTTTTTCTGTAGCCACCGCCGTAATAAGACAAGGTTGACCTAATATTCAAGTAAGTTTTTTTATCTAGAACCATTTCATGTAAAGACATTTTGCTTATGTAAATTTAAAAAAAAGTTTGATTTTAGTTTTAATATACACCATCACTTTAAAATGCACGACTGTGTCACACATTATACATTTAAAGTTATTAAGGGATTCACGTTTATTTGACTTGATTTAGGCTTGATTTGACTTGATTTAGGATTAGAACGATATTGAGTTGACTGCTAGATATATGTAGGTCTTCCCAAGAAGGGCTGCCATATATTTTGTCAACATCGGCGGCAGCGGCGATATCGACTTCATTTTGGTAGTTTTTCTTGGCAAAAAAGTAGTTTTTTTTGTGAGATCCTTAATTGAATCGAAATCTGTTGATTTAACATCGACTTCGCATGACGCACAATATCGTTCTTCCATCCATGGCCAACGAAAACTCCTGGTAATTGCATATTTTACAGTAAGCAGTTGACTTTTCCTTTACATGTTCAATCCAGTGAAATAGGGTCATCCATTCTGCATTGAAACTCTCGAAGTGGTTACTTTCATTCGCTGGTTGCCTAAGTCTTGTCGTCTTGTCGTCCTGAGATGAGTCGTTGAGACTTTGGGACTTAACATATACATATCTAGTTACGCCATTGTCCAGAAGAGCACAACCTCGAATAGCGAGGGCACTGAGAAGTAAGTGGGGCTAGATTCGTGCTTACCGGGTTTAAAACGATTACTCTGCCCAATAGACTGACTGGTCACCGCTGGAGGTCATTTGCGCAAACTTCTTCCTAGTGTAATTGCAGCCCATGGCGCCCTTTGACGCTTTCACCAAGTTCAGGTAGCCAACAGGCCATTTTAAATGTAGATAACATCTACCCCACTGCATTAGAAAAGTAGTTTTTCTTGGTCCCTCGATAATCCGCTAGATACAACACTGCTTTTCAGAGTAAACTGCCCAGGGCTTACCCGGGGGGAATATTTTAAGCATCCCAGATGTGAACATAAGTTAGATCTGCCACGAAATCAGCTGGTTTGGCGGCCAAAGATGCATGGAGCCACTTTCCCGTTCTTTGTCACATAAAACGGGACCAATTGTGGGATCAAGAATTAAGGTTGGAATCTGCGTCTGATACTCCGCCTTTCTTATCTAGCTACTTGTCGCGGTTTTCCATTTTTTATTCGCAAAAGAGATTCATGTGTCAGTTCGCGAGTCAACAGACATACAGTTGGTATATAACACAGCACAGCCATATATAGACCTTCTAGGTCTAGTTGGTAGTGCGATTTCACCTCAGATCGGATATGATAGCATATTTATATGCATAGAGCTATGTTTTTTCTATATTAATGTTTGTTTTTTAATGATTATTCATATACAGCAGTATGCATGTCCTTGTATAAATAAATAAATGTCATGCGATTTCTGATGATTGGAAGGCTAAAGTGATTAGGGCGTATTGAAAAGCTAGAAAATAACAGCCTCTATAGCGTATTATTTGTGTAAACCTGCTTGAGTAGGATGACTAAAACTGCGATGTTGAGGAACACCAAAAGATTATCAACACAGCCAAGATTCTCATTGAGGTACAGTGCTAATGATGATGATGATGATGAATCTTAAGTCTATTATTTGGCTTTCCGCAACCCTGTTAACTAAACACTTTCTATCTCGCTCTGTCATTACTCTTCCCAGTTTGTCGTCGGGTTGGTTGGCGAAGTCAGGATTTGAACGCGTGAATAACTACGAATTTGTTTCTAAGTATTAGTTAATTCCCGTGCAGGTATGTATAGTTTTTACACATAAATATTAATGATGGTTGATATGAGTGGGAAAATTATTGTAGTAATATCTATAATTCCAATTATTTCATCTTTTTCATCAACGACTACAAAAAGGGGTATATACATTATACATATTTCATTTCATATGTGAATTATTTTACACTAAACGAATTCAAGTAATCATGATTATCATGGCTATAGACCTTCAGCACACTTCTTGTTTTAGGTCGACACGATAGAGAAAGCTGTCTTTATAAAAAAAAAACTATATATATAAAAATCTATATATAAAACCCCGCGCGGAACGGAACTCGGGGGAAAAGTACCGGACAGGTAGATTCGATCGCCCTATCAAAAGAAAGTGATAGTATCTTACCAGGGGAAATGCACGAAAAACGTTTGATTGTGAATCCGGCGACACCGCTGTAGAAAGGTCCTGGGCATAAAAGCGGAAAATATATTGCTGAATATTGCTAATTATATTCCATTTTGATTATATGACTATTTTTAATTAAATTTACTTTGAACTGCTCTTTCAATATTTTATATCCTAATATTATTTTAGTTATTATTAGACTTTTAAAATAGAATTTATAGATTATAAAATGCAGTATTTGTAATACTTTTTAAAAACATTTAAATCAAGTTTGTATTTTTGCGTTCGCTGTTTGATTAATATTAATTTCACATATTAGGAGGTAGTGGTTGGCGGCATTGATTATGTAGAGTATTAGATTGCTCAGTCTCGTAATACGATTTGACAGCTAGGATTTTACTACGACACGCAACGTATAGAGGGTACTCATAGTTCCATACAAACATTGATTATTCTTCTCTTACGTTCAGAAGCCCAATAGATGGCGTTTTAAACATGCCGTTACGCTGATGGTACGGGTAATATACAGTACCGGTAACGGGGGAAATTTCGGGTAAAACGATGTACTTTTTTGGGAAACTGAAAATCTGAAATTGGAAAACATCATCAATAATATTCTCCTCATGCATTCTCTTTGTATTTTTTTGTGTTGCTGTTACCATTGATCAATGTTTGGATCTATGAGTGCCATCTACACGTTGCGTTTCATAGTAAAATCCTACCTGTAAATCGTAGTACGGCATTGAGGAATCTAATGCCCTATGTAATTAATGCTATTACTATGGAATGAACAAAAATACGAACAGCTACGCCTCAGTATGCAAAGGAAATTTGTAGACAAAAGAGGTTCTTATTGATACGGAATGACATCGGAAGAATTATTCCGTGCAGCTGTCTGCAAACTTTATGGGTAGACGTACACGTCCGATAACTGGCATGGCACTTTGGGAAGTAGACGATGGCGGAAGAACTGTGGACGCATCAATTTATAAACTAAATCGCACGTCGATAAAAGCCATAGTATTGCCGCCTAGTATAAAGTTTATATAAAGTTTACTATAAAACGAAAAAGATAAGAGCTCGTAGAATACAAACCTCCGATATACAAAGCGCTAACTACAAAATAAGACAAAAGTAAAAGAAAATCGTTCCCGGTAAAATCCCCGAGGTGATGCGCGTGCGGCGGATTCGACTTCTGCTGGAATTAGAATCTGCATATGGAATTGATAGCGGCATACGAAACGTTAGCATGTAATTTCTACCCGCGGGTTTAGTAATGGATGCCATAATCATTATGATAATTATCCAAGTCGTATTTTATGGGGAGATATTAGTTTATATTATGACTTCGCCATTTCATATCGCAATATTCCGTATTTCATATGAAATATTGTATATTTTCAGGAAGCTGGTGGATATTGAATTCAATGAATGTTACCGAGAGTCCGTGTAAAGTGATCTCACTGATTTTGGCTGAAAGAGTTGACCTCGTGAAAAAAACAAAAATGGTCAAGAAGGCTAAACGAGAAAAAATGTAATAGTTTGGATTGGAACACGAGAATATAGTCGAAGCAGTTTGACTTTCTACGTTCAATCACTCATTGAATACTCTCAGATTTGCTACATGAATAATCACACATCAATTAATGACAAGACTGTGCAGGCTCAGTATTATTCACAAAAATATAGAAGTATTGTGGAAATATGAGCGATCTGGCCTTCGTGAATTCTACAAATTGCATCTGCAATGATGTGACCTGGCTGTAGGACGTGTAGGGAACAAACTATACACGTCGTCACTTAGATACGCTCTACATGGAGAGCCAACTGCGGGTGTCTGACTATTAATAACCAACCACAACAACCATCATCATCATCAAAAAAAATTCCTACACTTAACGGCGGTGACGACTGTGAGATCACCAAATTTATTCTCGAAATGATTCATTTTCATTCATCACAAAATCATTTTTTTTAACGAAATCTTAACCGTATACGCAGACCTGTGAGTGTAAAACTGTTACAACTATATACAATTGTATATTTACAGGTGTATTTCCTATACAATGCTATTTTAATTTGACCTAATGAAGCTATATTCGAAGACGCAAGAGCACTTATTGGCGAGTAATGATCCCTTTACGAACACTCGTCATATTTCACACTAGAGCGCCAGACTATGGTTAAAGCCTCTATTTATGCCTGGCAAAGATATTTAGCAAGTCATATACCGTCTCTCATATATCATATATAAAAATACAAACCGAGGAGAAGTTAAAGAGGGATGAGTAATATCCCCGATACAACGTTATTAAAAGCCGATTGGCCAGCCCCTATAGATTTTAATTTGATATTTTAATTTATATTTCTATTTAATTTGGAAGTGATAACATTGGGTGGGTAGTATCGCAATATCGTTATTCTTTTTGTGTGAAAACGTCTTTCGTGGAGAACTTTTCACTCAACTAATAATTTTTGTGCTTAGATCACATTTTAGAATACATCAAGATCTACACGACGACGCAAGGATCACTTGTGTAATCATTTCCGTTGCTTATGACTTATTCCTTGAGTCCATTTCGTGACACCTTATCCTCCCCTGTTAACACTCCCCCTGCCGTAAGCAAACAAACACGCAGGTGAATACATTTATCGACGGATTATTGTCTATTTTTAGAATATACACGCCGCTTCGCGCCGCACTGTTAAACCACAAGATATATTAAAATAGGTATTTGCGAACAACAAAAGCGTTTCCTCGCCAACTATGGCGGGACCTTAGTAAGGAAGCCTTTTTGGGACGTTTTATTGTCGATAAATTCTCTTAATTGTAGGTATTTTTTAATAGGACTTTAAAAAATGTTATTGTTTTCATACAAAATCAATTTTGAATGTAAAGGATTCTAGGATCATTGACCAAAGCGTACAAGCGAATTCCTATTGATGACACTCTGCTGCCTTTCTTTCCTGTCTGCTTGTGACTATATCACCGTCACATCTCACATTGTCAAACTTACTGATTATACAAGAGACTTGCAGCAATCCGAAGCTGCAACTTCTTCGCGCTCGTGCTTTACTTGTTAAATCCCGGATCTTTTGGTAGGCAGGGGAGTATATGCTGATGGCCATTAAAACGGTGCCAAAACGGCCGCAGATATTCCCGAAGTAGCCGCGGCGCAAGCAGGCGAAACAATTGATTTTGGCACGCGAGCCAACTTTGCCCAATTGGACCATTACTTCGAGGAAAGATGGAAATATTTGAATAAAACCCTCAGAGGCAGTGTATTCGCCGCACGCTATACCGTCCCGCTCGCACCTTTTGTTTTGGCATTAGTCGTGTTTCTCCTGCACTTTGCGCACGCGAGCAATTTTTGATGGTAGGGCACATGCCGCCAGTAGTTCGCAACTGAGAAATATTTTCTTTTGTCTGTTTTTTTGTGTCACGTGGGTGGCGCGTCTCACGTTATTTCGTGCGAATGTTTGTCAAAAGATGGAAACCTATTATATCTATTTATGATGTTAGTGTGACATTTCATTTTGCGAGAAAACGGTTTGATCCAACGCACATCATAAATTACTCATTCTACAGCCACTATTAAAATTGAAAAAAAGGAATAATAAATTATGAAACACTAATAATCTTATCGGTTGTAGAAAACCATGAAATCACCTATAGCCCGCTTCATTCGGCCTTAATAAATAAGCGAGATATAGGCATTTAATGAATCGTTAAACACCTATAATTCGGTAGGTTAAGTAAGTTTTTTAAAGAAACAATACATAAACTCTATGGCGGTAGGTAAAGGTGTTTTTTTAAACTACCTTAAAACAATGTTTTTTTTAAATTGTAAATTTAAATTTATTTTATTTCGAAATTTTGCGTGTCCGATGCTATTTTCTAGCAGATTTAGCATTGCAATGATTAAATCTAATAGTGTTTTTTTAGTTTTGACAAATAAATAAATCAGGCTCCTGTAATACATAAATACCAAAATTAAAATAAAACGTTTAAACATTGTGGTCACAATGTTTAAACTATACTGCACCTTCAGGTATAAATTGAAATTATTTTATTTCATTAGTGAAATAATGTACGATTTTTAGTAATAATAATAAAAAAAATATTTCATTAGTTGCATGACATCAATAATACTGTTATAGTAAAATTTAAAATTAGGATTTGAATTTGAAGAAGTAATTTGAATTTGAAACTGAAGGTAGAAGATATTGTAGACTTTACGCTGTAGAAGCTGTAGATTTCAATAGTAAAATAAAAGGTAGATATTTAACGATGGCGGCATGTATTAAAAACCTTACTTTTAATAGTGGCTTTAGAAAATAGCTTTAAAAAACGTTTTAAAACGTATCTTTTTAAAACTTAAACATTTTTCAAAAACCCATTTTCATCTGTTTCTCTGTTCCTTACAAAATAATACCCGGAGTGACGTCATCGACGCGGGCGATAGTGATGTGAATAGCGCTCATTTAAAATCGTAAAAACATTCATAATTTTGACGTTTACTGCCGATGCGAAAGCGCACATCGTCGGGGTTATTTCGCACGTGTTGTCTCTTTAGCACGCTTGGGGAGACGATAAAATGTTGCCGCAGGTCGTTAATATGTAGTAGTTTAATTGCTCGTTTGTTGCTATGTCTGGGTTGGGTTGAAAACTATTTAGATTTGATGCAGATAACTTTTGATGTAACGTATTGTATTTATTTTGGATCAATTATATTCAGAGATAGACGACTGAATACACAATAATTCCTCAAATTAAATAACGCATAAAGAGATATTCGAGGTAGATGAATTGCCCCCTCTTTCTTTCAGTCATCAATTTATCAAATATCCAGTTCAAATCAGCTCTTTGCGGAGTTTAAGGTTTTGGATATATGCCAGCTAATTATTAAGCAGTGCCTTGTAAGCTTTCACAAAACTAAAGAGTAGGTACAGAGCAAGAATTCAACAAATGTACTTGACGAGAAATGCTGAAAAGGAAATTTTCAAATTTATTTATCGCCCCGAAAGTTTACAACTCATTATGTGAAACCACGAAACAAGTGAAAAAACATGTAACTTTCAAAAGTTAAGTGAATACCTCAAAAACTGAAGATCTAATTACTACTATATAGTGAATATTAAAAATACATATATTTCAAAAATTTTGCAATATTACACATTATTTTCTCATACATATTATATATTACAATGAATTGCTCTCTCTGCTTATATAATTGTATATATTATTACTAATTTTCCTACTTAAAATTATTGAATATAATGCAAAGTTTATATTTTTTTGTTTAGTTTTAATTGCATATATTTTTTTCTACTTTTTATTTTTATTTTAAATTTGTGTAAAAACACATTTGTTAGACGAAATCCTTTGTTAGATGTTTAAAATCACTGAAAATTTAAACCAAATGCGTCAGCTCGTGCGTCAACACAGCACAGCCAGATACAGACCTTCTTAGGTCTAGTTGGTTGTGCGATTTCGCCTCTTTACGGTAGCATATTTATATGCATATAGCTATGTTTTTTCGCTATACTAATGTTTCTTTTTAACGATTCTGCATATATAACAGTATGTATGTCCATGTCTTTTTTTTTACATTACTTTATAAAATAAAAAAATAAAAAAATAATGTTATCTGTTTCTTTTATTGTAGAATACCAAAACTAAATTCACTGGTTTGAAGCGTAACTCTTTACGGGAATGGATATCCGACGAGTATGGTTTACTGTTATAAATAACAAAGCGGAGTCTGATCAGCGAAGGTTGAATCTATGGTTCTACTGCCAGGTTGAGGAATGACAAGAGATTTGTCCGGCGACCGATGAGGCACAGATTAGAGAAAGAGGTATACGTACCTAAAATGCACCAGATGCGTTACGATATTATATCGATATATTTTTCAATCAAATGTTGTGATTGGACACAGTGGTTAGATTATTATTTCGAGAAATGTTTAAACCATCAGCTTTGTGACATGTAAACTAAAACAAACAGAATATTATGGTTATTGTGGTATTGTAATGTGTGACGTCATCCAAAAATAATAGGTCGGGCAATGAAATTAAACAACCGTAGCACTTTTATTATTTTATCGTTCAAAGTAAAATTAATATTTTGTAGAAACAGCAGGATCTATGTCACTTGCAATAATTTATCTCGAACGGTTTTCTAAACTATTTCTGTCACGGCTTCTGAAAATCGCGAATATTTTAAATCACTACCACATTAGTTCCACACGTTTAATTCAACGCGACTCAGACCAATGTTGTCATAAATAGTATGATGATGTAGTATGAGTTAGTAATAAAGGGAACTTAAAATAGATAATGTTTAATTGATTTAAAAGAAGATTTTTGCAGTATAGCCGATAAATATCTTTACCTACACAAAAGTTATCGAGATCGTTCAAGGAGTTTCTGGTTTTTTTTTTGAGATTTTTATGAACATTTTTTTAAGGGTAGGCCAAGCAGACCATTCTTTTATATTTACATGCCAAGATTCTATTGTCTAAGCTCCTAATTTGTTATATATTTCAATAAATGTTTGGTAAAAGTCAGCATTATTATTTAGGTCATCGAGCTCCCCTCTTTGGAATCCTGAGATGTCGTCCGCTGAGCCCTTAAGCGGGGCTTCCAGGGAGTCGAGCCTATTGACCCAAATGGTTTGTTGCAGGGCAGGTTGCGTCCTGCGACTGGTTTTCAGCGATTCAATCTAATCTTCTTCTCTTCTCTCTCCAAGTACACGCCACCAAACCACAAAGTGGTTTACAGTGATTTTATCCAATCTTTTTCTCTTCTCTCCCCAAGTACACAAGCCCCCAAATGTGCTACCCAGCTTTGAATTACTGTTTTTGCGGCTCAAAAGATTCATTGAAAACCAACTAAATTGAACACCTGGGCGTAAATTGGGTGAATTTTCGTTTATGTCGTATCTGCTGCTCAACTCTCTAATGTTTTAATCTGTGGCTGGGGTCACGGGGCTCGTCAATTGCTAATGGCTTGTTTATTCCGCGCGTTAGCCGCGACATCAGTCGACTAAACGGGCGACCAACGTGTGTCCATCGTGGGATTAGTACGGTCGCGCACAATACAATCGCACGCAGTAACTCATCGAGTGGCCGACTTCTGTGCCCAAGACGCCCGGGGAATCTGCTTAGCAGGAATATTTATGCCGTTCCCCAGCGTAAGTCGCCGGCTTACGTGTTGAAAAATTATCGCGAACGGCGACATCGATTCAGCCTAGAGCTAACCGCTATAATCTATGCATGGTTGCACATAACACCGATCACTATAGATCCACTAAGCAGCATTTTAAAATGAAAATACTTTTTGCTTGCACTAACATACACACCAGCAATATTTTTGGTGGTTTGGAACATGGATACGTCAAAAAATTTATCTAAATTGACATGCGATTTAAAAATAATGTAACTTTGATATATCGTGGCTAGGCTGTGGTATAGTGGCTAGGTCGCCCGATTTCCGTTGGCAACGACCATTTTCCGTTAGGATAAAATTAACGGAAATGCATTTCAATTCTGACGATCGGATGCAATAATAAGACACACACTTACACACATGTTACAGTCATAAAATCATATAAACACTTATATGATTGGTTGTAAGAGATTGTTGAAGATAATAAATCCGCCCGTTATAAAATTTCACAATAAAAAGTAGAAACAAAAGTATATACAGTAGTAAGACGAATTAATGTGAAATATTGGATTATTCTGTGAAATAAGCGCACAGGAAAAATGCGCACGCGAAAGTTGCGCATCGGAAAAAAGCGCACATGTAGATATGCGCACACGAAAAAAGCGCACAGAGAAAAAAACGCACAGTGAAAAAAACGCACAACGAACAAACCGCACATAGAAAAAAGCGCACAACGAAAAATGCGCACAGGTATATAAGCGCACATAGAAAAATGCGCACAACGAGAAATGCGCAGAGGTATACAAGCGCACACAAGCTTTGCTTACATAGGTAGTTTCTTACATGTTGAAATGTTTTTAGAAGTTCAAATAAATAACGGGTAAATAATAACTAATAACCTATCAAACAATTTAGCTTATTTCATAATAATGAAGTACCTATGTACAATAATAGAAGAGTTTGTTAGGTCATTAGTTAATTACATGGTTAGTGAATTAGTACATAATGATGGATTAATTACCTAATTATAATGGTTATAATACAGTGGTGGAATTGTTTATTGCAACACCAGATTATTTTGGACAATTTCAAGTTTGGTTCTCATTCAGAACACAGTCGTTCACCATTGCGTTTGTGTGCATCTAATCGTGGTTGTGTCCTACATTTTTAGTGCAAATTTCGACTTATACGTTTAAAAAAATTATATTCTTTTTATAAAATACCATCAGTGCTGTGTTTGAGGTAAATGTTATTATTTGTATTTATTATAATTTATATACTAATACTTCAATCAAATTTCTGAGACCCGACGTTTCTGTGATGTAGCAACCGCCGTTGTCTAGGGCAGACTGACCAGCGATTGCAACATCGCCGAAACGTCGGGTCTCACAAACTTCACGCGGTAAATTCGTTTAATCCCACTTATTTATAATTTCAAACAAGTGCGATAGTCTTCGATTTCATTTATTATAAAAAGTATCAGAAAATGTATTCGTTTATTTTTTAGTACTTTTAGCAGTTAATTATTATTTATGTACGCATTATTACTGATTATTTTAGAAATGTATTTGAATTCAAAGATGAATTAATTCTTAGTTTATTCGCAGGTTATTTTGTATTCGCAATGGAGTTTTCTAAGACCCAAAAGGGAAAGCAAGTCTTGATATATAATGGTTTTGAATATCTTCAATTTCGTATTATCAATGAAGTGACGACTTGGAGATGTCGTGCAAATCGTTCGTCCAAATGCCGCGCTATGATGAAAACAAAGGATATCGCAATTGTGCAAATTCCGACTTGGCATTGTCATGATTCCTGTCCGCAGAAAGCCCAAGCCAATATTCTAAGAAGCAACATGAAAGATGATATCCAAGCAGTGAATGCGACACCTCGCAATGTAATGGGCGACAACATGATTGGTGTAAGCAACGAAATCTTGGCTCATTTGCCTAAACCATCATCTCTGGCAAGGAGTTTACAAAATAACAAAAACAGTGGTCATCTGTACAACCCAACTTCACCGAATTTCGAGATACCAGAAAAATACGCATCATTTGTTTTGTATGACACTGGGTCAAATGACCCTAACCGAATTTTAGGGTTCGGAGATAAAAATTTGCTATCGATGCTTTGCCAAAATACTATTTTGGGAGACGGTACATTTGACAAAGCGCCTAATATATTTTATCAATTATATACGTGGCATGCTCAAGTCGGCAATTCGTATCCTCCATGCGTCTACTTTCTGCTGCATAATAAGACACAAGCCACATATAGCGAAATGTTCAGAATCATGAAAGAAATTTTACCAAACCTTGCACCGAAAAAAGTGTTGCTAGATTTTGAAAAGGCATGCATGAATGCAGCAAGAATAGCATTCCCATATGCAGAAATTAAGGGATGCTATTTTCATCTAAACCAGAGCGTTCTTAGAAAAATTATAGTGTGGGTCTAAAAGTGGACTACGAAAATAATATAAATATTAAGTTAATGCTGAAATCATTACCAGCTTTATCATTTGTGCCCTTGCAAGATGTGAGAACGCTGTTTTATCAGCTATCAAGTGTTTTTCCCGAAGAAGAAAAGTACAATGAAATCCTGACCTACTTTTTCTCCACTTATATTGAAGGCGCCGCTGGAAGGGAAGCTCAATTTCCCCCAAGGATATGGAACCATTTTGAAAATGCAATTAATCAATCTCCGAAAGCAACAAATTGTTGTGAAGGATTTCATAATGCATTAAATGCAATATTTCATTGCAGCCATCCAAATATTTGGCTTTTTTTGGATGGCCTAAAGAGAGACATGGCGTGCCATCGTTTAACGCTAGTAAAAGCACAACAAAATGAAAGCGAGCCGAAAAAAAGGAAGTACGTCAAAATTCATCAAGCTGTCGCGAATGCCGTGGAAAATTATTATCAGACGGAGAATAAGCTTACCTACTTAAAAAGATTAGCAAATTTACAATAATATTTAAAAAATTGTGTATTGTTTATGTGTTCATATTGTATATGTTTTTGGTCATATGTATTGAAAGAATTACCATTAACAGGACCAAATGATGCCTGCATGCCAAATTTCAGCCCAATCAGATGTAGCGTTTGGACGCTATCGTGGAGGAATACAGACAGACCGACAGACAGACCGATAGACCTAAAACTGGCGGTGTCAACTACTACGGGCGAACCCGTCACCCCAGGATGGTATAACGATATTGATCGTTTTTTCGCCCTGAAATGAACGTAGAGCCTTTAAGGGACGGACAGTCCACCAAAAAGCTCCACCAACAACCCGTAAGAAGCCAACGCCTTACCGCGAGGCGCCAGACCGACAGACAGACAGACAGAAGTGCGTCCACAATACTTTCCTTGCCAGGAAAGTAAAAAAATAATAAAATATATTAGAAGCCACAATTAAATAAATATTGTAATATTTAAAAAAATCGTTTTTTTTTTATTGACTGGCTTGTGATGGTAAAAAATGATAGTTTTCTGTCCCATAGTTTTAATTCTTTGTACCTAATTGTTTGAACTTTTTAATTATATGTGTTTACAAATTATGTACTTACTTACATTCTTTTTTATTATCTCAAATGATGTGTTGTTGTGAGTATATTGATCCATTTTATATAATTAGGTTAAATGTCGAGCAATAAATAAATGGAGAGTAAAATAAAAAATACAGGTACAAAAAATGAGCAAAGCTTGTGTGCGCTTATATATCTACCTGTGCGCATTTTTCGTTGTGCGCTTTTTTCTATGTGCGTTTATATACCTGTGCGCATTTTTCTATGTGCGCTTTATTCTATGTGCGCTTATATACCTGTGCGCTTTGTTCGTTGTGCGTTATTTTCACTGTGCGCTTTTTTCGCGTGCGCATATATACATGTGCGCTTTTTTCCGATGCGCAACTTTCGTGTGCGCTTTTTTCCTGTGCGCTTATTTCCGGTCACCGAAATATTGTCATAATTTTCAAACCTGTGGGTATTGGCAATACAACTTATAAACAAACTAAAATAAATATATTATTGATTATTTTATTAAGAATGATGTGCTCAATTAGTTTGTATAACTTTTTATAGGAGTTGGGCATAGAATTCATGAGATTCTTCCGTTTTCATCACTTCATATCCTGAAAGTTTTAACTGAATTACTGCCTATCTTTATTTCAACCTATCAAAGCCTAGACTTACAAATAGTTATAAAGTGGTAATGAGATTTAGGTCCGGTGAGCTTCCTTGCTATTTGAGTAACATGAGTCATTTATTTTAGAAGTAATTATTCATTACGTTAGCGTTTAAGGGCTAAATTGTCCTGAAAGAACGGTTTATCATTTGGTTGGGTTTTTACAAGTTCTAAGGACAATTTTGTTAGAATGCACTCTTCTGTAAATACAGGAAGCAAACATCAAATATTATGTATCTACTATTACTTAACATTTAATTTTGAGCCACGTAACTGAATCTGTTAATAATGCTGTTGATGGTGATGTCAGGTGAATTCTGCGTTTACATTCATATAGCATTCCCTAAAACCATAATATGTAAAAAGCCTTTAATGTATAAAACTGGAATTGTGGATTCATGATAATAAAAACTAAACCAGACAAATTACAGCGATCTTAATCCCATTTTACTACCGCTTTATATGCCGTTAAAATATTATTAAAAACTCGTCTCTTATAAAGGCAGCTTAAAATCAATTGATTCTATTTCCTAAATTGAATTGTATTAAACTATTTAGTATTTTTATTGCAGAATTTAATGTTACTGTTATTAGTTATATTAGGTAGATTTAAATATTTCCGCCTATATATAACGGCTAAATAGCTTATCGTTTCTTTTTATGAATATGCAATTTGATTATGCAATGGCATTCCGAAAAACGATTTTGCATCCAAGAAAAGTATAATACACATTGAATGCACTCATATTGTAATATCTGATATAATTCTTGTTATATAATACCACCTCTGATTTTTAATCTTCACTCTGAGTTCATCTTTAAGAAAGCACCACATAAATAGGGGTCAAGGTAAATGGCGTCAATAGTGAACATGCACAATTTGAGATATGCAGATGATACTGTATTATATAATTGCCAGCATCAGGGAGTTACAGCTCTGTCAAAGTCACAAGAGTTTATGACGAATTTTGGTTGAAGTTGAACCCCTCAAAAACCAAGTTTGTGTTAGTTAGCAACGTACCCGCAACGTACACAGCAACACACCTACAGTTATAGTTACAGAATTTGACTGGGGAAGATTTATTAGGTTATTTACCAGGGCTGCAATTTGAACGTCAACTGGGATATGACCTAGAAGATAAAAAAAATATACGTGTGGCACTCGCGGACTGCCGCGGTAAAGCTATTGCATAGCATTTTTAACAACTTATGCAATTATAATTATTTATTTATTTTATTTTTTCTGATATCAGATAACTGCGCTCTATTGGAAAACGTTGAAATTATTCCGAATCATTTGCGGCTGCAGTAGTAAATGATTCGGAATAATTTAAACGTCTTCCGATAGAGCGCCGCGCACGAATTTTTTATTCGATAAAGCAAAAAAAAACGGATTATTCGAAAAAATCGTAGATGAAAAGATAGTTAATGAAATTGTCTTTAAAATGGTGCAGGTTTCATAATAATACGCCAGATAGTATTTGCGTAGTAGTCGTTTTTGTGTTTCGTTAGACCTAATTTCACAAATTAATTACACTATGTAATATAAACAAAATCTAAAATATTCAAAGCTAAGAATATTAGGAAAATGTTCTTGTTTAACATATATTTTTTTTTTAATCGTAAGCAGTACTCGTTTAGACGTAATTATCAGTTTAAAATCATTAATTTTCGTTAAGAAATTTCTTCATTCGGTCCCCGCGCTGGCCTAGTAGGCCCTCGATAAAAGCTATGCAATAGCTTAAAACCGCATTGAAAAATCCAGACCTAAAAAGTATCAAGCTATACCTGAAGATCAGATTTCTAATGGGCTATGTATATATTATCAATATATACATAGCCCGTTAGAAGCTCGTAAAATGCGAGTCTTTCGTAGAATACTCCGTATAAGGGGTTCGTAGAGTGAAGTCTACGCGAAGTTGGTAACAGGAATGAATATATCTACGCGAAGATGCCTTGCGCCTTGTGAGCGAATTTGTTTTTACGGATATGAAGGTATATTTGGCAGTAGGTACTCGCAGCTACAGTATACAAAGAGAACAGTACGTGCACTCGCATACGTTTGCCGCGTGTAGCCTGCGCATGTTACAGACACGACATTCTACAGACGCATTGTTTAGTCATATATTTTTTGTCCGAATTAAAACTCAACCCATGTGTTTGGTTCTCTGTGATATGAAAACCTTTAAACTTTTTTAAAAAATATTTACTGATTAATTTCTATTGTGTATAGCTTTTTCCACACAAACCTACAAATAAATGGCCCGACACTACTCGGCCGAAAAACCCAAAGACAGATTGCTGAAACAGGGTTCTCGCGGAAATCGCCCCTTCATAAAGGATTAGACTGTAATATTTTAGTGTTAAATTATAACGGAGATCTGTGGTTTATTCAGTGAATCGATTGCACAATGTGTAACTGGCGGAAATTTGGGCGATTTTAGAAATCCTCTTAAAGCGTTTGAGAAAGAACATATAAATTACCATTACAATACAACTCGGAAACTCGAATAATTTGAGCATGTCTTGCGTCATCCCGAAACATACAACATTTTAAACCTTATAATTCAACGCAATATAGTAGGAAGAATAGGTCCGGAACGATGAAGAAAATCTTGACTTCATAATCTACTGGACTGGTTTTAGAAATCTACCACTGCTTTATTTCGAGCGACGGCAAGTATAGTTGTTATAGCCAATATAATTGCCAACGTTCGGTAGCGGACATGACACGGCCCGGTGGCATAGTGGTTAGGTCACCTGATCTTACATTGTAAGATTCCAGGTTCGATTCCCGGCTGGGTCACTATTTTCTGTAGGGGTAAAATTCACGTACATATACACACTTCACGGTATTGTAAGATTGTCGTATGGTAATGAACCCGCCCATTGTGTAATTTTACAATAAAGAGTAGAAACAAACAAACTGACACCAGAAAAAAATAACATATTTGAAATTATTTTCCAAGTTTAAAAAAAATCTCGATCGCGTCCGCTCCAGTAGGTTGACTATGAATAGAGACCGGTTAAGTATTTATTAAGAATCTCAAAAAAACGTGAGTGAAACGTTGTTCCCGGTCGGGTTACGGGTGTTCGGTTTCAATTGTAAAGGACGGTTCGATTGAAATCGTTGAATGGCAGGGTGGCGGGGTAAGAATCCTGGTTGTACCAGATCGTGCAACGTGAACGAATCGATTTCTAGTTCAATGCTGTTCGGTTCCGGTGCAATTCAATTGGTAGGCGAGTCCTGGGTTCCCAAATTGAAATCGACGTTAGAGAATGTTATATCGTTGATGAAGTGGTTGCTTTAGATGGCGTGTGATAAATTCAGGGCTTTTATTAGCCTTAAGGATTACTTTTAATAATCTAATGACGATTCACTATTTTAATATTGCATTCAGAAAATTAAAAAAGTGTGAGGATTGGGTGTGCTCAAAAATAAATATATGGCAACTTAATTTTTATTACTTTTTCTTCAGTTTGGCATACGCCGAAGAGCTGCATTGCTATGATATAAGTACTTTAAAAAGTCGGCGAATAGCATCACATATTTCACCTAGCATTACATATTAAAAAAAAAATAGTTGACTCTAAGTTGGTCAGTCCATATCAATTAAATTTGTAATTTAGTCCATATGTCCGGATTACTTCTCCCCAATTAACTTTTCCTGCTCCAAAGTGCAACGCAAACTATCATGCAATTCATTAATGCCTCATGCTATGCATGCATAAACTGTGAGCTCTAACGAAATTGTCAATTTTCACCATGACAACGGTAGGTCGTTTGTTAAGGAGGTACAGAAAACCTGGGCCACAAATTGAATTGGTTTAGTATTTCGCATTCCCCCTCCCTACAGATATACTCACATGTACATACACCCTACATATACCCACACATATTCACTTGCCCTCACCCGAGGACACACGAACACTCACAAGCACACCCTAGGTACAGCCATGGATTATATAGGTTATTAGATTGCTCAAGGGCAAAGTACGTTTTGGCAGCTATGATTTTTACTATAAAACGCAATCTTCTCTTATGTTCAGTAGCCCAATTAATAGCGTTCTAATGAAGAAACACAATAATATAATAAACCAATTTCAAAATCATAGCTCTTATTGTTTTATTATTACATAAAGATGTCAATTTTAATCTGGTATGCAGGTTTCAATACATAATAATTAAGCGCTTTAATTTTCAAAAGACTAATATTTGGTATTCTTTTCTTTTCGTATCCTTTCTGTGATGTAAGCAGCTTATAAATATAATGCGATAGATGGCACGAATAATTTAATGTTGGTATTTTTATCATTGGTTAAATAATGAATATTTTTAAATTATCAGCTCTTTATAAAAATAAAATTCGTTATCAATATTATTAAAGATGACAATCCTCTCATCGACGCCTGCATATCGCCGGCACAGAAGGTTGCAAAAGCGTACTATGGTATTAAGCAATCTAATACCCAATATAATTTTTGATACAACTAACTTATTCATAAACTTTAAATCTTTTTTAATGTTAGCTTACAATGTATTAAACACCTAGTTTAGTACTACCTATTAATGTATTGAAAATTATTTAAAAATTGGTGACTTTGCTACTGCCATATAAAACCGGAGTTATAAGTAAGTTATGGAACAATGTCCGCTGTCAAAAAAAAAAAATATTTTTTACACAATTTCTTCGAAACTAAATGCAATCCTTCAATAATTTTATTCGATATCTTTCAATTAACCGTTTATATGTTGTCATCCTGATATGAATATTTTGAAGTTTTAGATACCAAAGGTTGTCTTATTGCAGTTTTGTCAAAAGAGATACACGATTTCATCTGAATAATGGTAGATTTTCAATAGACTCATTTTCTGTAGTAAGTTTTTAAAACTAGTAGTAGTAACTGAAGTTATATGTTTTTCTTTAAGTGAAACTATATACTTCATATGTGTTTCCTTAAGTGAAACTAAAACCTTTAACCATGATGTTGTTTGGGCACCATAGCAGAAAGAGATTAATTAGATAAAAAATAAATAGTAGTCGCAAAAGGAAAATGGCTTAGTGGATACCTATGTATGTCTTTAAAAAACAGGATAAATTGACTAAATATATAAACGAACGAAAAATCTCTAATATAAAACTATAGTAATTTATTATCCACTGCAAACATCAAATTAACTATTTCAATTTAGGTATTCGTTTTCAGTTTCAAATTCATTGCCAGTACAATCTAAAACCTCTTTATTTATAGTCTTGTATGTCGTCTATGCATAGTTACTGAACGCAGCGTAACGATACAACCCAACTCTGTTCATAGACGACATGCATAGACTATGCACGACTCTGCTCATAGACTATGCATAGACGACATACAAGACTATAGGCAAACATGATTAAGTACGCATACTTGATAACTTTTGTCAGAAGTAATCATAAGTTTGTATGGACTTAGGCAAAATGAGAAGATATATTTCAAGACTTTAGCAAATGCTTAAGTCCTCGTGGAGAATTCTTGTACTGAACAAGATTTTTTTAAGGTTAGAAATGTTTGGTCACATTAGGTCGTTCTACCAAACTTTATGATCTAGTCACTGTTCTGACTTTTCTATATACCGATAAAATATAGAAAAAGTGACAACTATTTATTGATCTATTTATTTAATTAATTAGAGCATTTACAAAGAATATGTATCAGTAATATTCATATCAGTTTACATGTATTTATATTAATTAACAAAAAATTAACACTGTCAATATGAGCACTAGCATATTTGTAATGCTGCTACCCAAATAAATGCCAGGACTTGTTCCAAGGCAACGAGCTCCCTTGTTTTGTGTGTAGGAAAATATATTCGGCAAGTTAAAGAGATATTTAAAGTACCATTACCATCACCAATTAAAATTAATAATCACAATAGGAAATATGTAAATTAGAATACCGTAATTAAATAATCTTGTTAAATAAAATAAAATGTCATATAATATCAAATAACAGTAATCAAAATTAAATAATAAGAAATAGTCATTATAATAGGATTCTGCTATATATTACAATTCACACTAACGTAGGTAATTATTTCACAGGTTTCATTTTATTTTATTGTGGTAATTACGCCGATCATCGACAAATGTCGCTTACAGACATCATCGGTACTATCTAACTAGTTTTACTGAGGTCCTGGGAGTATAATTATTGCGAAAGGTCACTAATAAACCGGTAACTGGCACCCCAGAGTCGCGTTTTCGATACCGTTAGTCCGACGTTCCGTCGCACCACGCCGATATTAATTCGCGGCTATGCGATGCAAAGTTTAGACGCGCGCCTCGCACCGCGGCGCCTACCACGCACGGGCGAAACTTGCCCGCCGTCCAATTAGATACAGCCTCTTCGTCCGTGTGTCGGAATGCGCACGTAATCATAATGCGAGTGGGTACTGGGTACTTGGGTACTGGGTGCCCTACGCGATCGCCCGTGCATTCGATGCCGCCCGACCAATAACTACATACTTTGATTTAGCTCGCATATCGAATGCGCTAAGAGATCGTCGCATGTCACCCACACATACCAGCTGTTGGCCCTTACGTGGCAATTACTATGTTATTATGATTTGACTTTATTTTATCTGATCTGACCTTTTAATAAAACACTCCTAATTTACCATTATTAACATTACAAAATTAAATGTTTACTTTAGAACAGCTAAAGTTGCCACTGGGACTATGCGATGTATTCATTTTCTTTTATTGAATTAATGTTAAAAATAATGGTATGCAAAGCTCCTCAATTCTGAAGTTGTCTACTTAAATTATATATTTGCATTACTAAGAAATTAAAAAGTACTTCTGGGTACTATTCATTAATTACGTGAGGTTATAACGCCAAGTTTTACCTACGTTCGTACCTGGATTCGTTGATTGAAGAGCTTCGGAATCAACAGCTTCGGGTATACACCAGAATTGCCAGATATCCGCTTACCGACCTGACCGTCCGGTTTATATAAATTTTTAGGCATCTGTCCGGCTTTGGAAAACTTAAAAACCAGTCAATAAATTGTTGTTTTTAAAAAGATATTTTCTAAAAGTTTATAGAGACGAATTTACTAAGCGCTCTTTAAATGTTTTCCTGAGCGGCGCTGACTTATATTGGACATTTGTATTCTCGTACACGTCAACTACAAAAGGTTTAGTTGTTTAAATCTAGTGGAAGAATACCCAACTTTGAATGAAATAATCGAATTATGGTCGATATCAACAGGCAGCAAACGCCTCCTGAACACTTTTACGAAGAATGGGCGGCGCAATGTCAAATAGCGTTAAGGCATTCCTATATAAAATATCCCCCTCCTCCATGGCTGTTTGTTTTTTCATCCGTCAAGATACGTGGCAACCCTGGTCTACGCTGAAGATCAAGATCAATATTCTGTTATAGGTGCGCAATACACTATTATAGCTGCCCAACCCTTGTCTTCATTCCGTTAATAAAATAAAATAATACTAAAGATATTACTACTCATTTTATTGTACTATATAATCTAAATTAGATTTTAAAGTGAGGCTATGATCCAGATTTATACGTCGTCATCGAAGTTTTTCTATCGGTAAACATGGACGCGATCGGATTTACGGTCGCTTGCCATCAAATTATAAATTATTGGTATCGCCGGCAATCCGCTGTTCAATCGTAATTGTTGGAAAAAGCCCTTTTTTATTTGTACTCGTTATTTTTTGCACATTCACCAGGTCGCGGGCGGCGGTAAAGTGGACAAAGGGCCCGCGGGCTGCGATTGGCTGTCAGCGGAGCGCGCGGCAGATTTACCGCTTCGCACAGCGCGAAACGTATTCATTTTACGACCCGTCCGAGCTACATTGTAAGCCCGCGCGCGCATAATTACGAACGGACGGAATATGCCCACTATTCCGTTTCCTCCTGGCCTCGAGGCCCGGCTAATTAGGAGCACTTTTATGGGGCTTTTTAAAGGGTTTCAAGGGCTGATAGAGAGGAAGAATCGCACTTTTACGTTTTAGCATAAGACTTTCATGAAAGTAGGTACATTTTAAAAAACAAAATTTTTGATTTCGAACATCGTTAATACAGAGGCATTTGATATAATAACTATATACACCGATGGTTCAAACAAATGGACTATTACTAGGTAATACTCGCGATTTCTTAGAATAAAGATAAAAAATCCCTGGGGCTTGCTTATATACAATATATTGGGAACATATGTATATTCTCTGGGAACATTGTTCTTCTCAGAGTGCACCTAACACAGATGCAAATATCTTTTTATTATGTTACTTTTAAGTGTTTTAACTCCCTTTCTATCCAAATAAGATTTCTGGATTTGAAAATATTCGAAAGCTTTATAAATAGAAAATTAGCATCCACGCATGCTTTCTATAAGTTATAGTATAGTTAGTAGTGCAGGGTTGCGTCATAACGATATTTCTATCGCTCTAATCTGACTTCCGCGATGGTTCATTCGCGACTTTTTTATGTGTAAAATTACTCTAGAATCTGTTTAATACTGCAAAAAAATGCCTTCGGCGCAAATAAACCCCCGAAGTAATATTACTCCAGAATTTCAAAACTCAGCGACTCTACTTATACGTTTGACCCCATCGCGCCATCTATTGTGGTTTCTCTATATATCTAATTCATGTCTATTATAGCTTAATTTGTTAATGGCAACAAGCGCGCAATGTTTGCATGTTCGCTAGGCGCGTTGACGTGCACGGAAGACAGTTGAAATTATATCTAAGCTCGGTCTAACCACAATCGTGATGAGCCTAATCAGATATTCGGGATGCACGGAAACGCTTGTTTTCCCACGGGCCTCGGAGAGAGGCTGTCGACGGTCGGTCGGTTGTCAACCAGGCGTGCCATGCGACCGAGTCGCCGCGCCGCCTCGCGTCGCAACGCAAAATTATATGAATTATCCGCGTCTTCTGTCTCCGCTGTGGCCGATTTCAATTTGTTTTAATTGTGGATGCGCTTAAAATAATTAAGCACTTGCGTTGCATGGTGCAGAAATCGTGTAGACTGGCATTGTATTTATCAAGATGGCGATTGTAACAATAAAAGTGTACCTTCGCACCGCGGCGTCAAACGGATTCGTAAGTCCTGGACTTGGCGAGCGTACTTCTTACCAGGTGGTTGGTTCTTATAGGGTGGACTGTATACGACAATATAAAACAATAAAAATAAATATTAAATCGTGAAGTTGGTCACCCGATGTTTAGATGTTGCTGCAAACATCTTTAACCGGTGTATACCAAAGAACGCGGTCTAGTCAAGAGGATTGATTTCATACATACTAGGCGCGAAAATAAAGTAATGAGACAGAAGTGATAATTTAATTACGTTTTTGGTCAGCATTCAAAGTCAGTCCCTCAAAGCAGTTATCCTTCAAAGTCCTTCCCTTCTGCTTGCGCATCGAGTCTAACGCGTCTGCCACTGTTTGCAACATTTCTTTAGCTCTTCTTCTTGGATGTTGTCTAAGACCCTTGTCACAGCATTTTGAACAGAATATGGTTTCGCATGACTGGCAATTTGACTAATGGGAATGGGAACGAACTTAACGCGGTAAAATTAGTTTTTAATCTTTTATTTAATTTTAAACAACCGTTACGTATAGTCTTTGATTTCATGTATACGACACATTGCAACACTCAGGCATTGAAATATAGGTAGAGGATAAATAATATTCTTGCACCAGAAAAGAGCTCCATCACATCTGTGATAATTTAAGATGCAATTTATATTCAGGCATATCATTAGACTCACCCATAAACCTATTTTATCAATATGAGTACGGAGCTGGATACAAATAATAATAATTAAGTTGGTTTGGCTTTTAAATTGAACCCACTGCGATATCGATCCTTTAGCCGCACGGGCAGTAAATCCCCTTTTTATATTTCTGGATTAATGAATACTGATTAACTGATAAATTGTAAATAATATTTGTTGCAAGATTGGAGTCAATAAGGTAAGTAGGTAATATAAATGAAACAATAGAAACAATCTAACAAATTTTCAAAATAAAATCAGTATAATCTCTCAGCGTCTAAAAATATATGTATACACTTTTAGGGATATAAGGACGAGGAACAAATTCCCCGAAGTATTGAAATTAACACAGAATGCAATCAACATTTTTAGATAGAGGCGAGTTAGAGAAGGCGGTACAAAATTCAAAATTAGCGTGCGTAAAATATAGCCGCTCCTTAGCCAGCTTCCGGCTTTTAATATCCGTTCGAACGGTCAAAAACACGAGTAAAAGCGTAATGGCCCATTAACATTGTCTCATTTACCGCCGGTTAGGATATAATTATTATTTTGACAGTCGGCGAGTTGGTGCATTGCCATTATTGTCATATTTATTCGCCTTTGTGTGGTGGCCGCTCATTAGCATTTGAAAGAACCGCGTATTGGAGTAGCCGACGCCAGCCATTGTGGTTGCTCCATTCCCTCTTGCAGGCTTACAGGTGCCGTTCTCAGCTCAACTTTATCCCCACGCATTAATTATTATTCACATATTTCCAGCTGCCATTATGGGCAGCCTTACAACGAGTAAATTTGTTGAAACGATCTTGTGGATTGTGAATAGTAATCTCGTCATCTAGTCAATAACAATCAAGCAGGTATTGCGCGGCAGTAATATCATCTCAAATTCATAGAAGTTTGATAAGTTTGAGATATCGTATTATATCATTTTAGGATATGCGGTAGTCAGGAAGTTATAATATTGAAATACATTAAGGACTATAAAATTGCACATTTTAAATGATATGACACATCGTAACCTTAACCCAGTAATTGAAATAGAAGTTCGGGCAGAATAATATATTTTGGCTTCAGAAATAAACACATCCCTGAGGTGGTAAATTTGACATAAAATTTATATCCAAGCACATTAACAGAGTTAACGTGGTGCGGACGCGTGCATTATCGGCGGATTTACAGAGAAGCTATTGTAAGTATTTATTACTTAGTTAATTAATTGTATCGATTTTTAGCAATACTATATCTAAAAATCTTAGCAACAATATCTCACAGAAAAAAACATTTTTAGGTGACATTTGATAGAGATACCATAAGGCCGAATTCAAAAATCGACATTAAAATTTGTGAAAATCCGATTAATTATAATATACAATTAAATTCCATAAATCATTTAAAAAAAGCATTATCAGTGAAGACGAAATCTAGAAAAACAAATATATCTGACGATTGGCAGGCAATGTTATTCTTCTATTACTGAAATAATATGGCGGCAGCCGGCTGTACGGTGTACGCGTGTTCTAAACCTAAAAGTTATTTTTGATAGTAAAAACATTGCAAAATTACGTTACTAACGAATGTAAGAAAATGCATGGTTCAAGAAATTCAATATAAGTGAACGTTAACTTAAAGGAAGACCCAAACGTGGTTTGATATCCAAAATTAATATACCACTTTTTCTGTGACCAATAGAAAATAGCAAAGGTTCGGTATCAAACAAAATACAGGAAAATCAATACTTAAGTTATGAAGCTTGAAATGCAAATTCCATCAATGCTGAATTTCATTGATATCAACCGTGAAACGGAGAACAAACTTGAAACCGTAGCAAAAAATGTCTCTGAACTTTGAATTATCAGTTTGAAACAGACCATATTTTTTTTAATTGCTTACACCGTAAGTGTCGAGGTGGAAGACTATGACCCTTAGGTGGCTGGATTACAGAATATATCTTAAAGGTTAATCGGAAAACATTGGTTCATTAAAAGTAGTAACGATATAATATTGCCATCTTTCAAACCGCATCGTAACACAGCATCTTCCATCCAAATGCCATCAATAAAAATCCACAGCAAAACAGGGACGCACAGAAATCTCGGGACGGAAAGGCCACATTTGTCAGTAGAGTTAGAACCGTAATTATGTCATAAAAACGTGCGGAGATCATTTTTTTGCCCCGGTTATCCAGTCCGTCATTATCTTGCCGCCACGGTGTGCGACGACTTTTTGTGCGACGAGCTAAACTATAGCAACAATAATACCTAATATTATGTATATTCCCAGAAGTATTATGACTCGAAAGGAAGTTGAATGAAGCAAAGTTTTTGTTCATTTTTATAATAATACAGTGTCGAAAATAGACCTAAATTTAAGCCTCATATTATAAACACACTGTATAAAACCACATAGTAAAATAGACACTTACCAGATGGTATTAATATATCTAAATATTATTGCTCAATGTGACTTCATTAATATAAACCGTTACCACTTACGGTAACGGCACGCCTTAATGTCTAACGACAATTATCTTACAGGCGGACGGCTTTTATAACATCACGTGGCAATACTCGGGCGGTCACCAATTTTCTGACCACGCCCGACTCTGCTTAACTTCGGTGATCTGTTGGATCCTGTAGGAGGTATCCTGAAGGTCAATTCCAGACGGAGATATGCTTCCAAACTGGTAGTCAGGGGGCGAGGCTGTCCGTTAGTTACCTTTCCCGGTGCCTCGCCGTAAGGCGTTAAGCCTCTGACGGGCAGGTGGAATAGCTAGACTGTGGATTGTTTTTCGTCCCAAGTCTTCTGCGCTCACCTCACGGGAGACAGAACGATTAATAAGGTTAATACTTCCTGAGGTGACGGGTTCGCCCGTTGTTGTCTCTACTTGACGGAACCAGTGTTTCAAAGCAGATACAGGCGTTACACGTGGCTGCGGACGTTACAATTTTACATTCATTGTTCAAAACGAAGCAAGTAATACTACGGTACTACGCGCAAATTAAAAGAAATGTGAAAAGTTTGAGGTGTCGGATGATATCATTTTAGGATAGGCCTCATAAAGTTATATTAGAGAGAAAGATTACTGATTATAATAGTCCATGTTTTAAATAATATTACACATTGGCGACCTAAACCCGATGACTAAAATAGAGGTTCGGGCCGGATTAAAATATTTATCTTCAGAAAAGAACCACATGATACCACTTTATCTCCAGAAAAAAACAGCACGTGACAAATTATCATTATTTAATAAAAAAATATTGTAAAATTAGGAGAAGCTTAGGAGAGTACATTTTTGTAGCAATTACTTCAATACATAAAGCGTATATTTTACTTTTTGCTGGCTTGCTATTTTTCAACTTTTCTCTTTTCTTTCTATTACTTACATATGTTCACAAGTCTACGATTTTATATGAATTACCTACCTACATGGAAACATATTCAAAAAATAATCCTTCATAAATCCAGATTGTATTCGATAATAATACTAGAACCAAAAAAATGGCCATCTGGTTATCTGCGACGGTTCTTTTCAATTATACAATAGAGGTATATTCCATTTCATATATTCCAATAGAAAATATTCATTACTTAGTAATGTTGCCGCGTGACGCAATATATTAGGGTTGAATAAAAAAATGAACTTTGAACTCAAGTCGTTCAGAATAAGGTAATTTCTCCATACTACAACGCTGCAACGAATTAGACTAGTAGTCTGTGAACAGTAGATATCCTGTGTATTGGGACCATTAAAAAGGCCAATATGTATCTTGAAACGGAATCAATAACTTAAAATCTCCATAGATACGAAGAACATCAAAAATATTAAATTTATTGCTCCATGTTACATTTATATTTTTAAAATATGCAATAATTGTCTGTTCGAGTTCCTCTTCGTTTCGAAATGTCACGCGATCATTTTGAAACATATTTTTTTATTCCATCTACTAAAATACATTGTCCTTCCTAAACTTATAAAATATTCTAGATCAATAGGTATAAAACCTATTAAATTATTATTAATATATCTACTCCTTATCTTTTTAAATGAATTTTTCGATACGAATAAAATGTAAAATATTTTAATGTTCACCCCCCCCCCCACTCCATGTTAGGTAAATATTTTTATAAAAGATATAACACTAGTCTACTTAAATGACTCTTCAAATAATAGCCCACGATTATATATGTTTTAAATATGTTTACCCCTCACCCCTCTAATTATTGCGTATATATTTCGTGTAACAGACATGTTAGTTAACTTACTCTTCATTTTAATATGTTACATATTATATTAAAAGATATTTTTTATTCCAACCCTAGCAAAACGGCCACCATTTCGAATTTGGAAATTAAAAATCATACATACCTACGTTTTTTTTAAGTTTTCAAGGCATTCATGCCAAACAAAGAGACGCCAAATAAACATGCCAAACATGCCAAACAAACAAACAAAGAGACGAAATGCGAAACGGTCGTCTCCGGTCGTCTCCGTACACTGGATGGATGATAATTGAAGCATACAGAAAGTAGGTACATAGAACAGTCCAAATCTTGATGAACAAATCTTTAACTCTCGTTCATTGTCAAACTGTCTGAAGCACTGATCAAATTCAAACTTAAGCCACCCACATTCCTATTGTATACAATCACAAGAATCGCATACACCAAACGGCATGTTTAGTGCGCCTGGGGCGCTGGGTTTTAGTGGCCCTCCGACTTGCGAAGTCGTAAAGACCGCAAAACAAAGCACCCTGAAAGACGCAATTAAAATTATTACGACCTCGGTCCGGGCGTTCGTCTGCGCCTTCCTTGTAATTTGTCTTCGACCGTGCCGTCCAAAAATTGCGGTCATTATGGCAAATCTAACGTTGCTATAATAAGGCAGATAGGCCATTTATCAGACGTGGGGTCGACGCTCCGGTAGTTGAATAAGGCTGATTTTTACTTTCCCGAAAAACACAATTTTCAAAAAATACAACTTTCCCGAAAAATACAAAATAGTTTATTTTAATCAACTTTATTTGGTGTCTCGTGTAATAAATAACATCGATTTATTAAATGGATTTTTAAACTCGACTTAACACACACTTCTTAATAATAAATATTGATTTCCAACACACTTATGGAATTAAATAATGCGACGAAGATAGAACGATCTGGGTTAGATAAAGGTAAGGAATATGTTTATACCTTATTCCTTTTTTAATTTATAAAGCAATTCATAAAAAAATATATACTATATAGAATTAAACCACAGCAAGAAATTAAACTTTTACGATGATGTTTATTGTCCGATGTAATATAAATACACATACATAGATACTGTATTGCAGTTAACTAAATATTAAAATAGATTTAGGTATATTAGTCACTGTTGTAGTTAGTACTTGATAATTGAAGAAATAGGCGAAAATTTAACGCTTGGCCAAATAAGGTTCTGTACCACTGTGTTAAGATATTGCACGTCGAAGACGTAGAAGTCACCATTATAACAAACGGTTTTAGCTACGTATCTGCGCATGCACGATGCAGACCAATTTGATGCGATATTGATAAACTTGGTGCGATGAAGGCAAACTTGGAAAACATTTAAGATTTAGGCATTCTCGTGGATTAATTAGTGTGTATTGATGAACACCAAAGTGGGTGATTCTAGATATAAAACTAAACCAAATTACATTTTTTTAACAAAAAAGAATCTACAAAAATACTACGAGTTAGTGAAAAAAAAAAATTTTTGTGTTTTTTTTAAATATTTACGTTACATTGACATTTAAAAAAAATAATTACATCATTTGAAAAAGGAACTCTTTCACCGTAAAATAAAGTTAGTTTCATCTGTCATTTGTTTTTTTTATTATGGTGCAATTTTTAAAATTGAGTGTCTGCATTACGATAGAATTACTTCGTGAAAATTTTCGCTGAATGATTTTCTACGATTTTAAGTGCAATTTGATCGCTTAGCAGAGCATCGCTCGGCTTTAAACTGCTTTTGGAATTTGGCGATGAAACACCAAGCAAGACAGCAATTTATAGGTGGTTTTCAGAATTCGGTGGATTAACGAATTTAAATATTAAATAAAGGCTTACTTATTAGGTATCAAATAAAGGCATTTAATTTGATTTTATTTGCAAACCAAAGAAATACGAAGGATGGTCCCGAAAGGAAGAAACTGTTGCTCGTGGTCAACGTAATACGAAACTCTGAGCAATAAAATTGGTTGCAATGTTCGTTTTGGTTTGGGTCTCCCTAACCGCGACCTTCACTCGAATACCTGCTCAACTCTTTCCCGTCCGCGGTTCTCGTTCTATAGACTCGACAAAGGCGACGTCCTTTGTTTTCACTTTTGCAGGTTAGATCTTCGAAAAGACTCAACCCTCCGGAATGACGGAGTTGTTAAATTGTAAAACTTTATTGCGGAAGATATCTTACGCAATAAAGTTTGAGTCGGTCGCGGCGGCTCTTATTGCATGGTCAAAAATGCTTTCGGCGGGTTGCTATGACAAAGTGTTGGTTTTTTAAAGGACGTTTTTGGTAGGTATAATCTGTACATTTTCGTGTCATATACCCCGCCGAGACTTTGATTTCATCCCGTCGACTCTCACAGAATGCGCGATCGTCTTTAAGCACTGATTGTTTATAGAGGTAATACGCGTCTACGGGGCCATATCGGCCGCTTCCGTAAAATTTAATTTTGTTTCAAAAATATTGTTTCGACAAATAACTTTATTCTAAAAAAAAAACCTGCATTTCAGTTCTAACAAATTGTCTATAATAATTATAAATACAATAGTTCACTTTTGTAACAGCAGTCGTGTTTTTTTTGTTGTTATTGTTTCTTGTTCTTTTTTATGTTCTTCTGAATAGAGCTTTGAATTATAGTCGACTTGCAATAGTGCGTTGATTGTTTGAATCACCCCGACTTTTCCCGGTATTGCGATATGAGTATGATCTGCGGCCATTCACTCGATGGTTGCGCGTTCCGAGAACGGAACGTAAACACGCCGCGAAAAATGCAGTATGTCGAGCCCGTGCGCCGTCGTCATTGTCGTATTTATAATAGTCATTCACCGCCGGCTTGACTCGTTGAATAATAATATTGAAAAATGCCGAGACTTGCTTCGATAGCAGAATTTGGTTCGATCTCTGCGTTACGCTCTCGATTCTTCGAGTTTGATGAGTGATGGGTTCGATTTGTCGATCTGAGAAAAGAGATTGTTCGTTTGTCTGTTGCTAATTTTACGATGTCGTGATATACATAGCTAGATGGCGTTTCTAATCGTCTGTTTTAATAATTACGTTCCAATCAGATTTTCCCTTTTTTCTTTCTTCCTAGTTATTGACAACGATTTTGGCACTTATTGGTTATATTTATGCATATATCAGCATATACATTTTTGCTCAGTTAAATATGCGATGAGCCAATGGCTATGAGTTTAACTTGTATGTTCTGCACTATTTTTTATAATGTATACCCAATAGCATAGCCCTTCGTCTGTAACATATTGTTTAATAAAATAGATTAATAAAAAGATTTTTCAAATAATTTCTTTTAACGACTGCTGGGATTGTTTATGTCTTTAGTATTTTATCTTTACAAAACAGTTACTTCTTTATTTTTCAATATTTAAAAGCTGCATTAAGTGTGAAAAATAAAACTTAAGATAAAAACGACAATGAAATTATACTGTCTCTGAACAAAGAAGAAAATTCTACGAGGCTTGTATTTACAAATTAATGTTTGATTATTATTATTGGCATATTTTTGTTACGATTATTTGAAAAAAACAATTTGAGGTATAGTTATACTTATACTTTGGGGGATATTATTTGGACAATGCTTTGAGAGATAAAATATTGTTTATCGATATTTCATCTTGTGGATCTGTTGTCTCCATAACTTTACCTTTGCCAATCCCCGTATTTTCATGCTCCTTATATTCTGCGTGGTTGATTCTGATTTATCTCGCATAGCAGTAACTGTCAAATAGGTCCTTCACTACATTATAATCGACGTAGAGCATGATATATGGCGACGGTCGCTGTGTGCAATTCCTCTTCAATATCAACCGGCCAATTGACATTCAGTCCGTGTCTGGCGTTACGTTGACCCATGACTGAGACTTACAACGCACATAACACGACCGCGAATGTTACTTTTGCTAGGAGGTTTTTCAAATCTATATTTAAATGTAGAATTCATTTCTTTAAAACTTACAATGATAAGTATCTTCCTACAGTCTACAGATTTATCGGATTTCTTTGACCGTTTCCAGCGTATTATCTTTTAGCCGTATGGGGTTTTAATTTTAAGTAAGGTGTTATCTTAATCTGCAGTGATTGCAGATCCCATCACTTCAGTTTTATTTGTTTTCATTGTCAACCCTACTTTTTATTGGGCAATTAAAATGTTGTCCTTGTTTGTTGGGATTTGCGATTATTTTGTCAAGTATCTTCTTTATTTATTTATGCATCCATTCCATATAACAAATAAAAACAAACATATCAAATAGCTATGAATTAATGATTTTCCCTATTTTTTAAAAGTAGATACATTTATACTTACGTAAGTAGTAATTTGCAAGTTTGCCGTAAGTGTACGCTATGAATATTAAGTTATTGCCATTATCCTTTCAATTTGGATTTTTATTTGAGTGTCATCAAAAAAGTAATCCGTGTGAACGTCCAAGACATTCGTTTGCGATGAAAAATGTAGTCATTCAAAAATGCGCTTGTTCGGCGCTCAAGCTCTACTCCGTATGACCCTCGATTCTCACAAACGCGAATATAACAATTTGGCTCAATACATTTAACACTGCAGCGATCTCGCGGGGCACCGGTATGACCTGGGATATTGATTTGTCCACAATTTTTACTACATATATCGGACACAGTTAGTACGTAGTTATCTGGATACAGATGCGTCTCCTCAAATGTATTGCTGTAGATGTGCTCGAGTCTACGTACGAGCACAGTATATCAGATATTGTGGAATGAGTGAGTATAGATTGAGGAGTGGTTGCGCGGCGAGGCAATCGCTATCTGGGCAGCTCGGTAACTGCCGTCTGCCCAGTGCCGGATTAACCCACGTAGGGGACCCTTGGGTCGTCGATATCTCGGGGGCCCCTTTGCACTTTTCGGGGCCCTAAGCTATAGATTTTGTAGCTTATACGTAAATACGCTTATCCTGCACTGCGACTGCCTCATAGTTAGTGAAATACACGCGATCAATGCGATTAATAATAATAATAAAACGCTTTAGTCTTATTAACGCGATTAACTTATTATAATCGACTTAAAAACTGAATGCGTCATCGTACTTTTCGAATAGCAAGATAAAAATAGGTCTAAACCTACAAAATCTCAGTATCTAATCTACAAAGTATTCAAAACAGTGCTTTACTAGACTTAAATCCCGTTCATAATTTGATGATTGCTGTTGCTGCTACCAAGGTAGTTCCTTAGTGATTAGTATTATGTAAAGAAAATATGTGGGTTTGGGATTTTAAGCGGTCGTTGGTCTTGCGTGATAATATTGATAGTATTGGAATAAAATGCGTGTGGAAATGTTTGAAAGCAATAACTTCCTTCTTAATACGGTACGGAGCCCTTAATGCGCGTGTCAAACTCGCTTTTGACCGGATTTATTTTCACTTAATTTTAATTTTTAGTTTTAATTTAATGTGATGTCGAGTTATTAATATGCTTATACTTACTTATGTTAATAATACAAATTGGCAAAATTAATTACTGTGAGTATGTATTAAATTATATCTACCCATTGAAAAAAAAATGTAGGTATATCTAATTGCATGAAACATCTGCAATTACCTGAATGGACGCGTGTATTTTCGGCTAAGTTTCAATATTAATAGGCGGTAAAAGACACGTATAAGGCATTTCTTACAATTTTCTTAGCTTTCATATATATATTAGTTCGAGGAAGTGTTTTTTTTTTATATACGAATATTATATCTACTTATATACATGAGACATGCGTTGTATTTCGGTTAGGAATAACAAGAATACATCCTTTATTATTTTACATTTCAGTTATTTTGATATCTGATTAAAAAAATGCTCAAAAATTTACCTAAATTTTGGGGGCACATCTGTGTCCCGCGCGACCACTTGCGTTGCTTTTGGGAGCGTGACAACTGCAGTGTTAAGCGCATATGCCGTCGAGTTGGTCGTCCCGTTCTATAAGCGTGAGAGAGACGCGTAAATCATACGCGCGCGGTGGTTTAGCAGTCGGGCGTCGTTTTACAAAGGTTTCTCACTCAAAGAGGCGCCTTAATTCGCTCGCTTTGCGTCTCTGTCATTCATTCGGCTAATGAGTTTTTCACTCGCTGTGCGACCGATGCACGGAACGCGGCATACATTGACGCCGCCCGCCAAGTGTCGGGTTCCTTTGCGCCACAGTCGTTGAGAGTGGGTAATATGCCTGGGTCATTTTATGGGTGGGTTTCAATGACTTCTTAGAAAATCATCATTGCCTAGTCTAGTTATATGGTCTGTCTGTTTTAATTTTAGCTTCGCTTGTTAGGTAGGGTACATGGGTGTTAAAATCTTGTAATTCAGTTTATTCTGTAGGTACATCCGCAGGCCTAATTAAGTTGAACTATTATAAAATCGAAGACTATCGCGGTTGCTTGACCTGATAAATAGGATAAAAACGAATTTACCCGGTGAAGTTCGCACCCGATTTTTCAGCGATGTTGCAACTGCCGCTGTCAAAGTTAGACTATCCAGAGGTCTAAGTTTAAGGGTTCAGGGGTTTTAAGTACCTACTTGAGATATAGGTTACTAGAGATTAGGAGGCACAGTGTTTTTCTTTTTCTTTTAAGTATATAGTATATTTAGGTTTGCATATGAAAAGGCATACTTGTTGCTCTATTCTGACCTCGAGTATATGAAATTATTTTTAAGTAAGTGAATTTATTTTCGAAAACCCTCTCCGGTTGCGGAAATTACAATTTTAAGTATCACAATTCTACCTTGGAAATATGTTTAGATGGGGACTGAGCTAGATGCAAGCTGTTGCTGAGGAGCGTAGACCGGCGTTCGGTCTGCCCAGCACAGACATTAGTGTTGTGACATCACTCGCCCGGTGCTACAATAGTGATTGGTCTATGTATGTACGCTAACGAAATAACGCGTGTTCTACGAACGTCGGTCCCCGCACCTCAACCACCGCTTGCATTTAGCTGTCCTCAAATGTACCTATTTCTAAGGTTTGAAAAATAATACATAACAAACAATAATAAAATCATAGCAATTTATCTACAATGTTAAAATTAAATGAAAATCGCGATAGAAGCAATGTTATAATTAAATAAAAGGAGCACAATAATCAATGCGATAAAATCAATGTTATAATTAAATAAAAGGAGCACAATAATCAATGTGTTTAGGAAATCTAAAGAAGTCAAAATAATTAAATTGAATTTACACAAAAATCGGAAATATTGATGAGCATAATAAAATTTATAATAACCATTAAGAAAAAAAACACAAAAACCACGTTGTTGTAAAGGTTGGTAGTAACAAGTGGGTAACGTGGACTTGCATTCCTGGTTTCACTTTGAAATATTGCCGAGATCATTATAAATTTTCGAGCTACCGCTAATCGCTTCGCAAAAAGTTTAAATCGGAAGTTTAACTGTATGTATATATTTCAACATACAGAAGCAACTTTGTCCGTCCATATCGCGATTCAGTCTACCCTATAAAATCGGTTTAATCTGCCGTACAAATTAGACGCTTACTACCGACATAAAGCTGATTTATCCGTAGAGCTTCGCCGGCGCAATCATAAAGTGAAATACCAAAGCCTACAATTTATTCGCCGGTTCGCGATACACATATAGGCAATAGTTGTAAGTGAATTCCAGTGGGCAAATGTTCCCAGCCCGTCGTCACCGGGGATAAAGTGCGTATATTAGAGCTCTATGCGGAGCATAAGATTGTTTTAATGTCCGAGCACAAGGGCGGCATTAATATTTAAATGGGATGTAACCTTTTAAGTAGTCGAGTTTCTTAAGTTGGTTTTTATGTAGTTCGGATGCGCACAGCGACCACCCAGTGGCACGCAACTCACCGCACCATACGGTACCTAGAATGAGACGGGAAGGTGGAAATGTTTCGGATAAAGTGCAGAATATCCATGATTATATACCCACTAAACCAAAATATTTCATATTTTAACATTTGAATTATTTTATTATATAACAATTCAAATACTTCATTTCTTACCATTTTCTTACAGACTGTTTCTTTCTTCTAATATTTGGTCTGTTACTTTCCTGGCCCACCAACCGGTCGGGATAGAAAGTATTGGGAACGCGACATTTTTTTTCGAGATGAAGTATTCAAGGAAATATCCCTGAGACGATGAAGACCATTTCCAGATAAAAGCCTGTCTCTCTCTGTGTGTGTGTGTGTGTGTGTGTGTGTGTTTGTGTGTGTATGTGTGTGTATGTATTCCTCTACGATAGCGCCCAAACGTTTAATCCGATTGAGCTGAAATTTGGTATGCAGGCATCATTTGGTCATGGAAGGAGTTCAAAAGATTGTGATTGAAATCGGTATACCGGGGGGGGGGGGGGGGGCACTAGTCATATATCATCCTATAAATATTGGACTTAGAGACTTGAAATTTGTTAAACAGATGCCTTGTTGGATCGAAATCCCATTGTGAAATTTTGGATGGAATATCTCATATACAAGCTGCACTTATAATATTTAAACTCCGCCATATATTTTAATAAAATTAATATTCTATGTGCCGCGCCGCCCGAATATATATGGTGCCGCGCCGCCCGAAGCTTACCGAAAAACGAACCAAGCCCCTTGACGCGTCGCAATGGGACCCAGATGCTACAGATGATGCTACATAATAACGAATCGAGCCGCCTGAGGCGTCGCAATGGGATACATACCTAGATACATACATACCTACCTATAAGATGCATACATACATTACATACATGCACTGCTACATACAGTAAATAAACCCTGTGAATAAACATATAAATTGCTAAAATGATAAGGAACGGGGAAATATCCGATTATTAGTATGGTCGGGGAATGTATTATAGAATAATTTTTTGGGTTAAAACGTGCTATTTAAATGAATGTTTGAAAGTTGAAAGGGAACAACAGCCTCTAATATCTGAAGGGAGCTGATTGCAGAGCCGAGTTGCCTGTACGAAAAAAGGTCGGAACCTCCTGCTGTTAGTCAAACTCGGGCTTAATCGATTTTTTAGGTAGTATTTCTATGTGAGATTAATAGTCACAGAAATCTAATTTAAATATTCTATTAATATACCTTTAAAATGTTGGTTGAAGATATCAACAACATTTGGACATTATCAATTATTGGAAATTTAAAAAAGTGGATTTTGAGTGAAGACGGACTAGCTATTCATGGCTAATTTTAGATCTTTATAGACAGATTATTATTAATTAATATATCCGATTATACTTTATAATCTAATTTTAATACGGACTATTAATATTTAATAAATTAAATTATTAATTTTATCGTACCGACTCATTCTCTTAATACCTTTATTTTTTATTATAATCCTCTTCATTGATTGTTTCCTTTATCGTTTGTTTTATGTATTTTATAATGTGTGTTTCTAAAAAAACTGCCTTAAATTTCCGAAATGATCTGTGAGGCTTATACTTTATTATCAAAATATTTTTATATCTGATGTTTTTCTTTGGAAAAAATGTTTTTGGATAATACAAGAATTATAATTAACAAGAGATTTTTCTACATAAAAACTGAGTTGAAATTCGTCTTCATCCCTTTTTTGGTTTAGGTCTTAGTTACCGAGAAAAATACTAAATATCCAGTTAACATAAACGAACCTTGTCGTAAATAACAAAGGCCAAACTCAAACAAAGTTGTTACTATGTTCAATATAGTTTTTTTGTGAATAATGATTATCTTTTCATTAAAACCTGCAATTGTTTTTTTTTTGTTGGGAAGAACACATTCTACTTTTTTTCTATTTGACCTAAGGAGTCACTCCCCAAATTTAGGACAGCCTTTCAAGAAGCATGGTGTATATATTTATTTTAATAAATCAAATATTTTTTTATTGTCCTGAAAACTAATACATGGTTTTGTAGGCATTATTTCATTACTATTATTTTTACTTACATTTAAAATTATTATATTATACAAAAGAAAAATGCTTATTAATAGAATATGTCTAAAGTATATAGGTATTATTGTAGCATAAAATCGAGTCTTACCATTTAGTTTGATAATATTTAATTGAAATTATAATTGTTATTATGAGATGGATAAAATACATACAGCAAGTTAAGTAGGTAAAAAATCATTACGTTGTGATTCTATTATAAAAAAATAATTGAATAATGTAATGAAAATAATAAAAAGAATCAAACACCTAATATAATTTCATTACAACGAGAATAAAAATAAGAATAAAATAATAAAAAAATGTCTTACATGATTACATTCTAATACAAGTAGCCTATATGTTAGTAAAAGAAATACTTCTTTTTAGTAGTAATACTACAAAAAAGAAAATCTATTAAGTACCCATTACAGAAATACAAGTAGTCAAGATACACACAGTTCTTTTGGAAGGATTAGCTTGTTGTATCATATCATTTCGATGTAGTTTGGATTACTTTTAAACAATTCTAGGTATGGATGTTTAAGAATCAGATTATTTCTCCCTCTGGTAAAATCATTATGGGCATCTGATTTTGTTGACAGCTTAGCTATGTTTTTTTAATAATCAATTGAATGCATTCTGACATGTACAAAGATAGATGGGCGAGAATTTTAACCCTCTGAAATGACCACGGCATGATTCTATATGACCCAGATTATTACAAAAACGAATGGATCCTTGTTGAAGGTAAAATAAATGACATTAATTTTGCCACAAAAAAAACGTTGCAGAATGGGTTATTGCCAAGTTGGGTGACATGACAACAAAGCTATGAACAGGTAAATCATTTGTTTTGCCATTTGTATGTGCCATATGCCAACAAGATTGGAATAATAAAAATAAATTAACCGACGGTTGGCGTCGCGCGCTGCAATATCATCACGTGACAGCCGCGCAGTACCACGGAGAGGCGGCAGCGTAGCAGCGCCGCGCGTACAAAGTTACGCGAGTTTAATTCACGTTTTTACACCGTTTAAATAGCGCCAATAAAGTGGACTCTTGACGACGATACTGAAATGTAGGTGACATTGTCCCCAGCGACAGGGATGACCGTTTAAGGTGGCCGCCCGGCGACCACACGCGCTCGCTAAAACCGACGTCTTTACGGCCGCCTCTGACACAAATCGCCACGGCACCGAGCTTTTTAATTGGCGCGACCACTCCTAGGCCTCGTTGAAGAAAACGTAGACGGGTCCTTGCACTCGCCCTTTAAGGGTTTTAGGTTCTACTCATCCACTGTCTCCTCTCCTGGGTCGTCGTGCTCCACTCCAACCCTAAGGTCTTATTACATATGGCTAATGTCAACCTACAGATTGTTGTTGTATTGAGTATACCCTTAAGAGTAATCTTAGGAGTATAACAGTGTTTTAATTGACATTTTAACGAAATATTATTCATTCTGTAAAAGAATGTATTATAACCAGATTTACAATACAACAGTGAAGCAAAGTCATTTTCTGCTCTAACAATTAAATGACATTACTTTCTACACTGCTAATATGTAAATATTGTTACATTGTTAAAAAATAACGGGCTTGTGAAATACCACCGAGATTTGCATGAGCTGTTCATCATCAGACCAAAAACGTCGAAGCGTTCGAGACATACGTCGACTACGGTCGGTTCGGGCCGGAAAGCATCCGGCGTGCACGTGCGCGTCGCGTAAGGGTCAACTACAGACGGGGAAAGTCAGATTTTATTTCCCAGTCCATGTCAAAACACACAGAAAAGCTCTTACGAAGCATCCATTAAATTTGGTTTGAGAAATATATTTTTTTAAAAAAGGCCAGCCAAAATTTCGGGTTTACCGATATACGACAGAAAAGAAAATACGTTGAACTGCATTATTGGTTTGAGGATATAAAGTGACTACCTACTCATCACTAAATCAACGAAAAAGCCGCCACATGCAAAATGCCTACGTCGACTGTTTATTGGTTAACGATAGTAGCGCGAGGGGTAGTAGCCTTCCTTCTACCGGCCGGGCAGCTATAGTGACTTGGAAAAGATCAGAATTGCCTAGCCTAGTAGTGCAATGGAGTCTAAATTTTCCGAAAATATCGATCATGATGAGGAAATCGTAACATATTTCTTTGTATTTGTTGGTCCTTACTGCAGCGTTACTAGGTTAAAGTTTATCTGAATTAAATATCTTTAGTTCACAACGTTGGTCTTCGAGGCTAAGTGATTTAAATTTGAATATCTATGTATTTAATGTCTGATATTTCTGATTATTTTGTTCATTTAATGACTTAAGTCAACCAGAAAGTTATTCTAATATTGATAATTTATCCTAGCGTCAAGTTATTCTATTACACAGGATGAGTTTTAATTAGTGACATCCTTGTAGAGAGTGAATCAGTACGACGAACTAATAAATTTTTATTAAAAAAAAAAAAACAAACAGAAATATTAAAAGAAAATGTTTTTTTATTTAAAAAAAAAAAATAGTATAAAAGGCGTTGAGCACGATGCGCTCTCTAGTGGTAGGTAAAATATCGGTAATAAACAATATTAGCGATATTTTACCTAATATTGTTTATTAGTGTGATATTTTATCTACTGCTAGATGGCGCAGCGCGCTCAACGCTTCTTAAACTTTTTTCAATAGATACAATTGACAAAATTGTAATTAAAAAAACAAAAAAGTTTTCTTTCTTTTATTTTATAAAATTAAAAGTTGCATACGTCGTCGTACTGCTTCACTTACAACAAGGATGTCACTATTTGAAAACTTATCCTATATAATTTATTATTAGGTACATATTTATATTATTTGATTCTGTTGTACTTTAGGTCATTATAAAATCTATATTTAATAGTTTTAGTAATTTAACTAGCCAATATACCGTAAACAGTAAAACAACCATTACCACAGTCGATAATTTCCCCCAACGGAATGAGCAATGCGGTCGTGTACTGCCCCTCGTTTATCGAGTGGTGCCCTACGCGGGCGGGTAGTATCCTGAGTTGGCATGATTGGTAGTATGAAAGGACAAGAGCCGCCCGCGTTTCGGAGATCCGTTAACCGAGCTGCCATTGAATTGAAACTTAATTACGGAGCACTTCCATGGTGAACAATTCGTAGAATGGAGTACGGTGGCCTAAAAACAAAAATTAATCGACCTCGAGTTCGGATTTCACACGCGCAATTCATTCAGTCAACGCACAGCTTGAGAAATGCTTTAAACTGGGGGGGGGGGAGGAGGGGGGGTCTTACGGAAAACATTTTTTTTGGTTAAGCCATGAACAGTATCTAATAGTACAGTATTTTGTATTTGTAACTACAGTACGTATTTTTATAAGCTTTGAAGGTCAAACGAGTTCAAAAATCTCATTGTAAGCTACACTTGTGTTCTTTATCCATGGCTTCGCATCCGGAAACTTATTCTACTGTCATTTCTGTAGAATAAGTTCCCGTTTCTGTAGAATAAGTTTTCAAGTCGGCTTCTTCAAGACCATCATACAGTTTTCTCCAGCACCTTTGATGAGTTTCTTGTTCCAATTGCTTGGGATAATTCTCAGGCTTGTTAATACCCAACAATATCGCCACGTTTTCACTTGCAATTTAACTGGATAAATGTGATAAGTAACATTTTTTGAGTTCTGACATAGCTGAATTCAAAGTTTGACGTGGTCACATTTTTTTGGAAGCGTTTTGGTTAATCCGGGTTTTAGTTGAACCTATATACAGGTGGAGTTTTTATTAACCGGCATCCTTCAAAGGGGTGAATCAGTACTAGCTACTAAGCAACATTTGATAAAAAAATATAATTTTAGAATTTTTGAAAATTTCAGTTTTTTTTAAATAATATAAAAAGCGCCGAGCACGATGCGCTATCTAGCGGTAGGTAAAATATCGCCAATATTGCTTATTAGCGATATTTTACCTACCGATAGATGGCGCAGCGCGCTTAAAAAATTGTTTAGTACCTCGTATTAATATACCTTCTTGAAGGATGCCGGTTAAATAAAACTCAGCCTGTATATCAGATTATATGATTTCTTTTTAAAAGATACTACTTTCGTCATCACAAATTGAAAATGATTTTGTTTTTTTCCAGGTAAGTGCACCTTTCAAAGTAATGAAACATTCAATATCAAAATTGGTAAGCATTCAATTTGATCTTTACTTGTCATACGAAATGTCTACTTATTTCCATTATAATTATATTGCAAATGCGGTTATTTCCTTAGCTTTTTGATTCTTCAAGCAGACTACTAGCAGCCGTCGTTGATTCGCGGTTTTTACCCTCGCAGGAGTCGAGTTGCAAACGGAGCCGAGTTCTCTGGGGGGTCAATTGTTAGTGCTGGAATTGGTATAAATGCCTTTTACTTACATATCTTCATTAAAAAATACACTTCAAATATATTATACTAAATTGGCGCGACAGAGCCTGGACAAGGCTGGAGATGTTTTATCTGTCGTGTACACAAACCAATACTATTTTTAAAAAACCGGGAAGTAAATCCATAAAAAATATCTATTTGTTGTGACGTTTTTTATCTATACGCTAAACTAAAAAAAAAGTAATGATATCTATCGCCCTGTAGTTGCACTACACAAAATTGTTCTCCCTTATTTCGTTCTAATGTTAATTTCTTGATTTTTATTTTTATATATAAATATTATAGATAGTGAATAATATATTTATTCTGGGATTCTTTTAGTGTTGTAAAGTAAATCCATTAAAATGCAAGAAATAGAATCGTTTTAAAATAATTCATTGCAATCTGCAAGAATTAAAAGAATTCATTAATCGAAACAATCATTTCATATTATAAACCTTCTAAATATGAAAAAGCAGTAAAATAATATGTATTATTTGTATAATTTAATTAAAAATTGATTTTACAAATAAAATAATATATTCGAGTACATAGATCAAAATATTATTGGGCAGAGTACATAGATGAAAATATTTTTGATCAGAGTGTTATAAAATGGCCTGCCTTCATTTCTATAAATAGTTTTTACGTAGTTTTCTCTTAATCTATCTTTATATTAGAAATTTTAATCGATGAATTACGATATTTTAAAAGAGGATTATAGTAACGTACAAGAAGAAGACGGCTTTAACAATTCTACTGCCGATAAGAGCGACATCAACACGACAACACTTGTCGTTGTCTTCAAAGCAGGTGCACCGCGACACACATTAATGACATCCTTATGCTCGAGAGGGAGGAAATTGTGGTAGCGTAGATAAGATTACCTAATCAACATAGCCACGTGATTAATATCCGCCTTCCACATCACTTCCTGGACAAAATCAAGCTTAAAACAAAGCGAGTCTTTGAATCAAAGTAGGATTTTAGTTGTAGGTCCAAAAACCGCCTCTGCCAAAGTAACCAAAGGCGAATACAAAGATATTATTGGTGTAATTAGGTACCGCGGGCAATTGTTAAGTCCAATCGCATGTGAATTAAACTGACTGGCCGATTGAATTAATACGCGTTTCAGTTTGGAATCCTGGAATCGCACTGGCCAAACGCAGTATGTTAATGCCTTTTGTGGCCATGCCGCCACGGAGCACGATCCATCGCCGACTTGCAGGGGTGGATTCTTGGATAACGGCAGACTCTAAGGAAGCGACCAGCTATATTGCCAGCGGTTTAAATTTGAACAATTTTGAGGAACATACGCGTCTTTTGTCAATAACCTTTCGAATCAGAGCTGTAAGACTCAATGTGTTATTTAAATGCATTGTCAAAAATATATGTACTATAAGCCATCGTTAGATTAAATTAGATTACAAGACAATAGATGCAGAAAATATACTACCCATATATATAGTCATGCAAAGGAAGAAACAAGACGCCGCTATCGAATTGTATTCGATAGCCATTCAAAATTGAGATATAATCATCTACCAAACCTCTTCTTTCAGCTTCAATTTGACTGTAACGTTACTATACGATACATCATACATTGAGTGAATTTTCGACAACTTAGCTGGATGCTTGGATCATGCACTTGAATGATGTCCAAAATTATAAATTACAGAGTTTAGCATCTTCGTATAAAATCAGAGTTCATTGCATTGTCTATGGTAAGATAATCATGAGTATGTGTTGGGTTACTTTCCCACTCCGGTCTTGTCAGGATAATATAATCAAGATAACAAGGCACACTACTTCATTCTTTACTCACCCTTCCGCCGTTCATGCAGCCCGCCTTTAGAACCTGCTTCCTTGTCTTATTAGAAGTGCAACTTTACTTGCAACATCAGAAATCATTATCTATCCCAACATAACAAAGCCAACTCCCGTCATGCATCTGTTCCATTACTTACCTCTCATTGCCTAAACAAATTGCAATTTTTGTTTTTTACTTTATATACCTACCACTTGTATATACATCTACCACTGTTGGCTGTAAGATATTGTTTAGTCAATAAGTCCGCTGTTACGAACAAATATGTCATCAGTAAAGAGTTTTTGTTTTGTATTTCCAGTTATTGAACTATTGTTTGTAGGTTAAATTTACCAACGTTGAGCACTCGTGCATTGAAGGCTGTTAAATAATTTAATTCTTAATGTGTCGTATTTTAGACGTATTTTTATTATCCAGTCTTCAACATTTATTTTTAGGGTCTCGCTTCTGTGATTATAATTAATTTCATATATTTGATATTATCATTTGCATTGCTGTAGGACATTCTTCACAACCAGTTGGACTGTGCAGCACTATTGTCATTAGTCAAGATATGGGCACCTATGAAACAAATAAGGTTCTCCCGTACATTTCATATACCAAGGTACAATATAAGCCACAGACATCACTGTGATGTCTATGGCTTATATTATCAACACGTTATAATAAGGCAAATTTATTTTTAATAGATTATTTATAATTGATAATTATATGTAGATTACTATGTAACGTGAAAATTTATAATTGACGATTATGTAAATTAGCACCTACTTAAGCTCTCCTATATTTTATTGCATTTTAAATATGTATTTATTCCTCATGTTATAATATTATAATGTATCCTAATTATATCACTTATATAATTTTAATAATAATCTTCTAAAAATAATATTTGGCAACTGCATAGATATTCTATGGCCTACATATTTTTACTTATTAAATGTTATTGGTTTTTGATGGCTGTAAAAATTCATGTAATAAAATAAAATAAATAATTTAATAATTATATAAGTCATCATTGGAAAACCCGTCATTTTCTTATTCTTCTTTGTTATCTAATATAGTTCTATCCTCGTCTAGTGCAGCCCTGTGCTCGTTTCCTCTCCGTTCCTCTCTTATTCCTCCGTCGCGTTAAGCCGAACTTTATCGCCGTCCTTTGTAACATCGTGTTCGCAGTCTTTCCTCGATGGGATTAAATTAATAGTATGGCTCGCATTTTTTCGCCTGTTATTTATGTGACACCGTCTCCACTTGCGCCCCTTTTTGCATAACGAAAATGTGCGACGAAAATTCTCGCGACATATTTTAAGGCCGCATTCGTCTGGGACTCGGGAAAAGGGTGTCGGACACCGAGATCGATGGGAATTCGGCGTTCGATTATTTATCTGGTGACGGATTTATCGATGAAGCGATAAGCTCGATTGTTCTGTCTTACGGTACGAATGGCGGATGTCTCGTTGAGATTCGGTGAATTCAAATAATTTTAATAGCCGATTTTGAACACTCTTTCTTAGGTTTAACTAAAGATGGACCGCCAATTAACGAGATATTACATATGTACAATATTCGCCCTCTGGTACTTTAATGGCAGTATTCGTGCGAACATCTATTTTTGTCGAAATTACCACATTTTAAATGTCCTATGCATATCATACAGTCACGATATTTCAACTTTTTCATCATCTGAATAATTAACTAACCTCTAGTTACTTTAGCATACTGACATACTAATAGGAAAATTATTACTGTGATGATTAAAAATTTGTATTTCAAATTTTAGTGGAATAAAGAGGGGGATGAACTTTGAGACCCCAAGAAAATTTTGCAAAATATGTATATCTGCTCGTGTCTGTTCCTATGTATCTCCGGCTGGAGCCAAAACTACTAGCCTCTTTAGGCTGAAATTTAACGTACTGTTTAAAACGCTTATATCTCCGCTATATTTTTTGCTTTTATACTTTATTACTACTGCTACTAAATTAAATGTGGTTACTATACAAAATTATTATTTGTCCAAAACTTAGCATATTTAGATATTCAGAGAACTAATATTCTTGGCCCATTTTGTTTTATTTTTGATTTAAGCCTGAAAATTTATATGTGATATTTTAAGCCATCAAAATATGAGTTTTAACTATTTTTAAACAAATATTACAAAAAATAATCTAATATACTCCCTAAAGTATCTATCTAAATATATTCAATATAGTAATGGCAAACTTTGTTGTGGATATACCAGGGAAAATTTCGAATCTGAAAAATGGATTTTTCTTTTTAAATTTTTATTACTAAAGGGAAGTAAAAAATTTTGCTTTATCCATGTGTTTTTTTCATGTAATATAAGTCGGTGTTTCTTAAAGATTTCAGTTTTCTCCATTAGCATTCTTATGGAGATACAATATTTGTTGTTAATAGGGCAATAGATTACATTAAAAACCCCTTAACGCAGGCTATAAATGCCTCTATAGAAAGTGGTGTTTTTCCCGAAGAGTTGAAATTATCAAAAGTGATTCCACTCTATAAAGCAGGCGCAAGAACTGAAACTGGAAATTTTAGACCAATTGCAATTTTGTCTTCTTTCTCAAAAATCATAGAGACTGTAATCAAAAATAGATTAATTGCGTTTTTTGATGCAAACAATATTCTTAGTGAAAGACAATTTGGATATAGACGAAACAAGTCCAATACTAAAGCTATCGAGGATTTCATATCTTATGTAAATGACAAACTAATGGACAAGTACTACACCTTAGGTATTTTTTGCAATTTGAGTAAGGCATTTGATTGCGTTAGGCATGATATTTTACTAAACAAACTAAATCATTATGGAGTCAGGGGAGACTGCTTAAAATGATTTGATTCATATTTAAAAAATAGGACGCAAATCGTGGAAATTACACACTGTCAAAATCAAAACGTTACAAAACACTGTTCGATCCCTTTAACTAATAAACTTGGAGTCCCGCAGGGTTCCATTTTGGGCCCTACTCTATTTTTAGTATATATTAATGATTTACCAATATCTTTCAACGATATAAATGTAACGATGTTTGCCGACGACACTAGTTTAATTGTTGCCGGTAAAGATATGGAAGAATTATTGATTAACGTTAAAATTAATCTATTCAAACTTAATAGTTGGTTTGAGAGCAACAACCTCACACTAAATGTGTCTAAAAGTAACTTCATACATTTTACTAATAATCGAAATCGGAATAAAGGTTCGCCAATAATAATTTCAATAAATAACACTGCCATTCCTCAAACTCCTTGTACTAGATTTTTAGGTGTTCTTGTCGACGAACTTTTAAAATGGAATTTTCACTGTGAAAACCTCGAAAGTAGGTTAAGTCGGGCATGTTATGCTTTAAGAATTGTAAGAAGGTCGTTGGATGAATTGCAAACAAGTAATGTTTATTTCAGCTATATTGAAGCTATCCTAAGTTATGCCATTACGATCTGGGGAAATTGTTATGCTTGTCATAGGGAACCCATATTTATACTCCAAAAGAGAGCAGTGCGAATAATTGCAAAGGTGAAAAGGGATTTTGATGCCCTAAAAGCAATAATGAAGTAACTGTATGTATGTGGTGATAAATGTAAATATTGTAAAAAACGGACTAATAGACTGTAATTTAAATGTACCTAAATATTAAGTTTCTACAATCGGTTAAGATTTTTTTTGGAAATTGAAATTGAATTTGAAATATGGAAATGTTCTTTGGAGTCATGTCGGATCGATTATTTACTGTTGTTGGTTGCAATGTCGTATTCTCGGATGCTCTACAAGAAATTAGATGTCTTAAAATTAATCAAAATATTTGAATACTTACTCAGGGCAGTCTCTTTCATTTAACTTTGAACTTCATGGTCTCCCGTACAATGAAGCCAGGTTTCTCTCTGTTCCGAGAAGTTCGCTGCCAAATGTTCAAATGCCGCGCATTTGAAACATTTCGTCACTGATGCACTTTCGTAAACCCTATAGCCACCCTCCCGAGAAAAATCAAAGCAGTCCTCACCTTTGGAGGGATCTCTATCATTTTTTGATATTTGGTTTCTGTTTTGCAGCATCCTCTTAATTTTTATCGTGTCCTCCGATTGTGCGTCTCCGATCTGTTCTGTTACCATGTCCATCCTAGAACGGGCTAGTCCCAGTTGGGTGACAGAATCAAATAAGCAAAAGGTTAAGGTTTTGCAATTCGGTTCCTGTTATTTTTATAAGCAAAAACAATGTTTTATAGTATTTAATTATTAAATAAATAAAATAAATTAAAATATATATATATATTTTTTGGAGGGCAATGCTTTTTATTATGTCTGCATTTGAGTACTCCCCTGCTATTTCCTTGGCCCACCCTTGACCACCAGTTTAAGAATTGCGCATAGAAAAGGAGCACAGATAAATGAACTGCCAAATACGAAAAAGAAACTGAATGATTATTCAGCGAACTCATGCAACTGTCCCCCTGATTAAAGGACCATAAATGTCCTTGAAGAGGATATATTACGGTATATCAAGACAACGAAGACTGACAAGAGAAAATAATGCGAATATAATAGCAGCCGTAATTGTTTGTAACCTCGTTTGTAACTTACAGGGTGTACATTTTTTAATACACCTGACGAGCGGTTAACGCCTTGGGAAAAGTACAAAAACACTTGGACTGTGGCTGTATGTATGATCCTTTTTGCTACTTGTGTCATGTTCTTGTCCTCAATTGCTTTTGTTGTATCTTGATTACCGTGACGATTGATACTTGATCAACTCTAAACTCGATACGGACACTTTAGTTATTCCTCTTGCCTTTTCTCGGAATACCTGCATCTCGAAGGAGTGAAGTCATTAAAGAGAGGGGACACACATTCTGGTCCGGTATCGATCCAAGGTTGATCGCGTCGCCGATAAACCGGATGGATTGGTCCAGCCGGCCGGAGGTGACAATGTTATTTTTTTCCGGGACGCTGGGCGCGCGTTGTTTTGTTCTGCCGAAATCTGCTTAAGTTTCAAACCTTGGCCGGCTTGCTGGTCGGATGACGCAGGCTTTCCGATACGATTTAATCATATGTAGTTATTTTTAATACAACGCTCTGCTCATACTCAGTGCTTGAAATGTTTAGAATTTTCATTAATTTTCGATAAGACATAATATGTTGCAATTGCTAGTGTTCTCAACATGTTCTTTATATTTTCAATCATTTGCTTTTTGAATCGTGTAATTATCTCTATATCCAAATGTTAAAATATTCACGACTTGTTTAGCAGATTTCTTAATTTTATGGTATCTTCTTCTGTAAAGTTTATTACGGTAATTTCACCTTTATTACGCTTTCATGAATATCTGAATTTCCTTTCTTGGAAGCGTGTAAATGTATGTTCGTCAAGTTATTTATCTATTTCACGAATAAAGTGTGCATGTGGTTTGCCTTCGATTGAAGAACTTCAATGAAATTAATATCGATTTCGAGAATTATACGTATTATTCTAACTGCAGCCCTTATCAAACACATACAACATACATTTTTTTGACGATCCTTATCTCGATGAAATAAATATACACAAGTTAGTTTTTTTGACCCTTCCAATCGCGAAGTAAAAATCAGCTGTCACTTACGCCGGCGACATTTTCGCTTGTAAATTTGGCGCAAGTAAATGAACTTGAGTAAAACGACTATAACTTGTAAACCACTATACGGATCATAAAAAGAATAACTGTAAAATGATCGCATTGAAATTTGAAATATAAAACATTGTAAGATTATCTCGTAAAACAATTAAGATAATAATGAATAAATATTACAAAGTTCGCGAACTGAAAAAAAGTCGCCTATTCAAATAATTTCGATGTTTTTATCACAAAATACGTAAAATATGCAAAAACTGTAATTACAGTTATGTTCTTTATTAAATACTTTACCAAAACTTATATTTTGTTTTACTTATTTGCATACAAAAACATTTAGTTACTCAGCCAAGAAAAAATCGATGTATTCGCCGAATGTCCGATGTGTGATGTCAAATTAGAAATCAAGTTGAATTGAGCAAAATATAGCCAATTTTGTGATTATATACGATGTAAATCAAATAATAGCTGTTTCATAAGCGAATTAAACGAATATTACGTCATAATTCGCGATTTTTCGTTATAATTCGGGAAAAGAAACGAACATTTTTTGCAAAGCTAACGTCAGACTATTTTACGCGATAAAACGTGAAAAAAAGCAGATGAGCTGTCCCAAATTAGAAATTCTCTTTCGGAAATCTTCCCTAGAATGCAAATCACTTACGGTTTTGCAGGAAATAGCACAATAATAACACGAAAATCACAAAATCACAGACACTTCGGGCGTTGGCGGCTCGGCGACTCGGCCGGACGGCGGCTCGCGGGCGACGACGCGAAACTGATTATTAAAAATAATTTATCGACTAACAGTCGTCGACTAGAGTTCGACCGTTCGACTTTTTCGATATCTGTTACTTTAAATATGCGGAAAGGATCGCAATTCGAGTAATAAATCGCATTTTACGCAGCGCGGAGCGCCCTAACCAAAATTGATTAGCTCAAATCTTAGCGTTTGTAAGCGTCTAACCAAAAATGGTTAACTCGTATAGGAAGGGTTAATGCGAACGTGAGTGGCTTTTTTTGAAAACACTATCTCGAAACTCGATGAGATTTTAGCGTTTACGACTTACGTGGAGCTCGCCATGTTCTTTATGCTTTTATGATGTGTTTTAGGAGTGTTTTGTTTAAAGTATCTTAGCCAGCGGTTCACTAAGAAAATTAGGTAAGTAAGTTTAAAAATTAATTTGAACCTTGTGCTTGCACACATTCAGTCAGCATATTAATTCTTGGTGATATGTTATCAGAAATAGACACCCTCAAATCAGGTTCTACATTGTCTGGAGCGATATTTTGTTTCTATAGCGGTCAATGTAGAGAAAGCTGTCTCACACAGGTATGTAGATGCGAATGGCAGGAATTTCAGCAGAGATATTTTGTATAACAGTGGATATTCCTTTTCCGTCATTATCCAGAACTTGGATGGATCCGAGGTTTTGAAAATAGCTCGAAGGCTTTCATCGGACATTAAATCGATCAGCTGCTTCTTTTCTTTTAAGTTCATCAAATTTCTCCGTTTTAAAGAAATTGGAATCAAAATGTGTATGGAGAGGTTATATTTTACGCATAAACTTTATTAAAAATCGATAAGTACAGGACCTTGTTGACTTTTTTGACGACCCCATAATTATATTTCGCGACCCCGTGCGGGGTCGCGACCCCAGGGTTGCGGAAGGCTGTTGTAAGCCATAATTATACAGAGTTTGCCCACTTAACTTATTATGTGATAGAAACAAATTAAATGAAATTGATGTTTTTAATTCAAATACTACTACAGGAGTGTACATGGTTAAAATAGAGAGAGCTTTGAGCACGTCGGACAAGTTTTCGGAAGGCGGTGCTTTGTCCGCATGCGTATGTGCGCCAGATCGAGGGACAGATATCCACCAGTCACGGAGAGAACAAAAAATACATGCTTTTTGTGTTATTTTCATACATTTGTGCCCTCGAGACTCACCAAAAGTTCGGTGCCGTAGGCGCGAGCTGAATATAAAAGCAGTGCCTTGTTGGTGACTTGAAATTGTATGAAACAAGTAGGCTTTACACATCTGTCACATATTATTACTAGAAATGCTGAGAGTATTTGCCTTAAATGTTAGCTATATTTTCCATATCGTCAATAATAAAAAAATCAACAAAAAAAAATCTATATGTCGCGTCAAATTATACAAACATATGCCTGAAGTTACTATTCTATATGGCGTATATGGTACAACACTTACAGTACAAATTCAATTTAATTATTATTATTATAGTACGTTATGGTCCTCGCTTTTAATATTTTATTTATTTATTTATTTATTTTGAATGAAATCGCTTCAGTGAATGAAAATACGAATTGTAAAATGTGTTGTATCTACAATACAAAGAACGAACGAATATAGAGGATAAATAACGAACTTCTGGACGATTTGATAGCTTAAGAACTGAAAAATAATGAACATGCATAAATTTACTATTATATTAGGTAATATGGTATAGTGAAATATAATAAATATAATCTAAAGTAATCAAATATATAAGAGGAATATTATAACATAATATATTAGATCGTTATATGCGTGTATATGTGTTTGTACATATACATTTTTAAAAATTATATTAACATTATATTAGCAACATTTATTTAACTGACAAATGCCGAGGACGTACATTTTATTATTTGCATATATTAAAGTGTCTTCTGTTATGTTATACGTGTAGGTACGTCAGTTATGTTTATCCACCGAAGTCCGACCATACGTCGTTTTCCCAGATACAGCCTATATCCGGCCTAGTTGGGTATGCGCTGAGCATGAAGCGTCAGCGTGGAGCCTTCATTATAAATATAAGAAGTGTTAATGCAGGACGCTACGAAATAGGTAGGGAGCGAATTCGGCTATGTGAGTTGTTTACGAGCCGAGTGAATAGACGTCCTACAAAGCCTCTGCGAGCTGCATCGGAGTTGATCGCTGTGAGCGTCATCGTTTGAATAAAAATGTTGATTTGGACTTTCTGTGAATTTCTGTGGACGCTATGAAATTATGCTTTTAGCGTCAAATGCGGTGATTTTTTCAAGCTCAAGAAAAAAAGACACAGAGATCTTGGAAGAAATATACATCATACGGAATTCGGATTTTTGTGTAATTCCGATACTTATTAAGGGAATCATAACTAGAATTATACGAGTTAAATGAGTAATGAACGTGCATCAATGCTGTCTGAATCCTCCTCAGATTATATCAGAATTTTACTGACCACCGCAGGGAACTAGCAGATGCAAGGACGTAAACGCGTATTTTGTGGATTGCAGCCACATTTTGCTGTCCGGCCGGGCGGACGCGAGGCAGCAAATCAATAGCTTAATTAATTGGTTGTATCGATTTCGTGCGCCCCCATTCAAAAGTCAACGGGCAGCGACGTTATTTTTTGGGCGTAGCGGCCGTCGCGTCGTCGGTCGCTTGGTCGGCGCGGCGTGGCCACAGATCGAGAAAAAGAACAAAATATTACACAGATGCGACAATTGGTTAAGGAGCCGAAAGGGGCTATGCAGCGTGGGCCTGATTGCCAGTTTGTGTTTTTGTTTGGCCCAACTCATAACTCAACGCCTATCCGATAGCTTCCTCAAAGACGAAATTACCTTGGAAACTACGCCATCAGCCCGCAAGAGTCCAACGTTTTCCCGCGGGGGATTGGTAAGTGCCAGGCAGTGGCCCTCTTTGCGCCATTGTTACCAGATTTGAACAGATTCTCCATTCTCTAGTCTGATCACCGATTCAAGGTCGCTTGCGCGGCCTCTACCTGACGTTATTGGCAATTCATAGTTCGAGTTTGTTGCTGATCGATGGCGCCCTTTTACCATCAAGCTCACTCGGGAGCGGGTGGCCAATGGATTGATCGCATTGGTTTATAGCATGCGCAACTGAGTTCATAAAACCTTTTATTTGATAAGGGATAGACCTGTTTTGAAACTACTTATTATTCTGTATTTGTAGACAATAAACGAAAAAATGGAATAGGTAAGTGTATTTGCACCAAAGTTTAACGTAAACAGTTTTGTTTTTAAATTGTACCTTAGAAACATCTAAATACTTTAAATCGCCTTGATTTAATAATTTATTCCACAATAATTGTAGGATGGTCTGAGAATGGTAATCATGTAGTAAATAATATCGCTGGAAGAAATCATATGCATAATCTCCAATATGCATAACCTGCACTAGTAATAAATTAAGGAATTAGACGTTTTTCTTTAATCATTATGTGAAACAAAACGCATTGGAGTTATTGTGTTGGAGGACCTCCCTCAAGGCATTAAATCATATCAGACACTAGGCACATTCATTAGACACTATGCATATTGAATGATCTGTATAAACCCAAACGTAATCTATTTATTGTTAAACTGATTTAACCAAGGGTCTGCATGATGTATGACTTTATGACGAGATACGGCTGAAAGGGTAATATAGGTTATTGCATTATATAGGCCTTTGCTTATTAAGTGTCTCCATATCTTCTACCTTATTGTAAAGCGAGGTGCTAAGAAATTTTTATTTATATAATGAATTAAAAATCAATACAATATCGTAATTGTCGTCGTGCCGTCAATGCCAATCTTACGTTTGCGCCCTTTAAATTGCCGAAAAGAAGAGAGAGCTAGGCGACAATTCGAGCCACACGGTCTGCTCCAGATAAAGTTTATTGTACTCGTCTTTTGAATTCAGTTAACTAATTTTGATACTTAAATTCTCTAAACCTTATACAAAGGGATTCAAGAAATTTTGTTAAAACCCCAAAAGTCGTTCATTCTCTCATTTGAGCTCTATATCTCTTCATTTAAGAGATCCGAGTTCTCGTGTCGCATCTGTGTATTTCCATGTGCAATCTCAATTAATCTATGGTGGCGGTGCGAGCGGGTGTACCGTGTAACCTGGTCAGCCACGGGGAATTCGTCGACCGAGGGGACTCGCAATAAATTAAGGGGCCTCAAGAGGAGGAGGAGAATCGCGGGAATAAGCGGGCCCACCATAAATCGAAATCGCTTTATTTCACGAGGCCCTAAAATCACCGGAGAGGTAAACGGATACGGGACACGGTATACGGATGAGATGTACGTCGAGGTGACGGAATCACTGAACCCAAAGGTCGGAGATAATAAAAAAGTGGTCAAATGACATAATTAGACTAGGACCACAGTGTAAATATAATTACCGGTGCGACAAGGTCTTTGATCTATACTGCCGCGGAGTCAGGGTTGTTACTGACCTGCGGGCAGTAGATAATATTACTGATTGTAAACAGATCGATAGGGTATACAAGTCGCTAGCTCACCGTTCACTAAGCGCTCTATGGGAGCGCATTCCCCTTCACACTCTTAGCCCCACTTCGCACGATTGCTCTAAGCGATGACGTTCGTTGTCACGTTGGTAGTTCTGTGTACAATGTGCTAGAACAAAGCACGAGAACTCCATCTCGACCTACAGATTACTAAAAAAACATTGTATTAAGAAGCTAACTAATTGACTATAGGATCTTCGAGAACGTCGGCCCTAGCAAACTGATGGTCGAAAAACACCTGGATGCGTACACTTGGAAATGGTTAGCGTGAATAACAAACACAGAATGAAGGTTTTTCTAGACACGCATAGATAGAAACTTACATATACAATGCATAAATAAGCCCACAGTATAGATGTGGTCTCTACGTCTAGATCAAATTGTAGGAGATTTCAACTAGATAGTAGATGTTTACGAAATTAAGGACATATATGAAAATATTTACAAGAAAGTAAAGCATCAGTATTTGAAGGCGACGGAATTTAAATCAATGGTAGAAATTGATTCGTGAAATTGATTAGAAATTGATTCGCGGGATATTAGCCACCAAATATTTGACATTCTAATGTAATTTAATTTAAATAAATTGAATTACTATTATATTTATTTTGTTAAATCGCTTTTCTTGTGTTTTTGTTCTTTTTTAATTGAATTATATTGAAAAATATATTTTAACCTGTAGCATGGACATTTTATATATAATTGTATCCTCGGACTATTTAAATTTGATTCTTTAAATATTTATTGCGATATCATTTTTCCATTTATTTCGATTCATTATTAATAATCATTTTTTTAAATTTCATTGTATTTATTACGACATTATATTATTATTATTCAATTTGATTATTTCACCATTTACTAAATGTTATTTTTCCAGCACACTACAGATACAGTTACATCACACTACACTACATTACAATTATATCACACTACACTCAAATTACAATGTTTATTATTATTAGTTAATTTTTAATATTATTTGATACCTAGCATATTTTTTAAATTAAGTGTTCTAAAGTATGCACAAACCACTCTACTTGGTACGCTTGCCTTAGTACGGGCCTAGGCCTAGTTAGGCGGCGTTGATTTTAAAAAATTTTGGTCTGCGGTGCTTTCTATTTTGCTATTATTTACATTTAAGCCTATAATGTTAAACTTACAATGTACTGCCATAAAAATGTGCTTTTCTTTAATAATAAATAAAATAAATAAATGTTACTTAGAAATGTCAAACAGAAATATCAAAATTGAATACACAATAAAAATAAGTTTTAATATAAGAGGAATCTAGAGGATAAAGCAATGTGAAAGGACCGAAGTGACTAGACGAGGAACACCAAGAAATGAAAGAACATTCTGAGGACGCACAGTAAAATCCGTTCATATGTGAAGTCGAATTTTCATCTCCATTCCCCACCAGAATTCGAGTGATTATTTAACTCCCGAAAACGTCGACATCGATATCGTCGCTGCGCCGGAACCGTCGATGTGTATAATTTCATCCGCCCTTTCGTCGGTTGGTCATAAACTCGTTGCGATTCTCGTTCGAGCGCAAACTCGACTTGGCATGAAATATTCGGATGCCCACTGTATATTTGCTCATGAGGTACTGGAGGCACTTTCGTTCCTCCTTTTCGCCATCTTCCTCCTCGTCGTATACAATATTCGCACTTGGAACGTACTATATAATAAGACATATTTTTTATTATCCTCCGTTCAAGTATTTAAATTTTAATCCGCCTTGAAAATAAATTATGATTTGTTTTATATGGGGTTCGACCTTAATGGCATTGTACGTATTTATGGTTTGATAAATATTTTGGTTTATTGCAGTTTCCTTAAGATAATAAATATATTTTCGATTGTATGAAAATCGGTTCTCTTGCTGTTCATCTCCTGAATCTAATTAGCCGAATATGTTGTTCAAACTAAGTCGTTCTAGTTAATTTCAATTAATGAAAAAAAACGTGAATCTCTTTTCGTTTCTATAGAATGAAAAACTTCGTCTATAAAGGTAGATTTAAAAATATTGCGAACGGTCGTTATTCAGTATTTTACTTTCCCAGCCCACCGGAAAGTGAAAGTTTCTCACCGGAAGGAGAGGGAAAGTTTTGTTAATGCTCTATTTTTTTCGAGATGTAGACGAATAATACATTTTGAGCCCCCTTAAGACGATTAAACCCACTTCCAGATAGAAGTCTGTTTGTGCATCTGTGTGTATTCTTCCACGATATGGCCCAACCGCTTAATCCGCTTAAGCTGACATTTGGCATGCAGCCATTATTTAGTCATGTCAAGAGTAGAGAAGTTGTTGAAATCGACCCACCAGGGGAGGGGCCGTACTAGTCATAATTCAATCTCGAAATATTGGACTTATAGACTTGAAATTTGGTACACATTTGGGCCGAAATCACATTGTGAAATTTTGGTCGAAATATATCTTAGCTTCAGGGCAGTTATATTAGATTGTGAATGCCCAAATGATCAAGTAAAATATATCCAAGGCAAAATTGCATCCAAAGATAATCTAGATGCACCGCTCTGGAATATTGCCCGCCGACAATAGTTTAACTTGAATTGTTAATCAGGTCAACCGTTTTTCCGAAGGAAAATCACACCCAAATTCTTTCATAAGTCCTTGGTAAGTTGCCGGAAAAGTTTTGGGTTGACGCAACCGATTTTTTATCTAGTTGGTCGACTGTACGTAGATTGTGTGGTGACCAGATTAAAAACTCTACGGTTTTAAAAATCTCCAGAATTCGCCCCCTTCACATCATCAATCTGATCCGCCGCAGCCAATTCACATTCTTCAGATCAAAATTCCGATCTCCCCGTTTGCGTTAATTACAACCTCACCCGTCCGCGTAATGGTCGCGTACGTACGTACGAGTATACGCAGGACTGGGCGCAGCGCGCGAGAGGACCACTTTTAGGTGAGAGCGCATCGCCTCAGCTCCTAGAGTTATTACCAGAAGTGGGCTGTCGCGATTCCGAGACGCCACGCTGCGAATGCAAGTTATTTATTATTTGCACTCGAGGAAGTTAATCATAGCTGAACACGTGGAGAGAATAAATGAGCAAGAAATGAATACCTTTGTTATATTGTTCACTTGTTCCGGGCGCAGCATGACTTTGAGGCGCTGGCACTTAAAATAATTTATCGCTACTTAACGGACGTTGCGATTATGTCTTTTCGAATTTCTAATGGGTTTACTTGGTCGTCGGTAATTGAGTTCGAGCGCATTATCGTAGGACATACAAGCAGATAAGAAGATAAATTCGGTGGCCTAAGGGTGGGTACAAAGACGATGCGGGACTACAAACGTCTTAATAAAATCACAGTACCGGACAGCAATCCTTTAACTAAAGCTTCGGGACTTAATATGGGGCCATAAGAAATATACCATAAAAGCATGTACCATCAGAACGAGTAATAAAAGAAGTAAAAAGACTTCGTAACGGAGTACAAAGTATGTGGATATGCAGATGATGCTTACGTTCGCATATATTAATAATATTCTAGGTAGTACTTCAGCTATGATGGAAAAAGTACTTATTTCCAGATTTTAGAAACATCGAGTTGAATCACTTTGAAGTAAAGTTGATTTGACGACAGAAGACAGCTAAACGAACACGTCATGCACATAATCGCTCATTAATTGAATACCACGCCGACTATAAAAGGGATATTATTTACATATACCTGCCAAACCTTTGTGTATATGTTTTCCGCATATGAATGTACTGGAATTTTATCGGACATCTCTCGGGAAATCACTCTACTAGTCTAAATGAGGCATAAGTGTGTATGAATGGAAACACTGTACTTCTCCAATACATTCGCGAAGAAGGCGTGTTTCCTCATCATTATTGCGCAATTCCCCGCATCGCATAGAACGATCTCGCGGCAGCCCAAATAATCCGTCCGAATCAAAAAAGGAAGTCGACGACAAAAAGAAAGGCAGAAGTAAAAAAAGGCGCACAGTGCCGCGGCACTCCGGTTCAAGTCGCACACACTGGCAACGCGGCGGTGTATATTTGGAGATCAGTTACCTGGGGTACGGACACAGGGGCACCGCGGGCGCAGTATACGGCCGCAGGTACATCGCCAGAGTCACCACAATAAACGAAACGAAAGAAAATGGTGCAAAAAGAGAAGCGCGCATAGCAAGGAGCGCAGAAACAACGGCGGAATTGAAACGCCCAGGCTGCGTACAGGTGGCGAAAGAAATACAGATGTAAACGAAATTTCGGATGACATACACGAGAGACGACCTAGAGCGACCACTCAATGAAACCAAAACCAATATGTTGGTCCTTCGAGCCGGATTTCCAAATAGGATCTATTTTGAGTAATCTGAGAGGGCGTAATAAACTATAAATCTGACAGAATAGCTCTATGATCAACGATCCACATGCACATTTTATCGAGTATATCTCTGGAATCTAAATCTACACAATGGGTCAAATTGGAAGGGTTTAGTGAAATAAATTATATTTCAGTATTACAGCAGGAAATGTACCAAATATACATTTATGTAGCAATTTAAAATGGACGAATCAGATTAAGAATTCTTGACATTCGTCGTTAAGCCAATTCCGTCGCGTCGCGCTCCGCACTGCTTGTGAGAAAGGGCTAAAAATCGGCCGAATTTTTCGGCGAGTCGCCCGCCAAGGAAATAATCTGCATAAATCTTGTCGAGCGACTGAGTGACGTAAGACTGCGAGAGGACAGCGCCTGTGAACCATGCCTTATGCAGAAAGGAGAGGCTAAAAGATAGCATCGCGGCGGCCGCGGCGACGCGACGGTGTATTCAGAAGCACGTCCATGACTGAGCTGTTTGGCGTAATTTGGACTTCCTTTTAAAATATTTTACCACAAATCTCGTTTTTTCTATGACAGTGTAATGAACATCAAGGGCTCTAATTTTTTATGTATGCATTAAAATCACAGTCGTTCCGCTTTATCTCCCAGATATCGATTGTCTATAATTAAACCATCTTTCATTACAAGTTTTATCATACATTTTATGAAGATCCCTTCCAATAGTAAGGCTTTTTTCAAAGCTGCAGCTGCATTAAAAGTCAAGATTGTCAACCATCGAAAAAGGAAGAAAAATGAGAAAATATAACTCAGCCGCACTTCGTGCAAATTATCTCACAGCAAATTCTACTTTCCTGTCTGCCATGACATGCTGATACCAATCATTCGCCAGCTAGGCGAAACCCCTTTGGAAACCGTCGATTTCCGCATCAAGCAACATTCGCGTTGAAATTACGCAAGCGGCTGGCGAAACGGCGAGGGGGTCTCGAGAATAAAGGTCTCCCTGTCGAGGTGTGAGCGTAAAGCACTTCTAACGCTTTTAAGCCCGCAGTCGCGTCGCTGCGGGGTCGGAGTTCAACAGAAAAAGCCGAGAGCTACCCGTGTTTTGTAAACATTTACATAAGTTTATTTTATTCAGGCACTCGAGTCCGGGCGAGCCGCGAGGTGGCAACGGGTGGTACTATTACTTTTGCGGTGTTGCCGATGAAACTTTTCTAGGTTGTAATAAATTGGTGATTTTCCTTTGCTATTATTTCCTTCATAGGCTTATTACTTCATTTCTTCTAACATGGTGGATGTGAACAGAGGACACATTTATCACCCGGCCAGTTTTAAAAGCTTTTGTCGTTTTGTGTATCGTTCTCTATACCCACTAATTTTTATTGCTTTACATATGAATTAAATACATTAAACATTTTTTTAATTGCACATTTAACTGCCATATTTGACTGGCTCGATATAAAAAAGTGCACGGGGACAGTCCGCCAGCCACTGGACAGTTGGATCAATTATGACAGAAATATTCTACCGTTGCTCCCTTACCGTTGCTCCTAAGATATCGCAGCTCGCTCGAGAATTTTCAAATCTGCTGCGCACGTCCTCCAAAACCGTTAAAGGTAGAGTGCCTTCAACGGCTATTGATACCACTGCGCTGTTTCGAGTCTAGTCTAGAACTGAATAATGGGGTCTTTGTCAGCATCCGCAGGGTATTGAGTAGCCAACTGCCACTTCCCAAGATTAGTTTTAAGTGGAATTTACATCTCTCTGCTTAGGAAAGCTACTTCGTCGTCTGACGTTCGAAGCTGAGTCGCTGACAATATGGTATACTTCCTTCGCTGCCTTACCATTGTGATCTGGCCAGGCAAACTTTGTCCGAAATGAACGTAGATGATCATAGGCGTAAGCTATATCAAGCACTAAGAACTAACATACGTGCACTCTGGTAATATCCGTTGAGTACATCTGTCTTTCTCTTTCCACATTGCTGTTGTAATCATTAGCCGTTTGTTTGGTTCAAAACGTAGAACGGAAACCAGACTGCCAGCAGTCAGGTCTAAAAAGAACCAATGTCTCGGGGTCACGTCTTCCTTAGCAAGTATAGCTGTATTCTGTGAAGGTAGTTCGAAATATTTTATTGTATATTGAGGTGTTTGAGTCACTGTGGCAAGCGAGGAAGCACTGACAGAAAGTGGTGATGTCCATTTTATTGGTTTGAGTAGGCAGCTAACGCATTTCTATAGTCTTCTTTACTATTTGGTTTACTTTCCTCGCTGCATCCATTGTGAGCTTTTTCCTGGCATATGATACCTTATGTCAAGAGAAAATTTCCATCTGTATGAGGTCTGTTACGATTCGAGGATTTCTCTTCTCAGGCACGTTTGTCCTACTGGCAATTAGATGGCGCTAATAAAGTCGATGCTTAGCGCTATACCGCAAACGTACACATTGATTATGACCTAAATTTATTTAAGAACTATGCTTTGAAATCAGATGATTTTTCTGCAATAGTTTTGAATTCCCACTCCTCGTTTAAGGAGTAGTCTTATTTTATTTCCCTGAGTATGATTCAGTGGTTCAGATATCCTTATTCTATTCCACAATCGAAGGCATTCGAAAGCTGGTCTGCGAGGAGCCTCAATGGGCAACACCGATTGTAGCAGTTCGTGGCCGTCCGCAGTTGGCTATTCGTCGCGTAGGCGAGCCTGGGCCAAGTGCCGGCATCTATCTGATGCCCTCCATCGCGCGGCGCGGACGTGCGGGACGATTTGCAAATGAAATTTCCACCGGTCGTGTCGCCGCCGCTGCGAGACCATTTGTATAGGCGGCGGCGGCTCCTCTTTTTGCAACCGGCAACGTGCCTTTTTTTGACGCTGCTGAGGGGGGCGGCTATTGGCATGTCGCGATGATATCGCGTCCCGCATACATTTGCACTCGTGAGGGTACATATGGCCATATTTCGACTAGGTACGTGTGGGTAGGATTCGGTCTCGAGACACTATATGGGATGTTGACAAGACCGATCAGTATTCAAAGCAAAGAAGCACATAAAATTACAGAATAATAAAGAAACTCATTTGGAATAAAATAACATTGTTCAAATTTCTATTCCTAAAACACACGACGATCATAATCTGGGTCTATGTACATACAGCAATGTATAGATTAAATACAGGGAACCGCCTTGATCACTTGCTATGCAACTTAATTTACAAAGGAAAATTTTGATTTATAGGCTTAGAGGTATAAAGATGGAAAACTCCTGATCGCAACAGCCTCAATTTCAATCTATCTAGCTCATCCCGTGCTAGGTCTAGGCCTATACAGAAGGTCGTGGGTGGCTTACTACTGGTCAGTGAGAAAATTCCAAAGTGGTCACATGCTCCACAAATAGGGATCCAAGCTCTACAAACAGTGGACCACATATTGAAGGACTGCTCACTTCATGATTTCCATGAAACATCCAAGAACTGCACCAGGCATTTCAACTGAAGTCTCTAAATATAATGTAACAGCCTCTAAATGTAAGTTACTTTTATGTTAATTTAATTTACTTTTAGTTTCTTATCGCAAAAACAAAAAAATACTTGAAATACATGTCTCAAGTGATTATTGAATAATTACTTAATTCATCAGTTTAAAACAGTAGTACATATTAATATTGTCCTTTAAAAAGAACAGCATTTTCCTACTTTTTGAGACGTATTAAATTTTTTATATTATTTTCCTGGAATCTCAACTATATCAGTATAAAAAACTGACGTATAAAAACTGTACAATAAGACCTCATACAGAATCATTTACAAGACACTGAACATTCAGACCAATGCTGACATATTTATTTGGTGAACGTAGATGAAATACGCTAACGCATAATTATCGGCATCTGAACTAAGAATGTTATCAATCATAACGGGCGAACCTGTCACCCCATGGATTTATAATGGAATCAAGTCGTTCCGTTTCCCATGGTGTGAGTGTAAAAAACTTTTGCAGACGAAACAATCCACAGTCTAGCTACGCCAACGGCCCGGAGGCTGCCGGATTGGAGCTGAACCGTCAGTTGGGCTGACCTTAGAAAACATAAGCAGGCCATCGGACCCAAGATGCACCGTCCTATTAGGTTCCCGACATCAGAGCTGATAATTCTAGTTAGTAAGCCTAAGTGATATCTTAAACTAAATAGCGGAGGGTTAGAGTATAATAAAAAATGAACAGCCGCCACAATTTGAGAACCAAAAAATCTGACGGCATTAAAGAATTAGTTCATCCAAGACACATAATGATGATGATTATTATATCCGTCACCGGAGTTAATTGCTTATGCAAAGCGATGCAGAAAGTCGCGCAAGGGTCAGCCTGATCGAATCCAAGGATCAGGGATCACGACGAGTCGCCGTCACGAGCATTCGCAATCGAGTTTTTAATTCGATCGCGTCGACGACGCGTCCGCGCCCATTAAATGGGAACCGAATCGATAGAATACAATTAAGCAAATTCCCACCCATGGGCGACGGAGGGACGTCAGCGGTTATCGAGCAATCGTGAGCCGCCGGCCCGCGGTTGTCACCCGGTCGCCAATAGGCGCAGATCGTGATTCGCGGGGGGCTATCGGTAACGATCTCACCTCGATAGCGGCGCGGCGCGGCGCGGCTCGCGACCAACGATGCCACGCTGCAGGTACGATACCCACGATATCCACTTACTCTACGTTTCCGCTGCGGGAACCAATGCTGAGTGAGCGACGGAAATCAATACAAGCATATTCAGATGAACAGGAGTTGAGTTGAGATTGTCGATGCTGCGAACTGACCCGCCATCCCAGAATACTATAGCGGTTTATATGCGGATTATATGATCAAAACGAAATTAGAAAGAACGTATCTTTTTAAGGCTGAACTATCTCATTCTGGATAGCCTTAATATATAAAAGTCATTTTATTTAATATTGTATATGATCATTTTAGTTTGCAGCTTAAATATGCATCAAACACATTTTTTGGATTTATTTATAGGAAAAAAATCCATTTGTCCAAGCACAATCTCGCTAACGTCCTTTATGGCGCAACAACTTAAAATATTATAAATCAATTTAAAAAAATATCTAGTCTGAACATAATCACAATTAGTAGTGTTTTTAAAATTTATGTACTATTAGGATTGAAATAAAATTATGGCTATTGAAAAACTTTAAAAGCAAATTGCGGCGCGGCTGCTCCTGCGCCAGTGGCATTACCTCGACATTGTTAAAAATACGCGATATTATCCTCGGCAAGGCCTTTATAAGTACCTCCCCTAATAGGGAGAAAAGCGACATTCTTCAACGATTTAACGTCGTTTTAATAATAATAATAATAAAACTTTATTTTTATTAAAAAATGCTAGCGTATTGCCTTGCGGCAAGATCTATCAGCTAACCTATTAGCTTAAGTGTATTTCATACGTTTTGCGTTGGCTATGCAAAATTAAAATTAAAGTGATAAAATAAACTGAAAACTAGAAAATAATTATAAAATAAAAAAAATATCTAATTTAAAAAAAGACGCAAATGAAAGAAAGGACATGAGGAAGGAAAGGGCTACGAGAATTGGGGGGGGGGGGGGGGGGGGGAGGGAGAGGAGGGTTGGTTTTATTATTGTTTTTGGTTTACATGTTCCTTGAGTCTGGCCTTGAACGTGATCATGTTGTGGGCTGTTCTGACATTATTCGGTAGAGCAATCCGTAGTCGTGCATATATCACGTTTTCGCGGATATCAGTAATAATTTCACTCGCTAACTACAGGGTTAGGCTTTTCACAAAATAAAAATGCAACTGACAAATACTATTGCTGCAACAAGGAAATGGGAGATCTTTTGTTTCATTTATTTTGCCATTGTTATGTTTGATGGGATCAGCATCCAAATCATGCAGATTGCTGTGAAACAAATTACATTTCTTAGCGTAAGAACAATGTAAACGATATCCCGATTGAATGAGAGCTCGATACGCGTAATCGCCGCAGCAGCAGCTGATGCCCGTCGAAATTGCCGCATACGGCAACGCGAAAGGTGACTGAGGCGGCATTAAGGCGGATATCGCGGCATCGCAATTCCGCATCGGTACGCTATTAAGACGAAACGTATGGGTGGTGTTAGGTGCTGCCGTGGTCGCGGGGACTGTCGCCGTTCCGCCGCGGTTCCTAGATAAAATTACTTTGTTACGCGGCGCTCGCGTACAATCGCATTCACATTTACATAACAGCACCCCTTATTTTATTGGACGAATAAAGATGGCGGCGAAGCGGGAAGAGTGGAAAGTTCAGATGCGTATCGGCGCATGCGTGATGCGGCGGACGCGCTTGAGAGCTCGCTATGTTATGAGAATGGCTACTATGCAATGTGATTTTATTTAGTTCACGCCTCATTTTGGTTAAGCGCGTTATTGTGTAAAGCAGATGGGCACTCGACTTTTACGAGTGCAAAGCGAGGTGAGCGCCAGTGTCACTTATTTGAATAAGCACTCGCAAAACATACGAGGCATGTCCAGAATGTACGAGTACTGAGCCTTTGACGATCAAAGGTATGTTTTTTTAACAAAGATGGATACACTGCGTTCAAGTTTAATGTGTTTGGAGTAGTACGCGCGCTCGCTTGTCTTTGTCTGAAAACTCTCGTTGCAGTACCATGTTGAAATGAGTGCTTCGATTCCGAATCCCATCAGCTGTTAGTTGAGGTGTGTAATCCGATGTCTTCTCGCGAAGGGAAAGAGATGGCGTCATGAACATTACTATTTCGTACAATTGGTGTCGTGAATATAAAGCCGGATAAAATATTCTAAACATCATAGCCTTTGTCTTTTGAATGTTCCGGAATGTTAAGGCATTTTCCCCATCGATTTTTTGTCCCAGGGGAAAAAAATCCCATGAGGAAAACTAAACTATAGAAACTAAAAAACTACGAAGGCGATAAGGAATAACAAAAGGGGAAAGTTACAGAAAGGAAAATGTTTGTTGCATGGCAATGCAAGTCCCTACATAGCCAACGCCACAAAGCAAATTTAAAAATCATATGCTTCAAACATAATCACCAATCCCGCTCACCGCGCCCTGGTCTGGAACCTCCAGACGTCATCTTTTCGCCCCTCTTAGGTCGTTTATCAGTGCAGAAATGTTTAAGGCCGACGATGACATCCAGAATGCCATCAAACACTAAACAATTGACGGGGGACTTTTTTGACAAAAGGATAAGAAAGCTCATCCCTCGCCTTACCAACTGTATTGAGAAGAAAGACGAACTGTGTTTGGTGTACGTATATACGTTTGTATGTTTTTTCAAAAATATATTGCTTTTTTCATTTTGAAAAAAAATGAGTGGTCTTACTTTTTGGACATACCTCTTATAAGCTGAGTTGACGGAGTCGAGAAATAAAGGCGGTCTTAACGCGTTAGAAGAAGGATCGCAAGACGCTTTAATAATAATAAGTTTATTTTGAAGAAACAATGCAATAATAATATTAAAAAGAAATCAAAGCAATACTTAGAAATGGTTGCCCGATGTCATCCGAAAGACTGGAATATCCTCAGACTGTATACCTGATTTACAGGATACACCAGGATCGGTGTACGAAAATTATATTTTATATATGATTTCCTTTTTCATTGGTTTTTGAGATTGATTATTATTTCGTCAGACTTTTCATATAATAAAACATGTACTAATATTATCGTACATATATTTATAAAGTAATTATAAACAGTAAACCATATTGCCAGCGAATTAACGTCGAACGCCAGGCGGTTAATAGCCTGGCATTCCTTGGGAAGCCAACGGCTTAGGGCGGAGGAGCTCCCGGTTGTAGGGGTGATGGCTCCTTAGTGCATTAGCTACCACTAAAATCTCAGCAATGAGGATGACCTGATTTTGTACTTAATTAGTCCTAATTGGTCGTGTACTTTCATTCCCAAAGTACGGATGTCAAAACGTGGGAATACGACGCAAACTCGAATTCTAAATAGTGATCGAAAACAATAATTTCTTTATTTACATACTTTGTGTAATACGATGTGTTGTTTTGGGCTAATAAAAAGGAATGATAAATTAATAATAAATTTTATAATTTAGGAAATATATAAATATAAGAAATACATTTCTTAATTAATATATTCATTATCAAACTAAAATTAAATATAATTTACCGTTGTCAAAACCCAACTAGGCTACCGCCTGTTCTAAGGTAGACAATTTAAATCGTTATCATTTAGAGAAAACTCTGAAACATTATCTCGCACCTTATTGTAATAAAAAACCAAATTACCTACAAAAAAACGAATCAAAATGTAAGAAAATTATCAAATAAATATGAATAATAATTAAATAAACTAAAGCGAAAATAAGAAATATAAAAACATCACTAATAATCAAAATAAACATACAAAATTTAAGTTAATATTTAAAAATCGTCAAGAAATAAATGTGATATTCAATAGGTTTAAAACCCGCTTTAATTTCGAGAATTGCACATGTGTTCACGCAGCTCCATGACACTTTTGAAAATCATGAAATCATAAAAACTTAACAGAATGAAGTGAAGACATAACAGAGGAAAGAGATAACTAACTATCCGATCGCTAGAATCTCGCTGTATCAACTCAGCTCTCCTAAACATCAAATCGATCAATATTTCTCTGAATCATTTAATGTAAATATTTTGATTCAGGTGTACCATCGCTACTACAATGCATGCCGCGATATTCAGGTTGACTTTTTCTCACACAATAGGCGATTAAAGTTTGTGCTACTTTTGATGTCGGCCAAATATAAAATTATCAGCGGCCGCCCCGCATTTGGGTAGGTACATTTGACGATTGGTGACCGGTTCCCATCTGCTATTCTGCTGTATCCAACGAGGACCTAGCATACATTATTTCTGAAATACCTGTGCATTATGAAGCCGTCGGATGGGGTGACGTGTGCCAGGTTGTAAAATGTTTATTTAATACAGAGTAACAAACAAAATATATTATGCGTCTATTGCGTGACGCAGCGATTCCGCGTCGCACAATGCTCCTCTTGCCTCCGCGTCTCTGCTATCGTTTCTATTCAATCTTTTTTTGAACACGTTCCTCGGCCAACAATAGAGTAAAAACGAAATAATGTCTCTCTGGCCATTGTTGGGCTAGGATGATTAGCAGATTCTTGGGTGTCAGAACGGTCGCGTAACAGCTTTCTGCGAAGAGGCCCGAGTGCGCGTGCCTGATGACGCCCAGAGCTCTGGTTTAATCTTTTTCTGATCGTGTCATTTTCAGGGTCAACTCGAATGATAATAAAATGGGGGTCTACCTAAGCTATATATATAGAACGTAAGACAATATACCGGAAAGGGGCTTAACGTTTTTAAAGTACTGCACAATTTGAACTGTTCTATTGAAAATATATCGATATGATTTGTAATATGCCATCAAAAAAATAAAAAATGCTGTTAAATATTGTTTTTTTTCTTCCAGGTAAGTGCAGGTTTTAAAGTAAAACAGCAGCGTGCAACATTGAAATTGGTAAGCGTTCAGTTTCATTTCTGTTTATCATGCGAAATATTCACTTGTTTTCTATATAATTGTATTGCAAAAAAGCTGTTAATTCCTTAGCTGTTTGAATCTCCATGCAGACTGCTAGCGGCTGTCATTGATTTACAGTTTTTAGTCTATTCAATAATCAATAAACTAACATAATTTTTATAATGCAATGTAATTGATGTATTAAATTATAATATAGATCAATAGATACATTTAAATAAAGTCTGAATTAGTAATTAGAAGTTTAGTTTTTATAGTAATAATAAATTTGAAATTGAAGACTATCGCGGGTGTTCGACATTATAAATAAGATAAAACGCAAAGGCTTAGAGGCAAACGATAGAATAGAATAGAATAGAATAACTTTATTGTGCTATTAAAACATAACCTAATGAATATTACGCTGGTTTTATAAAAAAGACAATGTATGCACAAATGGCGGACTTATCGCTATAGCGATATCTTATAGTCAACCATTGCGATATCTTACAGTCAACCATTAGGCAAGACGATAAAGGCAAGGCAGCCGTCATATCTGAAACTATGGATTGCAAAATATGGGGATGCTCCTAAAAGACGGGATTGGGATGCTACGAAAAGGGAATTTATAATCCTTTGATAAGTATTAACAGGCAAATGAGATTATGCGATCGTAATTAATAAATCTGTCTTGCCCCTCCCAGATATAGCATATCTCACCCAACCCCGCGACGTACATCCCGAAATTATATGGCTTGTTTAAAATCCATAAGGATAAGGCACCATGACACTGGTTGTAAACCAAGTAGACGGCCCCACATTTACTCTGTTGAAACACTTAGCTAGTGTTCTCCAACCGCTTAAGGGCTAAACGACGTCGTACGTGAAAAACTCATGGTATTTCGTAAGCATTGTTAAAAGCCTAAACTGATCGATTTTTCAACGATACATTTAATAACTATTGTAGCCATTATTAATCATGAATTACACAGGAATGCATTCTACTGACACATGGGTTCATTGAACTTCATATTTTCTCGCTTTTGCCGTAAACAGCACATTGTGATTTGAAAAACTGACAGTTACCTAATTAAAGAGTAACTGGTGCGGCGCCGACGCATCCCATTGCTAGTTCCTGAAGCATTGGGCGCAAGAGGGCCTCTTCCTTTATATGGGAAGAATCGAAAACGGGCGAGTGGTTGGCTACAAGGGACGATCCTCAGTGGAGATAAAGCTCGTTACTGAGCTATTTGCGCGACGCACGAGCCGCCACTGGCCCCGCAGCTTCTCGCACACATATAAACACACGCTTCCGCAATTTAACACGTACTCTGGAATACATAGATTTAAGAGCCTGTTACTTTTCCCCCAATAAGTAAAATATAACAAATAGACGTAGTTTTACTTAATATACAGAGAAACTCGTCAAACCACACTCTATGTTGACGTCCTCTGTTCTGCCTGTACGGTAAAATAGAGATCATATCGCTTTAATCAGAGCTGCCTTGTTTGACGGCGCCAGACTCATACATGTCGTTTGACCGCTCTTTCGAAGGCGCAGGATTGGCAGACGCCGAGTATTTTGACACCAGATACTCATACAAAAAGTTTGCAGACGCCAAATTCTCACACAAACAATGAAAATAGCCGCAAATGACATTGATAATGTATTGTTACCATTTTATAATTTCATTCAGGCCGCGTTTTTACATAGTCAGGTGAGGTTTTCATCTAGTTCGTCCGTTCATTTGCAATAGTAGCGGTGGCTACATCGTATTTTTGAATGCTACGTTGAGCGGACTTCGCTGATCACTCCATAAAATGCTAAATGTAGGAATGTGATATAATCTGGTTGACTGAGAAAGCATGAACTGGCATACTCGTAAAGGACAGGGTTTCGATTACTACCACTCTTTGTCTGTGCATTTCTATTGGTTGATATTATACAGAGACTCGATAATTTGCAATGCTTTCTGTGAGAAATAATCAAACCCTATGTTTAATAACGTAAACGTAGTCACAAAAAGTTTTTTTTTCTACTCTTGAAAGTGATAATTATACGTATGTAGCGTCAATGGCGATCGATCATACGGAAGCAAGCTACCTGTCAAAATAAACATAAAGAGTGACCACTTGCCGGCTCGGTCGGCCAAAAAGCTGGGGGAAAGTTCGAAAAAAGCGACGACGCGGCTCTCATGGACTGCATTGTAAAAAGCCCCTCCGCACCGCACAGTGGATCATCATGGAAAAAGATATATTTAAAGTTGTCATTCGGTTACAGAGGCTAATTTTATTATTCAAATATATGCGAGTGACTCAACTAATGCTTGTTTCAAAAGACGAGCGATAGTCATTATCGTTATCATTGCCAAAAATAATCGTTGAAGAAATAACGTCACTAACGGCTATGCTGTTAAGAGCAACAGTAGGTACTAAAAAACACAGTATACCGAGTTAGAATAGTAAACGCACCCTCTAGTGGCAATGCTTTGCGGGGATAGGGTGCGAGGGATGTGAGCAGAGGGATACGTTACGGCAAACGCATGTAGTTTGCGTTACGCGAGTGGGGATTGTCACATTTCATGAACGTTTGCTCAAGCGGCGAAGTGGAGTGGCTGCGCTCGCCAGCTTTCTAATTTCGCTCAACGGCACCAGAGTCGGCAGAGTTTTGTTCTAAGAGATGCAATTCTGTGGAAAAAGTATGGCAAGCGATTTATTAAAAGTGTCCATTAATTCCGGGCATAGTATATCTATTCGCCTAGTTGATAGGCTACTGAACCGGATTCTAGATTCCTTATTGGCCGGCATATTGCAGGTCAATATACACCTAATGTAGGTTTTACAATGTCAGTCGATACAGACATTTGAAGTAATTGTTCGGGTTTACCGTTGTACAACATTCAGTTCGAACTACGTGTCTCACCTGATGTTGCGATGCCCAAGACGTGTAATAAATTTCATCGTTGTTTCCAAAAGAAATTTTTCTTTACCCATTGATGCAAGAATAGTCTCTTTTTCTTTGGGAAAATTAGTCCGAGTCATGTCGGACAGCTTATTTTATTATGTAACTTATTGAATTGGCTAGCACAAACATGCGTATATGTATTAGATATTCTTTATTGTAATCAGACAGCCGCCATAAAATTAGAAGATGCCTTCTCTGATGAGGTTTTAGCTACGTATAGAGAGCTATAGCTAAAGGAAGAGGATTCAGTCAAAGCTGCATATTATCTTCTCTTTTATTGAACATCTACTCCTAAGGAATCATGGCATAGGCACTTGATGGTGTAGTCGAGATCTTAGGGTAAATGAGGAGAGGATCAATAATATACGATATTCGCCTTACTAACACATACTTTTAACCATCTTAGAGTCTCTACTCAACAAGGTCAACTTGCTTGCAAAAATAAGATGTTAAAAATGAACAGGACTAAAACCGATTTTGTAGGCAGTAACCACCGCCGAGAAATCAGTTACCGGCATTCATGTCTACTACCCAGGTCCTTACAGAACGCTAGCTCTACAATACAGACTGTAGACAGTCAGCAATGAATTTTGTCTACTTGACGTGTAAAACAAATCCACTGTGCGCCGCCCGCCACCCGATCTCGTACTTTTCAATCGACCTCCCTTTTTTCGGCGACTCCTCGGATCCATTGTCCTCGGCGTTGCGGCCGCATTGTCAATCGTCTCCGCTCTTTTTGTCTCGCTGTCCCGCTCGCGCGACCCGCGCGGCCTAGCGCGCTCTCGCTCGCTCTGCCCTTTTTCCGCCGCTTTTTTGGACGCGCCTCGCCCGGCCGACTCGTCAATTGAATCAGCCAACAATACATCGTGAAATCGATACACTCTATTTCCATTTCGATACCATTTCCGATGAGTGTGAAACGAAGAGCGGTGTTCCTCAGGGAAGCATCCTGGGACCGACCCTTTTCATTCTATATATTAATGATCTCCCATCTATAGTAGCTCACTCAAATATAACTTTGTATGCAGATGACACCAGCATAAGCTTTGCAGATGCCAAAATAGAGAATGTAGTGAAAACGTTAAACCATGAATTGGCTCTGTTGAATACCTGGTTCGAGAAAAATAATCTGTCTCTTAACACATCCAAGACAGTATCCATCTTCCTATCTTGTAGAAAAAATAAGGTTATAAACAGTCAAAATATAATTATCGGTGCAAACACAGTAGCCAATATTAAAAGCCATAAATTTCTGGGTTTAGTTTTAGATGAAAATTTAAGGTGGAATGCTCACGGAGAGGAATTAAGCGACAGACTATCCAGCGCCTGTTTCTTACTAAGGCAAATAAGGAAACTAATCAGTGTTAAACACACCAAAATAATATACTTTGCCTATTTCGAGTCAATTCTTCGTTACGGGATTCCCTTCTGGACACAGTGTACAGTAGTTTTAAGGCAACATATTTTCTCTCTCCAAAAACGAGCCATAAGAATATTGATAAACCTTAAACATAATGAATCATGTCGTGGTCACTTCAAAAATCTCAGTATTCTAACGCTACCATCACTATACATATTTGAATGCATAAAATTAATATTAAAAAACATAGGAAAAATGAAGACCCAAAAAGAAATTCACTCGCATTTCACCAGATGTAGGCACAATTTAGCATTACCCCGTCCATCTCTGGAATTATTCAAAAGGGATCCAAATTACGTTGGAATGGCGTGTTACAATAAACTGCCTGAGAACATCAAAAGTATATGTAGAAACGGAAATATCACCCAATTTAAATCGAAATTAAAAGGCTACCTTATTGCGAGAGAATTATATAATATTAACGAATTATAATTAGATTACTGACAATTTCCATCTCGATTTTTTTTATTTTTTTTATTTAACTTGACATTTGTATCATTTTATTGATTATTATATTATTACTATTATTTTTAATTGTCTCCCATAATCAATTATAATTCTTACTTACAGGACCATTTAATTTTAATATTATAATTTCATGACTATCTGTAGTTATAAATATCTAATATAACTCAATTATGTGGTGAGTCTTTAATGAAATATTTAGTATACATTTTAAAGTTATTTTAACATTAAGCGGCTATATAAAATGTCTAAACAACTATGTAAAGTTTTTTGAAGACAATAAATGCGATTTGATTTTGATTTGATTCTATTACTGGCACTCGAAAACGCAACCACTCCACCCGCCCCGCTACGCGTAGTCTTCCAACCGAAAGCGTGACATCGTCGCGTCCAATTAAAAACCAATCAAATCTTTCAAATTCAAACGTGCTCCGCAGCTTTCCGCGAGTTTGTAAAAATGAGCGCCCTGGATGCAGCAGCAAATTGAACAGAAAGCAGCGGTACTGATCATTTAATAGGCATTAATATATCGCTTTATGCGTCAACAGGTAACGATGGGCGTCGAAAAACAAAGTTGAGGAGGAGGGCAAGATCAAGTAATTTCTGTGTCTGGAAAATTAATAAAACGCACTTCAATTTATGATTATTTAGTTGTTAAATATTATTTTTTTAATATAAAAATATCCAATATTATAAAAACAGATTTTGGAAAAGACAAAATTAAAAATAATAAGTTTTTTTGGGAAGCAGATAAAATAACATTTGTGTGGATTTTTCACCCTACAAGATGGTACATTGAGACTTTTTTTTGATTGATTCAATCGCTTATTGATCCTTTAAAAATAGAAGTTATATATGATAATAACTCACTAATAATAAATATATAAAGAAATAAGCCCAAATAAATAAATAAACTAATAAATATTGCCTTGTCTATTTATCAGAAAAGCAAACACCATTTTCTTTGGCGTCTTGGTGATAAAATATGGAAGACACTATGAGTTCAGCAATATCCTATGAGGAAGTACATCGGCATGACATCAGAAATAAAACCCATTACCTGCAACCGATCATACCAAGTACGACCAAGTTCTAGGCAACAAGTCTCTACATAGGACAATAAATTGCCTGATAAATTAAAGGCGATTAAAACATTTATATTTTCAAAAGATCCATCCAGGTGTATCTGCTTAAAATCAACATGTATGCACATAAAGACATTTTAAAATACTTTGAAAACAGCATTGTACTTAACAATGTCATTTATTGTACTAATTTGTTTATTGTTTATTGTTATATTATAGTCTTTTTTAGATAATTGGAATAATTTAGGAATAATTTACTGTGTAATCATTCTATGTTAAATGTATTGTCATATGACAATAAACCCGCCATTGTGATTTCACGATAAAAAGTAGAAACAAACAAACAAACAAACAAGTAACTAATTTAAGATTAATTTAATATACTTGGTCAATCCTACACAATCGTCATTGTTATAATAGAAATAAATACTCTTTATCAATGGCAAAATTAGTCGTTGTTCTTCAGTTTCTGTCATATTTCGCTTAATTTACTCATTTTAGGCCTGAGCCAGGTCTTTACTATCCTCAACGAACTGAAGCGTGAAAGTTAGTTACAGTTGAAAAAAAGAGTTTAAGGCGTCATATCTGTAGGAATTGTCCTGCTATGTCAATATTGCCGCCGAAGTTCCTACTTCTCTCTCGCTCTTTCTCACACATTTTTCATACGTGACGGTAGCGCCGACTCGCTTTCACCTTGGCGATGTGGCGATAATACTTTTCTTTAGTTTAACTTGCTGGCTTCATCATCATCGATTGCTTCGACAGGCAGTGTTTTTCCTCAATGTGCTCCAAGAGGTTAGTATCTGTAAATTGGTGATTCCATCGTATCGCATTGCGATTCCTGTTATCTGCTGCGGTGCGGCCGCAGATCATTTCATTAGTTGGTGACCCGCGACCGTGTAGCTCATCCGTGACAGAGCTACTCATTAACCCGGAGTCCGGGTCGAATCGCCCACACCGCGCCACGGTCTTCCCTTAACTCGAACGACTTACACTGGGACAAATATATACAAAGTGTTAACGGGGGATTGCCAAATATGTTACCTAACGATTCCAATGCCATAAGGGGATCAAAGGAGCCTATAATTTATTTCTTTTCGATCATTTTTTTTTTCAAAATAAAACTTCTTATTCTGCTCAGGTCATTTTCGGATATTTCTATTTCCAGTCGTTAAATACAAAAAAATCGTTAGGGATTAATTTGATATACAGGGTCCGCCATGTAACGTTTTTTTTTCAACTAGTGCTTATTTCGTGTATGGCAACACTTACCTCATGTCTGTTTTGACAGATAATTAGTTTTATCCTTCCGCTGAACGAATATGGTTGTGTATACGCTTGAACAACGCTGGGAAATCTTGCGACATTACTTTGAAAATCATGGTAATGTTGCAGAATGTGTGCGAAAATTGCGTCCGCACCGTCAGCTCCGTATGTTCGTTACCTTGTGAAAAAAGTGGAAGAAACTGGCATCCTCATCGATAAACCAATGCGTGAAAAGCCAAAAACAGTGCGTACACCCGAGAATATTGCTGCTGTGGCCGAAAGTGTGCGTGAATCGCCATCAACATCAGTTCACCGTCGTTCTCAACAATTGGACATTTCGCAGACATCATTGAGACGAATTTTGCGTAAAGACCTTGGTATGACGCCGTACAAAGTCCAATGGTTCAGCAGTTGAAGCCAACTGACCATCCAATGCGTTTTCGCTTCGCTAAGTGGGCCTGCGATCGACTTGCAGAAGATGCGGATTTTGCCAAAAAAATCATCTTTTCAGATGAAGCTCATTTCCATCTTGGCGGGTATGTAAACAAGCAGAATTGTCGCATTTGGGGCACAGAAAACCCGCACGCATTCATTGAAAAGCCGGTGCACCCAAAACGAGTCACTGTTTGGTGCGGATTTTGGTCCAGAGGCATAATTGGGCCATTTTTCTTCGAAAATGAGCAAGGAGTGGCCGTTACCGTCAATGGCGATCGTTATCGGGCCATGTTGAACGAATTTTTGTTCACAGAAATTGAAGAGGAGGATATTGGCAACATTTGGTTTCAACAGGATGGCGCTACGTGCCACACAGCCAACGCTACACTTGATGTTTAGCGCCCTGTTTTTGAAAATCGCATTATCAGCCGCAGAGCTGATGTCGTTTGGCCACCTCGGAGCTGCGATTTGACACCGTTGGACTACTTTTTGTGGGGTGCCGTTAAAGATAAGTGTTACGCCGACAAACCAGAGACAATTGACGCTTTAAAGGACAATATTCGTGAAGCCATTGGTGAAATACAGCTGCACACAATCGATAATGTACTTAAAAATTGGACCCATCGTGTAGGCTACTGCATGGCCAGCCGAGGCAGCCATTTGAATGAAATTATTTTCCATCATTAACCGGAGAGATTGTACTTTCAAATAAAAAAAGAAATTTAAAAAAATATTCAGTAGTTTTTTTTATAGCATTTTCAAAAAAAAAAAGTTATTTGGCGGACCCTTTAGGTAGAAAGTTCACCATCATTTGCTTATGCAGATATATGCAGTATCGGGATGTACCTATGAAGACAAAATTTGTTAGGTACCTATCTAAATTGAAACTGGAATAAGTTGATCGAGATATTCTGAAGTTCACATGATATTTTTACAGTATTATAGCTATAAATTTGATCGAAAACTATTTTTTAAATTTGAATAGATCCGATCGTACCTACTTGTTTCAACGATCCGCAAAGAACATTATTTTTTTATGATTTATCTGCCAGACACTAACACCCTGATCAAAACTTGTGTTAATTGGTCAAAATGTTTAAATATTAAAAAGATGATACGTTATATATAAAATCGAATTGTTATTTTATTTCTAAGTATCAGTACATTTTTAACGACTTTTTGCGCGTTTTCAGAGAGCTAATTTGAAAAAATATGATTTTTCTTTATTAGAATATATTTGGTATCTAACCCACTGTGCGATATCTCGATCAGAATTGTTTGCTCTATATGACCATTTTGATTGATAACTATCTGAAAACTTTCCGCATGAAATGTATAAAATTTTATACATACCTCTGTTTCTAGCGGTTCGATACACTATTTTCTACTCACGAGCTCATCTTAATACATACCAACCTATCGCTTTAAATGAACTCAAAACGTAATTAATATTGCCAACTAGAATTGCCCCGCCGGCCGTGCTTTACGTTATCTTATCTTTTTCGTTCCTTTTCTTTTAATTTTTTCAATCTGAGGCATATTATTATGCATACCCCACAGTTTTATAGATACTCAATAAAAATATTCTACAAGAATTTGTTGGAAACTATTCATTCCCATAAAAAAACTCAATGGGACACAATGAAAATTTAGAAATTTATTTTAAATTTTACCCATTATTTTTGTTTTTATTAAAATTAATGGTGATGGTGGATAACACGTGTTTGGTGGAATCATCCACCGAATACCATTTTTTTATTAATTTCAGTCGCTTTTGGGGCGTTTGCCCCAAATACGGAAATACTCCTGATCAACTGGTATAAAACGTGGCATATACCTGCACACGCAGAAGAATAGCATTAACCACTAGCAAATACTCCACTATACATAATACAAACATTAATCGCAGAAAACCTAACCTATTTAGCTGGTTTGTAGACCGGTGTCAAGGGGTTGTAAACGGACTAGACAATTATTTGATAAGATACAATTTGAAAAAAAAAACAGTGCCTAAATAAGTCGATTATAAGCTATAATAATGTAATATTAGTTTCCTGGGTTATTGTTGTCTCACTACCTTTGGTAGGAGTGGCTGAGCATTGAAGAATGCATAGGCATTAATAATTGCTGGCGTCTCTCTGGCTTCGGGACCAGCAGGATTCCTTTGCTTCCGGAACATAGAGATCATGGGTCACACGACTGTATTTAAATTCGACTCTGGGAGCAACGCCTCAAAACTCAAAACTAGAAAATTATTTACAGACACGTCCGCTTTTGTTTGATTATTATTAATTCGTTGTGGTTAGGTATGACTTGTAAATTGCAGCGATACAACTGTACTAGATATCAAAGTCTAATACCGGCTATTGTGATCTAATCTCTGAAAGCTTTGACCGATGCTGCAGATTATTATACATCAGACACGCCTCCGCTAAGTGAACTTTGGTTCCATAAAGCACAAGAATACGACAACCTTTCAATACTAGCAATCGTGTCAATAATCTCTTGATGCAGTAGTAAAATAATAGAGCTATTCTATTTGAGAATTCAATAAAAAAGGGTAAAACCTTATCCTTCAGATAAAACGGTGATTTAGGATTATTGAGCACGTTATGCGACAAGTTTCATATGTGCAAATTTCTGGGATTTCGAATTTGCAGCTATTACATTCCATTTCGCGTTGCTGAAACATGGCATTCTGTAAGCGCTCTAATTTGAGATGTGGTTATCCCATAAATTGATCAAGCCATATATGATACTATGCTCGTGAGACTTCAAAGAAATTATCTGGTTTGACTAATTTATTACCAGAGGATTTCTCACTAGACTTTCAATTTCGCGAAACTTAAGTATGTACTCGTATAATTTAGTACCTTCAAAGGAAAGGCATAGAGAGGGAATACATTAAATCCCGGCATTTACATGGAATATTATTAGCTGCTGAAAAGGAGCAAGTCTTAACAAAATAAAAGGAAATAGTGGAAGAACAAAACGATCCTATCCTCCAAGAGGGTTTAAATTTCCTCTTTTATTTGAATTACCTCTCCTCGTTTAAATCGCACGGATTCAAGTACAGCCCATTTATGGGAGGAGGCAGCGTTGTCGCCTGTCGGGCGTTGTGTTGCTCACGACCGCGGTACTCCACTCCAACCCTCGATAGTAGCTGGGTCGTGGCGCTCTGGTAGGTACTTGGCTCTTTGGGTTCTTAGACTCTTGCGTGTCTCTAGGCCGAATAAGGGAGGGCACGCAGCGGTTGAATTACCAGCGCCATTGTTACGTCCGCATCGTCTTCGCGGAAGCATTAAAAGGGAAATTGGCCTTTATTCCGAAACTATTTTGTTTGCGTGCTGGTATTCTTAAGTTATTTCAAGTCAATGAATAGAATCTTTATTACATTACATTATACGGGACGTATGTATATAACACATATAACACAATTTCCGGGCTTATCTGGGGCTTATATGGCGGACCTATCGTTACACAATAATATCATACAGTCAACCATTGCAGACGTGGAAGTTTTAAGGCAAATGGGGTAGCAATAAAGATACTTAGTAAGAATTTTTAAAATTAATGTATGAAATCGAAGACTATCGCGGTTGATAGGTTATAAAAAAAATATAAACGGATTTTAGTGCGTGATGTCTGTCATTGTTAGCTGTAATTATGCAGGAAACCAGAATGCTGCCGGTGTTGCTTTGCAGATTACAGCATTTCACTTACAATTTAAATATTATTGCTCCAAATCGTCATTTATAGTTCTTTGTTATCGATACAGTGTAAAAAATCGACAGTGCTACCTCCCAAAAAGCCCGGACCAGGTTGTATGGTGGGTAAAAAATATACACACACTTGCTTCCACAACTGCGTAAGACGATGGAAGAGCGAGACAGAAATAGGGAGGGATAAAGAGAGTGAGAGGAGAAGATGCGTCCGCACATTCCATTGTCCCGCCGCTGACAGATTTTGTTTAGACAGGCGGCGGCTGCGCATGTTAGAAGACGTGCCTTCTAGCAGGGATCGACAATATGTTTCGATTCGATTAATCGTTAAGATGTACAGTGCTATCAAAAATAATGTGACGTCATGTTATAATTTTTAAAAATCATTTAAGGTCTTTAAGTCTTGAATATTTTAAAATATTGAATATTTTATTTAGTGTGATATTCTCTGTTAGCTTGTATGTTTTTCATCCATGATTTTATTTCGGTATTTAAAAATTTGTGGGTCCAAAAATCTTATTCGAATTACTGCCTCTATCTTTTTGTTTCTTCCTATCGAAGCCTGGGCTTAGATATATCGCATAAATGGTCAATGAGAATAATTAAGGTCAATGAGAAAATAAATGGTTATAGAATAATTCCGGCGAGTTTCTTTGCTATTGACATTTTTGTTCAAATTTTATTTGTATTTCTGAATCACACAATGAAATTGCAAAGTAATAAATAGTTACAAAATATTTTTTTCGCACAAAATCGTCCTTGGAAGTTGAAAGAATTGAACTAAATGGCAAAGCGATCTTTCAGCCAAATTTAGCACTTTATAAGGTACCTAATGAAGAATGACTCAAAATAAATAGCTTATGTGGCTCGAATGGAAAGGGAACATGTCGGAGTAATTTCTATTAATCACTAATGGGCTATTAGTAAGTCCAGGCGTCGTGAAGCTAAAATAAATATAATAGAGGTAGAAGTTCAGGTAAGATTTCCGGACCGGTCATATTATGTCATATTATTTCTTGTCAAATACGTACACTTGTCATCGCTATAGGAACACGTAGAGGCAATTCAATCGGTCTAATTTTTTTCTATTTGGATTCATTTTGCATTCTAATTTTAATATCTAGTACCTACTTATGCATGTACACCAATAATATTTAATATCTTAACATGATAATTAAATCTTGTCATGCATACATTTCTGTTAATATCGTTTTGGATGACTAATGATACGATGAAAGTACTTAGATATTAAATTTACTTCAGCGGATTTATATCGCTCTCAATTATCGAATTCTAAATTTCTATCTTATTGATATAATTTCGAACCTGTTTACACGGATTAAGTATCACAGCCTTCTAAGAACTTTTACGATCTCGTCTCAAAATCCATTGTTTTATATCATCGTCAATATTATCTTAAATGCCGTTACAAACTGGCACTAGCTTTTTAATACTGCTCGTTAAAATTGCGTTTTATTAATTTTAGCGAGTGATGAAAAATACATACATTGTTACGACTGTCCAATCGACAGTTTGCGACCCCACATAAATCGTTCATTTTCAGCCGTTTCCTACCCGCGCTGAGTGTTTTGACAACTTGAGCACAAACTCGATGACATAATGGATTAGTTGTGTATTTGTTTCTATTGAAATGGCGGTCATAACCTGTCCACGACATCGTCTGATATCCATATCTGATGTAACATCCGATAACACTGATCACAAACTATAGTTTGTATGATACAGAATGTTCAGCACCTAAAATATTTTTAATTTTCATTGTTGATATTGTGCCGAACTGCGATAATTTGTGCCGAATTGTTGAAACTGCGAATAAAAAAGGAAAAAGAAGCTTTTGTTGGAAAAAGAAAATTTTGAAAAAGAAACCTACATTTATTTTATTTTATTGGATATTATTTTAAACTTATATTGAAACACTCAGGTAGGATAATGTTAGGATATTTAAAAAATCAAAACAAAAAATTCTCTTTCAAAAAACCTAATTTTAATGTTTTTCTTGTTTATTTCGACACACAGAATCATCCCATGAGAATGGTTTTCAGGTCCAGAAAATTCAGTTTACTTTGCTGGAATGCGATTGTAAGATACGTGATTAGAAGATACAGATATACTGTATTTTATTGTTTCGTTTCTATATGTAAGAGGGCGTTGAGATCTCTTGCGCGTGTACTACTTAGTTACTAGACAAAATAACGTTTTCCTTATTTTTCTTTAGATTTTACCGCGCGTTGATATCTCTTACAGGCTTATTGTGCTAGCGTTTCGCCGTAGCAACTAAGCGGCGTAGAAAATATAGGCAAATAAAATATGGCTTCGATAATTCCAATCTTTGATTCGTATGTATGTATTTCATTATTATATAGGTAGCTAAGTTAAGTTAGTGACTAAGTTAGTAGTAACTAGTTAGTAGTAGCTATAGTAGTAGTTAGTAGTTAGTAGCTATAGTTAGTAGCTAGTTAGTAGTTAGTAGCTAGTAGTTAGTAACTAGTTAGTAACTATAGTAGTAGTAGCTAAGTTAAATATAATTATATATTTTCTTAAATTTTCGTAAATTAAAAAAAACAATTTTTAAATCGTGACATCAATATGTTATTTTACCAATAAGCAGTGTAGATATTACAATTAGTAAAAATAGCTTTTTTTCAAATACATTTTTTTATTACAAAACATAAAAACGTTTCCAGTAGACTGCTAAAGCTCCTATTCTAGTCAATGTGTGTGAAGATGTTGCAAAGCATGATCCTCTTTAATAATAAGATATAAAACTCGTGCAGAGTTAAACGCCCGCCTGACCTGTTTTTTAAAAAGTATTGTTAGTGCCTTAAAAGTGTCCTCTGGAATAGTTGTGTGTAATGCTTATGGCATCCTTCATTTTCGAGAAATGCAATGCAACTTGGTATATATTATATCGTCTCGTCCACTGTGGGTCCACCTTACTCCACTGATCCACTCTACTGCATTGCTTTTTGTGTTGGTATTAAAGTACAGGTTATGCTGCGGGGAAGGTATACAAGTGCACAAGAGGAATGGATATAGGATAGCCTGCCGCAATGAATGTGAATAGAAATGGGTTAATCGCAGGAAGAAACCAGATGGAAAGATGCAAGATAGATGTTTGAATGGAGCGAGGAGACGCGGATGGACCGCGAGAGACGTATCGAAAACGTGAACTGCCGCGCCGCCATGTAACAATGAGTGCAGCAATCACGAATTTCAATCACTCGTGTCCGCAGCGTCCCGCTGAGTTAATAGACCGATTTAGAGCAAATAATAATACCGAATTAATAGGCGCAATAATGCACATCACGTTGGGGCGTGAAGTACGCCAGAAAGTACCGGTAATAGCAGACGAAGAGAGAGAGGTCAAAGAGAGCGCTGAGCGCTGAACGTTTAGAAGGTCATGCACAATGGACCGTAGATTTCGTTTATGGACGGGTTTTTAGGTAATCGACATCAAAGTGGGATGCCCGACATTGCATTTTCCGTAGCTCTCTATGCTACTTGCTTATTTTATTGGCAAAATTAACATACATATCATACGAAAATTTTTACAGGATTTTAATTATGAACTATATTAATATTATTATTCTACCTGTGAGCCATTATTCTTCTACATCGTTTTAGTAAAACCTTATTACCTTATTACTATTCATGTTATTTTAAATTTTTACAAACTTTAAAATTTGTATGTAATGTAATATATGCTCTATTAATTTAAATAATAATATTTTTTGTGTTTTGTATTAAATATTTATATTTCTTAAGTTTTAGTTATATTTCCTATTAAAAGTGTATCGTTTTTTTAGTCACCTAAACTACTTTTTTTTGTTTTTTTTTTTAATTCTCTTTTAGTAAACTAGTTTTTCTTTTTTTAAAGATGTATGACATTTGACCTTCTTTTTATTATGTTATTTTTTAGCCCTGGAACAAGTTATCTTTTAGGTGGGTGGCATGCGGACTGATGTATACTTCCAAGCGCTATCATATTTTCACCCATTTAAAACATTTTTCGATAAAAGTAATCTATTTAATCTTAAATACAATAAGTCGGACAATGTTTTATTTATGAATTCAAACCCTTCATGAGTGTACAAGGTTTTCACTAAAATTCTGCGAAATTTATGATTTTGTTTTTTTTCCTATTTAGTTTTTTTTCAGTATTGTTTGGCTTAACTTCACTCACAAACCAATGAAATCTGATAAATTTTTACTGTTTTAGATGTTACAGCTTACTCGCTTAGAAATTGACACAGGGATAATTTTTAAATCGTAAAGCCATTTTGGCTCGATTTTATAAGTGTTTCTCCGCATATTACTCATAAGACATAAATTATTATGAATTAAAACTTAAATGAAATGAGAATTTTGACCTTTGCCTACCTCTCAGTATATAATTTATATTAAAACATTTGTATTTAAATCTTTTAGTTTGGTTTTGCAATGAGTTGTTTTGGCGCTTGCGCATGTATCTTAAATAGGAAATACACATTCAAATATCCTGAAACAAAGCTGCAAATTATACAAGAATAGTCCCTTTTATTTCGTAATATTTATTACGTGTGTGCATTCGTATTAAAAAAATTACAAATATTTTCAAATTTTTCATTTATTGACTTATTTTTTTTTCAATTCAATTCAAGGAATCCGTAGAATTAAAGTAGTTTATAATGTAAACTGTTTACACAAAAAATACAATGTTAATTCAATGAACTGAATTAATGCTACCGGCCGTTAGAAGAAATCATCCTGGTTATTTGATTTGTTGCTTCTTTATCGACACGACATTTTTTACGACTCAACCCTCTTCCGACTCTACAATCGATGTTTCTTTACAAGCCCATTTCGATTTGATTTATATATTTTCCGCTCTCGAAACTGGAAAGCAAAATAACTCATTCTGCTACCTTCGTTTCCGCTGCCATGTTACGATTTCCTTGTCTGCGTTTCTGCATTTGATGCCTTCAAATTTACAACTCTGAGCGCGAGCTTGCCGGTGTAGTGGAGCGCTTCGTATTGATGCATACGAATAAAGAGTAATAAAATTGAATGTTCTCTCAAATAGCTGTGGTTGGTGACATCGAACAATCTTCATCTTCCTCCTCCGATATTGCATGCCTCTATACAGCGGCGTGCGCGGCATAAAGGCATCAAAGCACTACCTACCCAGTCATAAAACCTTGTCACAATTATATTTTTAATTTTAATTATACACAATTCGCGCATTCGTTCGTCCGCGTTCTTATACTGACAAGCCGGGAGCCCGGGGGTCATTCAGGATAAGCAACATAAGAGAAGAAGATATCGGGCGCGCGACGTGGCTCCTTCCGTCGCGCTTGTACAGGCACTTACTATAGGCGCCTGATAGTCACGCATTTTATTTATATAATTCCTTCTGGCATATACACGCCTCATACAAGCTGGGTTTCTAAGAGTTCCGCGCAGCTTGGCTGGTGTTGGCCAAATTTTGTCTTACCTTGGTCGGCCCAACTCACAGTTTAACTCCCATCCGGTAGCTTCCTCAAAGAGTGACTTAAACTTACAGGGCCGCTTTGACCTCTGCCTATGGCTGTAACATGCAGTCGGAGGTGGTGGGAATCAGAAATGGGGATTCGGGGAAACACTCGGACGAAACTGGGCGGTTTCCATACCAGGCTGTGTCAGCCATGCGTTCGCAATCCGGCGAATAAGCGGGGGGTTTGCAGACGTACGTTTTCTAAAAAGCGAGAGTAGCCGTTGACCTGGCGTAACCCATCCTTAAAAAAGATCCGATGGCCACCCGATCCCGAGTGGCATTGACGCGCAAATGGCGCCATGGATCCGCGATAAATTCAATATAACTTACTGCTAACGTCAGGTAGAGACCGCGCCAGCCACTCAACTCGTGGCTTGGTGGCGGAGCTAGACGGTGGACTGTCTTGTCCCCTAAGTATCTGCGTTCACCCTACGGTGAAAAAAAAACGATTATATATCGTTATACCTTCCTGAGGTGACGGGTTCGCCCGTAGTAGATGACAACTTTAAACTGGTGGTCATATCTCTTTACAAGAGTGCTTATGTAGGTAACTTATTTAGGTCCGAATCCCTCGAGGTTGTACTGCCATATACCCCAGACCAGCACCATTTTGGCTGTTTTCAAGAGAGTGTTGGGTCAGCCGGTTTATCAGGGAACAGCATGGATTCAATTACTAGCTGTCACCAGCATGTTCAAGCAGGGCAGTTGGGTCATTGGTCTCTGAAAGATCACATATGTTTTGACAAAACGACGCGCATCAGAATCTTATTGAAAACTTGCAATTTAAATATAAATATTATTTATTGAGTTTGTTTTGATTATTTTTTACAAAATAAAGAATTGCTCAAACACGAAACAAGCATGGTTACGGTCATCGTGTGAATCTGTCATAGTTATTAACTTTGTTTGTCGCAGTATCTCTCGCTACTTCAGAGTTCGGCTCGCATCCTGCTAACTCGTTCGTCCACACAGCGGTTTCGAAGCGGTTGCGGTGCGGTGCAGTTCGGCTAATACGTTCGGGTATAATTTGGGCTAGACGGTCGGCGCGGCGGCCGCGGCGGTTGCGCAGGCGGCGGCTGCGGGGACCGTGCGGTCGGGGCGCGGTAATCACAGGTTAGCGCGGGCCCCTGCGCTCTTCGTGTCATTCCCCGCAATGAAGCAGACACGATGTACAGTCGGCCCTATCAACCGAGCTGATGCAATGATACCAACAAAAACGCACACTGTGTCAGCTAGATAAGTCAGATGTAGAGATCTAGGTGTGTATGATTTGGAAAAGTTTTAAATTGGTGGGAGGGGGAGGGAAAGAGGAAGGGGGAGGGGAGAGGAAGGAAGAGGCAGTGGGGGGGGGGGGGGGGTGAAAGGCAGGGAGAGTCCTTCCTAGGCTCTGCAGGCGAACATTTGAAGTAGTTAAATATCTATTTTATTGTTTTTTGAAGTAGTTAATAGATGTATTAAGATTTTACTCTGTTCGTGGTAATTTTCCCCGGTTCGCCTGGTCCAATAGCAATTCAACATACATAATTATATTATGGGAAGATCGACTGCGAGTAATTTGTGGGGTGCCACTTTATGAATTCCCAGGGGCCCTAAAATTCTGTTCTCGGACGTGCTTCCCACCAATATAGAAACCACAGATGATATCCACTCATCGCTTACGCCGTTTCGCTTATTTTATTGTTTTTCAGGTGTTGTCGTATCCGATATCGAGCGTGTTTGCAACCAATACTGTGTGCTCTCCCTGGTATAGTGAAGGCCTTATTCGTGCGTATTGAATTCACAGCCTTGTTGTAATTAGAACAATAATGTATTGTTAATCCTATACCTTGTATGCCCTTTACATGGTCTAAATATCTCGTTCTTTAGTCAGCGTCTAGCTGGTATTTGAGAAACTAGCTGCCGTATCTTATTATAGGTCTTAGTGGGATTTAATCCAGTAAACATGACATCGCCTGCTGGGTTAAGTATCTATTTCTTTGGATGCTATGGTCAGTTTTACTCTCTTAATAGATGTATTGAGATTTTACTGGAAATACTATTCTAAACATCAAATCGCATAATCAAAATAAAATATATAGTTACAATTGATTTAACTATAAGTTATGTTGTTTCTTAGTATACAAAATTTCTCTAGTAACTTTTTATATCTCACGAGAAATAACAGAGAAAACGAGCTGAAATTACTATAAGTATAATAATTTTCCGATTCCTATCTTTTGAATAACTTATTCCAGTGTCAATTTATAAGTCAATAAGTTGATGAATTCTCCAAATGAGTTGAAAGTCTTTCAAAATTTATCAGTTTTTCGGTAAATTTCAAAATTTTCTTTAGGCAAAACATTAGAACTACTCGAAAAAATCAATCGAGTGAATTTTTGACGATTTTTAGTAGAAAATAATAACATTGAAAGGTGTCAAATTTGTTTATAGTATTGTTCAGCGTTTCGCTTTGAGGTTAACGAAGATATAGCAGATTATGTTCGTCATAGAAAAACCTATTAAGGCATTTTTTCGTAAATTTTGTTCGTGGATTTCCCACTACCTATATATAGAACTTATTTCGTTATAAATGTTTATTTACGTTGTACCTTGAGTCGTTGGCTACCTATTCATATATATATTTTGGAGGCAGAATCATTTTTAGGAATGCTTATATCACCCTAATGGTAAGGGGTTTTCCTGTAACTTAACTATTTAGGAAGATCGACCTATGGAAAGCAACATCGCTCCTGTAGTTCCGCACCGAGGAAAGTTCTAGGAGTGCTTCCGACCCGAGCACTTTTCTCAACAAAGGACGTGTCACAACAGCCTCCGAGCAACCAGCGCGGCCACTTAGCGCTTCATAGAAGCGTCATTACGTCCGCCCGCTCTCGGCTCCGTTCGGCCTCGCTCGGCCCGACTTGGCCCCAGTTAGAGCGGGGAACAAAAACAAATTGGGCCCCGAATGGAATGTGACAAATTAGGGGAGAATTACAATGTTTAGTGTTGGCGGGGGCTCTGTCGATGCGTCTTGCGTCCCGTTCACCGCCTCCCAGCGATCGCGTGTGATATTCATCCATTTCACTCACACGTTTCGTGAGCTGGTATCATTTTTTTGTTTGCTTCTGCCCGCATGCCGCTTTTTGTCCAAACGAGAGACCCAGGACTTGCCGCGCACCGAGATCAACGTCTAACGAAATTGTTTTATCTAATGCAATTTTCCACATAGACACTTGGAAAAGTTTTTGAAACAGGATAGTATTGAAAACCCCAAAGCCATTGCAGATGAGAAAAATGCTAGAATGGAGTCTCGAGAAATACATTTTTTTTTTGAGAAATCACGTTCCTCAGAAAAAATCTTCTTACGTAGTTTAAAAGTAAATTCCATTTATAAAATTGTCTACTTACTTATAGTATTTCGGTCAGTAAGATACCTACGTCCATTATTAGAAACTTTTGTATTGGTTACATTAAGTTATTTTTTAACAACTTCTAACAACTTATTCCTGCAGATAACGATTTAATTTATATTCCACTTTTTTGTTTTACTAGATTTTGATAAGCAAATACAATTTTCATAAAACATAATTTTAATGAGGAATTATAAAATGATACTTTTAAAATTAAATTTTATTACTTTTCACGACACGCATCAGAACACCACTATACCTACTATAGCACCTGCTCTCGGCAACCACAGATAATGACCTCGTTTTTTGTCACTGGTCCCCGTAATAGATGTGTAATTATTGGTTCCACATTCCGGGTAATTGGGGACGATGAAAAAATAGAAATAATAGCGACGGCCATGTTTGATTGCTAGGAAAAAATGTCGGCGGGCGGGATATTATTCATCCTTTCCTCGTATCCGATAATATAATGAGTGTAATTCGAGGATCGTATCGGTTCAGAGGGTAAGGACAATTTCGTGTGTTTTGAGGTTGTCTTGATCGCGTGCGAGTGGAACAGGTTGCTGTAGGTTAGGTTTGTTAGACCACTTGGAGATTTCCACCGGAATGTTGTCTTCAGGGTGCCTACAAATCTGGAAAACCTGGAACTATAAAATTTCATTGTACCTGAAATTATCAGAATTTCTGCTTTTAATGCTAAAAAGGGAGCCCAATTTTGGATTCTGCACACAGGGATAGCGCACAAAAATATTAGGCTTTCAAATAGAAATTGTGTGCAAAGGAAGTAAATAGTAAATAATAATAGCAATTATTCTAATTGATTTTCAAAAATACAGAGGAGTTTACCAACTATAGTTACTTTTTTGTCCTTACTAGGAGAGTAACGAGCTGCGCGTATGCTCTATAAAGAATTTTTTTCATGATTAATAAGTGTCTATAAATGTATTAATGACTGGTGACTCTGTAACGAGGATTTATGTGTCTATAGGAGTATTTTTCATCCAAACCGTCATCGTTTTTGTACTTTTAGCAGTAAAAGTTTGCCTCATTAATTGAGGCCAAATTACCTCATTAAATGAGGTTTTTGGCATTTTTACTACAAACATGGTTCACATCGAAAATATGCATTCTAAAATTAAGAAAACTTATAGTGAGTGCTTCCATGATTGTCAATAGTCGCTATATAGCAACAAAAAAAATACATATTATATTCGCATTAAAAAGAGTGTGAAGCGCAACAACCAGGGTAAACTCCGCTCAAGGATTTCGTATTCTTTGACCACAGTGAATATTTTTTGCTATAAAGCCCAAATTTTGTTACCTCTTTCGCCCTAGAAATTTAACAATTTTGTCATTTTTTACTCGAAATATTCCATAACATATTCGAATATTATTCGACATAACAACTCTGATCATGAGTCCACTCTATATCACCTGGTTTGAAAAAATGTAGAATGCAAATTTTCCGTGTAAAACGTTTTTAGTAAAAATGGCAGCAGTGGGCCCCAGAAAGTCTTCCCTTGAAGTAATATATGCCTACGCTGCTTGACCATCTTAATCATAAGTATCTGTGATTTATCAATTTATATGGTAATTTTACAAATATTCAAATCCTTTGAATAGGTAAAGTATTTGTAACACTAAATAAATATGTGTCTAATAGTTTTAGCAATTAAATATTAGGCCAGTATATATGGCAATTTGGAAAAAATCCTAAAATGTCGGCGAAGAAAGAAAACATTGCACTGGAAAACCTGGAATTAACAGTTATTTTTTAGGTACTAAAATATGCAAGTGTGGGTGTATGAGGTCGTCTTATTTCTGCAGCTATCCTGATCTTTATACCCTCCTCTCATGTCGGGGTTGGCGCATAATTTTAAATACTTTTAATTTAAATTGATCTTTTGCCTTGAATCTTCGCAGTTCTTAAGCGATCTGATAAAAAAAGTGCGGTTAAATCAAATATGTTTTTCATTCCCGTCGCGACCGATCGAATTTCGATTATTACCGCCCGAAATCATTCCTCCGAAATGTGGAATTATACGTTGGGGCTGAGCGCATCCTTTGAAATTATACTCGTACGATTGATGGCTCCAATCACACGGATATCATTCGAAGAAACTGTGCATTGAATTCCCTATCATTTGTGGTTAATTCGGTTTTAGAATTGGGAGGAAAAAACGCAATCTAATTGTGAATCGGACCTAATTCGCGGATGATATTAAATTATATATGTATCAAATGGGGGTTTGAAGGGCAGACACATTCTGAAAAAAAGTTTCTGATGTGAAAAACAATTTTGCTTTAGAGTAGCAGTTATTTCAATTAAAATTGAAACTGCTTAGAGTCCAAAAGAAGATACGTATAAAATTTTCTTTTATGCAGTCACCGACAGTACCAAAACAATGGCGAATACATTTTACAGTTATTTTTAGTAATGGATTTTATCAACAAAAAACCACAACGTTTTAGTCTAAATGCGTTTTACATTTATGCTGTGAATTAGAATAAGTATTTTTTTTATTTTATTGACATATATAAGTAGTTTATTATTCAATAATGTATATTATGCAGCTATGTTTAAATAATTTGCTGACGTTTAAACTGGGACGACTAAGAAATTAAATTTATCGTCAATACGCCAAAATTTTATTAGCTATCTGAATTAATAAGAAAAACAGATTCTGTAATGATTTTTGAAACCGGACTGTGCGTTCTTGAGTCACAAAGTTCAAAGCGAATTATTCGATTTCAAAAAATCTTTCGCCAATTAGTTAAATCATCGGTCGAATGAGCTGATTATAGCTGCTGTATACCAACCGATCTTAGCCCAGCGCTAGCGTTTTGAAAATTACTTGTACGTTTCATCCTACTACCATTGCTATATATATATGGTATCAGATTAATCAACTCCACAGTATATTTTCACAACCCTGCTGTGCCGGCGAAATGCAGGTGGCGCTGATAGCATTAAGGGCGAAGCTAATAGCAATTTATTTGACCATGTATGATGAATGTTTTTTTTTATAAAGGACTGATTTGTTATAAAAACCCAATAATTTAACCATTGATAACACTAATAACATTCCATTATTTGTGCCATCTATCTCATTTTTATATCGGCTGATTAGATCACATAAATTTTACGGAGAGATAGAATGCCATATATTAATTATCCTATCGGAACATCAAAGAGCGAAATTATTACGTATTGCAACCTGTATTACAAATAAAAAATTGACATCGTTATGTAAATAATATTAAATAATAAGAGCTATGATTTGAAAATTCGTTTTTTGTTATACTATTATTTTATTTCGAGATAGGACACCATATGGACGTATTTAGAGCAATATCTAAATTCCGCCGCCTTACTGCTATACCACGAACTCCGCCATGTTGAAAATATGAGAATAATAATATTTTTTGGAACTATGCCATCTAGACGTTGCTTTTTGTAGTAAAATCCTAGCTGCCAAATCGTAGTACCGCCTTGAGCAATCTAATGCGCTATATAATCAATGGTAATACTAGTTCAATACCTACGTATGTTTCAACCTGAAAACTTTGTTCATAGCATAGTACGAAATACAGCAACCACCCTATAGAACTACGATAACAAGCAGGTCGACCGCCTTTTTTGCCTTATTTTTTCATCAGCGCGGAATTGAAGGCACCGCTCCGAGCCGCGCCCCTGTCCGGTCGCGATCATCAATCCATGGATGCTCGATCAGTATGCGCCCTTAGCTCCGATCGTCATAGCCCGGAAGCCCATTGTAATATCCCGCTAAATCTTCAGGCAGACGAATCAAAGTAATTAATATATTTATTTAATGACATTTACGTTTACGCATAATCTAACAGTAATAAATAAAGTTTTAAAGTTTAAGAATAACGCCGATTATGCTTATTCGAATTAAATAAATAAACGTTGTTTAACTATATATATACTATAGTAGTATGCCCCAATCTTCCTTAACCCTCGCCTTCACGCCACATAGTAAACGAAGAAACAACATACCGATATCCTTTTTGGACAGTATTTAGAACCGATTCTCCATGTATTTTAATTCGTGTGACCTCTGAATGAGGTAAACTATAAGGAGCTCCCAAATTGCCAGACGGGCGACTTGACACACTTTATCCTTTCCAAGTGCGTTAATTAACCTCGCGCCCATGACGATAATCACGCATGGCGCACCATCAGTTATACATAGATCGTTTATTTTGCGTTGATAGAGGCGAATCTGCAACGCTCATGAAATTACCGCAAGGAAAATTAAGTAAAATAAAATGAGGGAAGCCAACGTAGATTATAATTATTCATAGAACTGAAAAGGAGTGAACCGCAAGCAGCTAGGGAGTTGAAAATGGAATAACACGGAAACTATAGAGATGCATACAACCCTGGTCAGAGACTTGAATACCAACTAGTGAAAAGCTTTTCTTTATGCCCAAGAGAGCAACGATTATGGCCGTCTTACATGTTATTCTCAAGGCTTCCTCGGCCTCGCTGGATCGGAATAGATTTCAGCTTGTCGATTTTCGCTTTGAGGAGAAGGCATATTGGATTTTATTTTTAAAAAATGGCTTGTTTTTGCATGCCAGGTAAAATAAATTATTAATTAACAAAATATGTATTTTTAAGACATAAAAATTCAATATATGTATACACCTGCTTGTAATGTTGGTGCTTGTAATTATTATTAAATTGATACATAATTAAACTTAAAGAGACATTTTGACATTGGTAATTTCGCCAAAATAAGGATGAAAATGAAAGAATTTTCTAAAATTGATGATTTATAAATAATACTGATAAAAATAAAATATTGTTATCAAAGTACAACTATTTGTATAGTATTAAAGTTGTGTCTACCGTTTTTAAAGGTTGCTGTAAGAATTTTATAAAGTCTTGATAAAACGATTACTGCTTAAAGGTAAAGGTATTCTGTTGCGTATATTTCTTTCGAGCATTTTGGTATATTTAGAAATCAGATCTGAAGTCTCTTAAAATATTATACTAAACTATTTAATAAACTATTGTTCTTCGAACGGCCGAACAAAGAAAATAAGGCAGCGATTTTTAAAATATTGCATGTACTCGTATTTCAAAATGCATAAAGTTATTGATTTGACCGCATCGCGGAAGTCATCGCGGAGCTGTCAGCGGCAAAGACGCTTCGTCGCGCACGCTTAAGATCGCTTTACATAATCGGTCTGACGTCCCATATTGACCCTAACCGGCGCCACATCAAAATGCATACATGCATACGTAAAAAGAGTCTCAATTTAAAGATCGCAATCGAAATCGGATTAAAAATACGCGAGAATGAGAATGAGACCTTCATTGAAGATAGGGTTGATGATTTGCTTTTTTGAATAGTTTTGTTGTTCTGAATAGTTCCCAAACAGATTAAGAAAACTGCCACATTATTTATTGTATCTTTCTAAATTATGTTGTAGAGAGAAATACTTACTGGGATATTAAACTGGATGGCTGTTTGTTCATCATCGTTGGTTGGTAAGTCAAATGTGTATATCTTATTTATTTATTTGAAAATTACTTTGAATAAAACATTATTAAAACGTTGTAGTAAAATGCTCAGTAAAAACTAAATTGCCTCAAAATGTGATCCACCCTAAAGAAAATAAATCGCAGTTTCATTATAAAATCGGCATTAAGATTGATCATAAAGTGCTGTTATATAGAGTGAAACAAATATAATAGACTAGAAAACAAAACAAAAAAGAGAAAAAGAAACGATTTAGAAAGAAATCAAATGTTTTCTAAACTTATTATTTATATATATATATATATATATATATATATATATATATATATATATATATATATATATATATATATATATATATATATATATATATATATATATATATATATATATATATATATATATATATATATATATATACATATATATATATATATATATATATATATATATATATATATATATATATATATATATATATATATATATATATATATATATATATTGATATTTTAAGGGTGTAAATTTTTTAAAATTATTTTCAATAATATATAAAATTAGATTCATGAAAAGTTACTTATCTGGGGTCCTGGTGGACCAGAAACATTTTAACGATAGTAAATGTCCTCTTTAAATACTTAGGGCAGTAGTACCCGTTTCCGCAATTGATAACTTATGATGTTATTAGTTATTGCAGCCGAATTATTGTATGCCCTTGGATGTAATAAGTATAGGAGGATGGTTTCTGTAACAGAAATGGATGTTAGTAACTTATTTTAGAAGAAATTATATGACTGAGAATATTTCGACACTAGTCGTATTCATCTCTATGACATTTCTAACTTATATGAGAAATGTCATAGAGATGAATACGACTAGTGTCGAAATATTCTCAGTCATATAATTTCTTCTAAAATAAGTTACTAACATCCATTTCTGTTACAGAAACCATCCTCCTATACTTATTACATCCAAGGGCATACAATAATTCGGCTGCAATAACTAAGAACATCATAAGTTATCAATTGCGGAAACGGGTACTACTGCCCTAAGCAGTGGCGGCGCTAGACCACACTTGGACGTCGGCGAAATTAGGTTCGCGAGGCCTTTTTTATTTTCCAGTCAAAAAGAAAATGTTAGATTACATGAGCCGAATTATAGTGAAACTGAGTAAACGAGTTTTATTGCTAATCAAATGATGTTAAAAATTACACAAATAGAAATTAAAATAGACGAACTTTTCGGCTTTTGGCCTCACTGAACTTTTTCGGGATTATGTCATAGCTAATACTAGCCGCTATTTCAGCTTCTATTGATAGAATTGATAACGCAGATAGTCTCTCTTGGGTCATCATGCTTCTCAAGTAGGTCTTAATCAATTTTAACTTTGAGAAGCTTCTCTCAGCGGAAGCTGTACTGACGGGAACTGTGAGCATGATTCTAATTGCTATGTAAACATTTGGATATATTTCTTCCAAATTATTTTCTAAAATGTACTGAATGAGTTGTTTTGCGTCGTTGACAGAGTCAGGTGAATTCGCTTTTAAAAGCTGTAGCTCTTCATATAGCTCGAAAGGCTGTATGTCACTGTTTTCGCAGTCGCCTTCCCGCAGTATTGTACCTAAATCATTACAATGCTTGAGAAGGTCCTCTTTTGATATCGATTTCAAATAACTGATATCATAAATAAAACCAAATTGTTCAAAATATTCATTGAGCGCTTTAAATCGACATTCGGTGTCGACTATAATAGCATCTATCAATGTGTTAAAAAAGTTAACTCTGTAATGCATTCCAAAAGATTGAATAGGTTCATCAATATGTTCATAACCGAACATTCGTTTTTTCCTGGCTATTCATTTTTCTTTAAATTGACACTGAATTTCGAAAGTACTTTTCTCCACAAATAAAATTTAAATAATTTGTAAAACTTTTGCGAGGTCCCCTCAGGTGCGAGGCCGTCGGCGGTCGCCGACGTCGCCGACGCCTAGCGCCGCCATTGGCCCTAAGTATTTAAAGAGGACATTAACTATCGTTAAAATGTTTCTGGTCCACCAGGACCCCAGATAAGTAACTTTTCATGAATCTAATTTTATATATTATTATATGTATATATATATATATATATATATATATATATATATATATATATATATATATATATATATATATATATATATATATATATATATATATATATATATATATATTCTTCTTGCCGCTGAAGAAGGAGCCACGGGCTCCGAAACGTCCGGCAAAGGTACAACCTTCACTAACCTTACAATTAAATATATATATATATATATATATATATATATATATATATATATATATATATATATATATATATATATATATATATATATATATATATATATATATATATATATATATATATATATATATATATATATATATATATATATATATATATATATATATATATATATATATATATATATATATATATATAAAAAGGCAACAAATATCTTCATTCATCCAATTTGATTCAGGAAGCGTGTATTCGACTGCAGTTTAGGCTCATCATTGTTTTATGGGCGAATTTAAATCGATTGCCTTTTTCGTAAGGCTAACCGCAAAACCAGCAATTCCTTGCAGAAGTAATTCCGTACTTTGAAAAGCCACAAGCATTAATTCAATTACGCGGATACAACTTGGGTGGTCAAAGTATTCATAGCACACGACGATATTATTACGTATTTCATGCTATTTCCATACCTTCAAAGTAGGTAGTAATATATTATCGCTTATAATAAAGAATAAAATGCTTTTATGGGAGGAGACTTCTGGATTTGATATGAATTTTGTAAGAAATGATCGTATACAAAACAAATGTTTGTGTTCCCCTATATTTGAATGAAATGACCTTATGTACCTTGGCAACCAACGGCCCGATTGCGTTTCTTCGTGAACTAAATTAGGAACTTAGTTCAACCAAACGAGACAGAGCTATACGCTAGAACGGAATATGAAATGAACTGTCGTCGATTTTCTCGCGCCAAAACTACTTGTCGAACTTATAGACGCCCGAATAAGTTTAAATACATTTCGTGCGGTGTTAGATTTAGCTGATTTATCTTCTGTGGGTAGTTTTATTGCGGAAAATTGGCAACCGTTCACATCACAACGCTTTATTCGTACGAAAAGGCTAACTTATTGCCTGCAGGCAATATTTTAGATCTAACCTATACTATTGTAACAACATTGTATGCGAGTAGATGTTAGATAACTTATCCTATATAAAGAGACTAAGACAAAAAAAATAGGATAGAAAGAAATATATATTTAACTCTTTGTGGGCACAGAATGTGTCACATCAAAATAATCTAACGACTATAAGGACGCTGAAGTTTAAAATGGAGGATAATGGGAAGGGAAAGGGAATTTATGCGGAAGATTTCAAATGATCTCTTAGTCTGTTTTAAAATTCGTTATGCTTGGCGCGTTTCTGTCATTTTTCGGCAAAGCGTTCCAAAGACGGGCTCCATGCACGATGAAAGGGAATGAGAAGAAGTCAGTGCTGTGACTAGGGATAGAGAGCAAGTTATCTTTTGATCTCAGCGGGCGTAAGATAATTGGGAGCGACGCCATTCAAGATCTTGAAAAGCACACAAAGAACTCTCATGTCCTTTTTCTCCCTGGTCGACAGCCAGTAAAGTTTCTCTCTGTACTGGACGTGGTCAAATTTTCTGAGGCCATGGATATAACGAATGCAGACATTTTGGAGACGCTCAACTTTGGTGGATATTTCCTCTGTTAGGTGGAGACATGCGACATCTCCATAATCCAGAACACACTTTTACGTTTACTACACAATTGTGAGTATCTTTTTCCTAAAATTCATTAAATGGTGTAAATTTATCAGTCTATTGAGACAGTGTCGCTTTGACTAGGGTTTCCCAGAATCTTTGATCGCGTTATTAATGTTAATAGCACATGTTTGTGAAGAATGTAATTAATATTTTTGGGCCAACTGTTTCTGTTATTATTATGGGTTAAAGAAATTATTATTTTTGCGATATGCCAATTATTTTTCATTAGTTTAGGTGCGATATATTTTTGGACGATTTTTATTTTTTTTACTACTTTGTATTCACAAGACCGGTAGGTACTTTTCCGTGTTATCTGAGGAAGAGCACGCCTTTTTCCATTACTACCCGCCGGGGCGTGCCCTTAGATGTGGCGATGAATAGAATCATGCTTGCGCCAAATTGTTTTGTGGTGTGCCGCTGGATGGACGCACATCGAGCCGCCGCGGCAGACCGCCAACCGCAACATTCTTTCTCCGCCGAGGTCCATCTTTAGTCCTAGAGCTCGCTGTAGATTCTAACGCTCGGTCAACAGTAGTGTAGGCAGATCTTATTGTTATCTAAATCGGGGATGCTAATGAACCTTATGACGGCTCTCGGTTATGAACTGGGCTATGACGATGTATTTTTTTATTTATTTATATTTTTATTTCGATTCTCATTATTGATACTGTAACATTTAAAAAATAAAAAACGCCAAAATAACATTTCTCAACGTTTAAAATTAGAAAATCAATTAAAAATATTACACCGATGTGGCTATAAACGCTGAATCACTTGAAAATATTACGTATGTAATTGAACACCAGCAGGATTTACCTGCCTATGAGAGGACCTGTCTTTTCCATGATAGTGTATATTTTTCATAATACATAGAATGGCCTGTTTATTCTACGGGATTGTGGTAAATTGACTGATTTCAAAGACTGTCCTATCTGGCCATAAAATTTGATAGGTACGGCAACAGATGAAAATCACGACAATTCACAATAGGCACCCCCAACCTCCAAGAAATATAACGAACTGAAAATGAGGGTCCTTGCAGTGAGCTCTCCGACGATATTGCGTCGCTCGCTCTGCGCGCCCGTCTGCCATTGACCCTGCGATACACCTTCGGTATTTTTACAATGCCAGCGAAATAAAAAAAATATCTCCATGATAGTAATCGTATAAAATTCAACTAAAGTGATATGCAACATTGCGGTGATCGGGAACACCCTGAAGGCGAGGTGCTGACTACGTCACCCATAGTGTGCGGCAACCTTTAAGGTAATCGGAAGGCTGAGCTTTTACGAAGCACCAAGAAATATGGTGTGGATTAAAGTTTCTTTTATTATTATAGAAAGCACTATAAAACCCAATTTATATTAAAAAGTATTTTTTCTCAGCTATTCTTTAAAAAAAATAAATGCCAGAAATATCTGCCAAAAACCAAATTATTCAGACCAAATTGCGCAATAAGTACTGTCCAAGCGTTTCCAAATCTTCGTCACTGTGTCCGCAAGTATATCACGAACACCACAGACCGTAGAGGTTATTTATTTATTCATTAATGTATTTAGAAATTTAGGTACAAAAACAATACTCTAACAAATCCATTCATTATTACCGATACTTTCATATAATTTCATATTGGAGCATAATATTCTATGTGTACTACGCATGGTAAATTATTTATTCTCTACCTGTCGTTTAACTGACCGTTAAAGATTTATATTTCAAACTAATCGATCTTCATTACAATTGGATAGAATAACTGTATTGTGGTATAAAAACATAACGTAATGAATATTGCACTGGTTTTATAATAAAGACAATTTATGCGCAAATGGCGGACTTATCGCTAGATGGCTTCTGTATTTAAAATTGGTATAATATACCAAACTATACCGCCCTATAAACCAACAAAGTGGCATCTCCAGAACTGTCAAAATTCTGTTTTCAGGTTTTTTTGTACTAAATCAAGCTACCCGACCATATTCCAACATAAAAGCTGGCAATTTCCATGCCGTTTAATAGGTTTGCTTTTTTAACTTACGTGACCTGTGAGATTTGATATTCACCGGATAATTGAAGAAAGTAGTGTACTGATAAGGATAAATGCAATGCAAACTTACCTTTTCTGATGTTATAAGGCAAAGTATATACCTCTTGGAGAATATGGCAGTTGAAGAAGAAGAAGGCTGTCCTTCATGGCGCCTCAAAGCCGCCAGTTTTAATTAAGGAAAAAAGCAGGTTTCCGTAAAGAAAGTTACCAAATTCGGTAACGGTCCGGTCGCATTTAACGGTGGACACATTAATCAGTCGCGTCGGAATCCGGGCGTTAGAGATGTGCCTTGGATGCTATAAAATGAAACCAGTTCTCTGGGCGCGATCGACAAAACGCTTTTAATATATCGTTGAAAAAGACTATTTGTGAAAGCAGAAAATAATAATTATTACTGTACCCTATTCAAAGAATGGAGACTCTACTAATGGGACCGTGAAAATGTCATCGACGTCTATTTGGAGGTTTCTTTTGTTACGGAACCATCAAACTGTTTTGGTTATTTTTACGAGACATTTTATTTAAAAATCTGGCTATAGCAAAGCTGTAGCCTAAAGAAAATGGTGGGCATCCAGGAAATCGTATCTTAACATCTTAATAAAATAAAATACAAACGGAGCTGCAATGGAATTCACCAACCAAAAATCGAGCCCATTATATTGAATTATTACACTTCTGGGAGGTGAAGGGTGGTTTCCGGACTTACGACCGGCGGTGGTAGGTTTAGGACAGCTATCTTGCCACATGTGAGCGTTCACCTTACCACCTATTCACTCCCCCTTCGAAGCCATAGAATTTGAGATGCAGAAATCGCGGTTTTAGATAATTTTTCTAGAAAGGAGTTGATTATTTTCCTGGAGAGACCAAGATCTTTAAAAAGGTGAAACAAAGATTTAGCTGGCAGGCCACGAGCGCCTACTTCTACCGCGTGAAGGTGAACAGTGAAGCCGTTCCGGGTGACGGCATTTGCGAGGTCATGGTATTTATTTAATTTGTACTCGTGGTCTTTTGGGATATTTGATTCCCATGGAACAGTTAACTCTACGATAAGGACCATCTTCCGAGATAGAGAGTAAAGATTTATATCTGGACGCAGGGCTGTGCATCCGAGACTTTCAGGGAATTTATACTGCTTAGAGACCGAGTCGACCTCCATAATCCAATCTGAAGCTTTCTCAATTATTGAGAAAGGTTTTGCAGTGAGATGTTTTTTGCCTTTAGAGCCAACCCGCACAAACTGTATTGGGGGTTTGGAGGATACTGTCAAACCCTTGTTGGCACGAGCCACTGAGAGGCTAAGTACCTAGCGAATAACAGCAAGGCCTTTGTCGTGGCGGTAAGTGTACCGTCCTTGATCCAAGGCCACCTTGCAGCCAGCTAGAATATGTCTAGCTGTGCAAGGGGTGTTGCTACAAATGGGACATGAACTATCCTCGGCATAGCTCCAACGAGCGAGCATCTCTGGCGTCCAGTCATACAACATTACTTTCCAGTACATTGGAGGAGGAATGCAAAAGTCTCCAATTGTTGTCCAATCATTCTGGCATTGAAGGCCAATAGCGTGAGCCATACTATTGCTGTCGTAATCTCCCCGCAAGAGAGACTTCTTCAAGTCCACATCGCTCATGGTTGTACTGCCATACCCCAGACCAGTGCCATTCTGGCTGATTCCAGTAAGGAACTTTTTGTGGAAGCCAACGCGGGCTTGTAGATCATTTGAATCACTACGGCCACTTACTACGTGCTTCGATATTTCCGGATCCTTGGAATTGCTTAGAATCGAATTTTTGGTTATTCTTGAGTTGGCGTAGAGCAGAGAGGGCAGTTTTAGAGCTAGCCCAAAATTGTGTTTAGACCTGAAGAGAGTCGAGGGGTCAGCTGGTTTGGCTAAGGACAACCAGGATTTTAAACTAGCTGTCACCAGTGCATCCAGACGAGACAGTTGGGTTTTGGTGAAATCGTAAATAAGAAAGGGCCATGACAAATGTGAAGTTAGATAGTTGTCATAGATCCAAGCCTTACGAGGGCCAGAAATTAGCAGTGCATCTATCTTTTCCAGGTAACTACTGAAATGTTCTATAACATGATCGCCAGAGAGGTCTTTTCCCTGGCAGGTGATTTTCCTGCCAAGAAATTTGAAGTGGTTATTTGGGTCTATAAGGGAGATAATAGAGCCCTTATTGACCAATTTTGGGTCATAGGACGTAAATTTTGTGCCTATGCGGGCGAGTCCAAGGCTAAAACATTTGGAGGGCTTCATTTTTATACAGCCTGACCAGTCGCAGAACAGCTCCACTTTCTGTCATAGCAGGGAAAGCTGCTTGGGGCTCCTGGTGATAAAAGTTAGGTCGTCGGCAAAAGCGAGGCACGACGATGTGTATTGGCCGTCTGTTTTAAAACGGTAACCCCACTTCTTGTCGAACTGGGTCAGGCTTTCCAGCAGTATATTGAAAACGACCTCTCTCTCTAAAATAACCTCTATTTTACGTAAAATTACATATATATTATTACTTTATTATTACTTACATAAAATTAGGGCTCTTAATAGGATAATAAAAAAAATTATTGATGGTTATAGGTAACACAATGTGGATGCTGCATTAAAGCAAGTTTAACTGTAAACAGATGTAGATTTAAAGATTATCTTAGATTATTATGGCTGATCTGGTTGTCAGTGTCCCAGGTTTAAAGCAGTCTTCTTGGAATACAACTACTTCAATTTCTACAACAATTATATGTGATTAAAGTCACAGTTCGAAGTACTGCTTCTTGGGTTGCTTTCATAAAATAAGTTGCCCATTATCGAATCGATATCATTGAACCGCAGATATCATTGAACCACGAAGTCAATTGATATAGTTGGGCTAGGAAAGAAGTGAATAATCCTCCTATCCAATGAGATCTAATGCGTCCTATGAGATAATTCCTTAAATGTGATTAAATCATCATGAATATAAACCTCACCAATCTAGTACATCTGCTTTCTGGAAAGTTTCTTTTATCCTGTAACTACTTGGGTCGCTTTAACTTTCTAAATATTTTTTTTCGGAAGAAAGGGGCCGGAGAGAGCGGGCGGGGGGAGGTGGGGGTCAAACTCTTTCGCCCCTCTGGCTACGGCCTTAAGCCACAGTGACCATTTTTATCAATCGCCGATTCAGGGAGGTTTTATTATAAAATAAATTGTCTCCTAAAGTATCCGACAGCCTACTCTTCTAACATTATGAAACAATAATTTACATATTATTGTCAGTGGTTTTTTTCGCAGGCTATAAAAAGTGGAACTCCCTAACCCCATTTTCAAAAGCAACATTCTCTACATATACTTATATTGTGTAATACGCCGTTTTTATCTGATGCTGGGAAAAGACAGCTCATTTTGGTTCATTGCATAAGATTATGGGACCGTTGAGCCCACGCGAGCTCACGTGTTTGAGCCCGGCGACGAGTGATCGCGTCGCCCGAGAGGCTAATAAAGCGGACCAGGCCTCGTCGCACGATCTCCTCATAAACGCATAAAATTCTCTTGGCTGCCTCCGTTCGGTCGCAGACCGAATTCCTATCCAAATGCACACCTATTCAAAAGCGATTCGCTAATATGCTGTAGCAAGACATAGCAAGTCGAAGCAAGAATGTAACGTATTGTAAATTTCCGCTTCATACTGCGATTTGCGGTTTTGATTTGAGGGGTCGTTCAGTTTATCTGAATTTGGAACTGCTCATCTATCTCTATTACACTAGTACTCTGGACTGACTGTACTTTACAAAATGACATTTTTTTTTTGGGCCAATTTGAAGCATCGTGCGCGTCGCCACCGTACCGGGAACTAAATTTGACGTTTAATTCAAAAATTTGCTTTTGTTTTTGTAAATTTGATTTTAGCAGCCATTAATAGGCTTACCAGGTTCCTTGTCACTCATACTTATTAATATTATCTACTAATAGATATCTACGAGTAGACCACTGTTGCAGACAACAGTGGTCGCCGCCGATACATAGACTTTGTGAAATTTATATAATATTGAAGCAAATACTTATAGGTTTCCAAGTGACTACACAAAAACTGTGGTTGAAAAACATGAAACGTGTACTATATAAATATTATTTTGTTGGAATCGTATTATTGTTAAAAGTTTTAAATAAATATGCTTGGTAAAGCGAGGAGTTTTCTTTTTACAAAATGTGATTCTCATGACTGTTGGTGGCATATTACTAATGATTTGTACACTTTGTTACTGTAGGATAATGATTTTAGCAAGAATCCGTGCTATTACCTGATAAAGCTATTGTATATTTGATCAATGAACCGGCATTCGTAACATATACGAACGAAGGCATAATAAATTTTACTTTTTTTTTTAAAATATGTATTTTATACCCTATTGCTTCCGATAGAAAACGTTTAGTTATTGACACTGATTAAAATTCTTTCGACTTAATTGTGTTACACGGTATAAATAAATCGATAAAAACTTTTGATAGTCTATCGAAGTTTTTATCGACTGATTTGTTCAAATCTAACCTAACAGTAGTTCTGTGGACGCTCACTACCTGCTGTGCCACAAAGGCGAAAATCAAATTGCCTCATTAGGACGTTGTTTATAGCCATTTCAACATGCTATAATAGTGTAATAGAGTTTAGTATAGTGTAATAGAGTTCAGTGGACCGACTGAAGGCTCCCCTGTAAAGCTCGTGCGAACATTGAATTTTCTTTTGTTTTGATGAGCGAAAACACACTACGGTTGTTATTGTTTCTTTTATGATTTTTTATTCTTCGAAGATTCGTCGAGAAATTATTAATTTCCTCCTCTCGTGCGTAGATCTCTGGTGAGTTTTTTTTATATTTTGTAATTTGCACTGCAATGGGATTGATTTTTATTTGCAGTTTTCTTTTCATAATAGTTATTCTCAAAGAAGACGATTCGTCCACATTAACATCCGCAATAAAACTCTTGCTTCTACTATATTTTTTTGTGTTCTTGAATATGAGTGCTTGTACAGAACTATCGAAAGGGTAGTCTGGATACTGGGAGCGGTTACATCTGGCGGGAGTTAGAAATGACTAAAATCAGTAATAGTTATAGACTAGTTGATGTTAAGTCGAAGCGGTTATTAAATATTGTCAAAGGGTGTTTTTTATTGGGAATTTCATCTTAAATAATTATCATTAGATCTTCCCGTCTATCGTGGGTTTAAATTTTCAGATAACCGGCATATTTATCCAGATGAACATCGAAATGTGTTGGGGATATGATTCGAGAATTTTATTGTATATATTTCCCGTTTGTTTAACTATTGTTATAGTACACAGTTATCCCACCTTGATCAATAAACTAAGTAGTTGGCAGTTGGCTGGCACTGTACGGCTACAGAGGCTGAGGTGATAAACAGCCTTATCCCCGTCATTTTATCTGAAACAGTGATGCCAACCGCGTCGTTAACTTCGACGGCCGCCTTGGATAATTGCATCGCGCTGAATCGCGCATTAGCGCCGTTGGACAAAAACCGATGTCTATTTATAAACAAAGTTTAAATTTCTGCGTGCTAAATTCATACGCATTCGGTCTGGCGTGTGTATTCAGTAGACTCTATCTAAAGATGGAATCAAATACTCGTAGTCATAAGTTAATTTCTTTGCGCTCGATTTTGTCTAATTGATCTTTATTTTTTGATCAGCTGTGTATTTTTTTCTAGTTTTTTTACTATCTGATATCGGAGCCGAGGCTGTGATAAAATTAACTTATAATAAGATAATATTATATGAATACATAATATACTATAGGATGCCTAAAATATATTTATAATTTTAAACAATTATATATTGATAATTTCATAGACAGCTCCAAGTATTAACGGATAGGTCTAGAATGGCGAAAACGTTCATGTTTTAGTCGTCATAATGAAAAACATTTAGATATGAAGAATTTAAAGAAATGTAAAGAATGTCTCATGGTATTTGTGTATTATAGATATTTATTTCTTAAATAATTTTGGTACCTGTCTTTATCGTCCCTTTAAAGAGTGGATATATTCGAATTTCAAATCGAATTTTCGAAATGTCATTCCGCATTTAAGAGACGATTGATTGTGATTTTTTTCATTGTTTATGCTTAAATTTGTCTTTAATAAAGACATTTTATTTTGGTTTGCAAAAGGATACGCTTTGTTTTTGAGATGTGGATGAAGGGTGATCGTTCGCTAGCGATAAAGGGATCCCATTAAACCTACAGTGTACCGTCGAAAGTGGTACTCATCCAAGAATACATCTCGTTTAAACAATAAGCATTTCCCAGTCCAGTCCGGGAAAACCTTCCAGCTATGTAAGTGGCTTTTATTATTTTTATTTTTTCATCAAAGTGTCATCCTTTAAACGAATTCTTTAAAAAAAGATTTTACAAAAAACCAATCAAATATTAACAATATTATACAATTTTATCTTATGTTTTGAACTCTTGTAAATATCATATAGCCTTAAGTATAAACTTCTCGACCAGAAATTACGATTTATATCTTATTTCATGGGAACGAGCAAATGAAGTATTTTATTTTTATTTTCATTTAATAGCTGGCTGATAGCGAGCCCAGCAATCGTATATCGTCCCTTTAAAGAGTGGATATATTCGAATTTCAAATCGAATTTTCGAAATGTCATTCCGCATTTAAGAGACGATTGATTGTGATTTTTTTCATTGTTTTTGCTTAAATTTGTCTTTAATAAAGACATTTTATTTTGGTTTGCAAAAGGATACGCTTTGTTTTTGAGATGTGGATGAAGGGTGATCGTTCGCTAGCGATAAAGGGATCCCATTAAACCTACAGTGTACCGTCGAAAGTGGTACTCATCCAAGAATACATCTCGTTTAAACAATAAGCATTTCCCAGTCCAGTCCGGGAAAACCTTCCAGCTATGTAAGTGGCTTTTATTATTTTTATTTTTTCATCAAAGTGTCATCCTTTAAACGAATACTTTAAAAAAAGATTTTACAAAAAACCAATCAAATATTAACAATATTATACAATTTTATCTTATGTTTTGAACTCTTGTAAATATCATATAGCCTTAAGTATAAACTTCTCGACCAGAAATTACGATTTATATCTTATTTCATGGGAACGAGCAAATGAAGTATTTTATTTTTATTTTCATTTAATAGCTGGCTGATAGCGAGCCCAGCAATCGTATATCGTCCCTTTAAAGAGTGGATATATTCGAATTTCAAATCGAATTTTCGAAATGTCATTCCGCATTTAAGAGACGATTGATTGTGATTTTTTTCATTGTTTTTGCTTAAATGTGTCTTTAATAAAGACATTTTATTTTGGTTTGCAAAAGGATACGCTTTGTTTTTGAGATGTGGATGAAGGGTGATCGTTCGCTAGCGATAAAGGGATCCCATTAAACCTACAGTGTACCGTCGAAAGTGGTACTCATCCAAGAATACATCTCGTTTAAACAATAAGCATTTCCCAGTCCAGTCCGGGAAAACCTTCCAGCTATGTAAGTGGCTTTTATTATTTTTATTTTTTCATCAAAGTGTCATCCTTTAAACGAATTCTTTAAAAAAAGATTTTACAAAAAACCAATCAAATATTAACAATATTATATATATATATATATATATATATATATATATATATATATATATATATATATATATATATATATATATATATATATATATATATATATATATATATATATATAAAATAAAATTAGTAAAAGCTACTTAAAAAGTAGCGAAGGAAATCCCAGCTTGTATTGGGAAATGCTTATGTTTGAATGAGATATACTTACGGATGTGCACGACTTTCGACGGTGCAATGTAAGTTTAAAGGTCCTTTTGCAGTCGACTAACGATCACTATTCATCCATATATCTCATAAATAGGGCTTATCCTTATGCAACACAAAATGCCTTCAATTGAGACGAATTAAGCGAAAAAAATAAAAATTAAACTATTGATCACTTCGGCAAAGCCGTTTTCTAAATAAAACTTTCATTTAGAAAACGGCTTTGCCGATGATCAATAGTTTATTTTTAATTTTTTCGCTTAATTCGTCTCAATTGAAGGCATTTTGTGTTGCATAAGGATAAGCCCTATTTATGAGATATATGGATGAATAGTGATCGTTAGTCGACTGCAAAAGGACCTTTAAACTTACATTGCACCGTCGAAAGTCGTGCACATCCGTAAGTATATCTCATTCAAACATAAGCATTTCCCAATACAAGCTGGGATTTCCTTCGCTACTTTTTAAGTAGCTTTTACTAATTTTATTTTAAATAAAAACATCATCCTATAAACGGATTTCTTTACAAACCTTATCAAATATAACTATATATATATATATATATATATATAAATATATAGGATGATGTTTTTATTTAAAATAAAATTAGTAAAAGCTACTTAAAAAGCTACTTTTTAAGTAGCTTTTACTAATTTTATTTTAAATAAAAACATCATCCTATAAACGGATTTCTTTACAAACCTTATCAAATATAACAATATATATATATATATATATATATATATATATATATATATATATATATATATATATATATATATATATATATATATATATATATATATATATATATATATATATATATATATATATATATATATATATATATATATATATATATATATATATATATATATATATATATATATATATATATATATATATATATATATATATATATATATATATATATATATATATATATATATATATATATATATATATAAAGTGACTGTTCCGATATTACTAATGCGTTACTCACCGAATAGGTGGAATTGTCATGTCTTGTAGGATAATAAAGTACGTTTTCTTGGGTGATGTTTACGGTTGTACAGACAAACGCAGCAACTTTTGTTTTATAAATACATGGAAATAACAAGATTTCAAGTGTGCACAACATCTTTCGCACCGCACGCCACGCAACGAACCTTCCGGTCCGCTCACACCTCTACTCCGTACATCAGGATAGAGTGCACGTATGCGCATTTATTTCTTATATAAGTAGTAGCATTTATTTATTTTATTGCCAACACTGTTAGTTGTACCTATTTTATTTACTTGCATGTTAAACTAGTGTCTAAATGCAATTCCTGTTTAGTATACAGATAGGCAAACATCTTCCGATTCGCGCTCTATGTAATGTTCCTTAATCTAATTTATAATACTAATCAGGAAAAACTCGAACCCGTCCAGCCAACACGAACTTTAATTCATGCGAAACTTAAAATGAAATAAATTAGAAATATATTTAGCAATAAAAGATTCTTGACTTCTTTTTCTTTAAATACTTCGGTTCTAGATGTACTTGTAGAAAGGTTATTATTTGTGTAATATATGTGATATTTGGGGATAAGTACAATGAATTTGTTAAATTATTTCTTGTGATATAATATTAATTTATTATAAGCAGTAATGTTTGTAAAACAGTAGAATGTGCATTTTTTACTTAAGAATAATACTAAATAGCATGATCAAAATTAAATTATATTTCTTAATAAATATCAAATAACTATTAATCGAGTGCTGGAATTGAGTGTAGGTACAAGTCGCAATAATAAGAAGCACACACTACCCAGCTCATCACAAAACCTTATATCGATAAGCTAGATTACGTTGGGATCATCATCATATCGATGATGATCCCAACGCAATCCAGATTTGACATGGTGTAAGTACATAGTAACTTGTATGTACCTATGTACAATGTATCTAATAAGAGAAGTCCAAGAACATTAACTCTGGTACAATGTGCAACGGCCCTTACTGAATAGTGGGTGTCGATGAGTATTTACACTGTCCAGAATCGAGAACAAGTATGGGAAACAGATCGGCTGCAAGATTGAGCCGTGCGATTTGTTTCCCGGGTGATGGATGGTTGTACGTCTCTCTCGCACGCGCTGCAAATCCTACGACGCCGTCTCTCTCGCACGCGGCGCTGCCAGCACCTCTTAATTAAGCATTCAAGAGACTTGGGAAGTAGGTGCGCTAAAGTCATACGCTAAAAATGACCTGCCAAGTGGCTTTGTGCGATTTGAAGGCTTATTTAAAACGGCGGGCGAACACTCCTAACAGATTTTTCATCTGGAGATGCGATGGAGTGCATTCCTTTGCATTTATTCTCTTATGAGAAAATGGTATAAGTCTATTAGAACATTGAACAAGGTATAATATAAGTATGGGAGGCAGGTTTGGGTCTTTGTACTTTATAAATTATCATGACAGATTATTATCATCGTTGGACTTATTAACAATATGATGAATTATTAACCTTTGCCACCCACCGTATTCTCTAGACCTCGCTCCAAGAGCCTTTGATTTTTTAAAAATATTTGTTATAACGGAAAAAATCAACTCTGAAAAGGCAGTGGAAAATGCCTTTACAGCAATCCTTGATTCCTTCTCTATGAGAGTTGTATAGCAGATGCAATACCCAGCTCACCTTAAAACGATAAACTTGCATAGATAATACGGGTCAATCAATTGAATAATAAAATATTATTTTTATTTTTCACTAAACAATACAGTACCGCTCAAAGTAATTGGCGACTCACTTTTTATTGTACTGACTATAAAAAAACGTATATAAAAAACCTATTTTTGAGCAGATTTGAGTATTTATCAGAAGTGCATTTATGTTATATCGCTCATAAATCTAACACGCTTAAGCGCCTATTACCTAGTGCACCATAATCCCTATTATAAAGGTATCAGTCATTAATGAACATTCAGAAATAAAAGGGTCATATAATAAATCTAGGAAGAATTTATAATTTTATTGTAGGTAGCCCCAGTAAAATTTTCTTACTAAAGCTTATTTAGGCGTTGCTTACATAAATAAACTTTAATAAGAAAATATAATTAGGGCTACCTACAATAATATGAATAAATTCGTGCCAGAATTTTAAGTTACTTTATTCCTGAATTTTCATTAATGTCCGATACCTTTATTATATGGATAATGGCCTATTGGGTAATAGGCAATTAAACAAATTTGATTTGTGAGCGATATAAATGCGCGTCGGGCAGTACCCAAATTTACTTAAAAACAGATTTCCTAAATACACTTTTATGTAATCAGTAGAATAAAAATTGGGTGCCCAAAAACATTTCAGCGGTAGTGTATATGGTCTAAAATTTCTTTATAGAACGGTAAATTTAGGTTAAGAGCTAATATTAATTAATATAATATAAATCACCTAAGTCAATATAAGTCACTAATGAGGAAGTTCTACGGCGTGTCGGCCAAAAACGCAAGCTATGGCAGACCATCAAATAGACCAACACGTACTTAGGAACGACAGGTACGAACTTCTGCAACTCATTATGATTTGAAAAGTTGCAGGGAAGAGGAGACCTGGCCGAAGACAGAAATCTTGGTTGTGGAACATTCGAGAATGGACCGGGATTACGAATGTCGCCGAATTGTTTTTTGCCTGGCGAAGGATTAAAAGAAGTATGCAGAGCTGACTGCCAACATTCACTAGTTGAAGAGGCACCCTAAGAAGAAGAAAATTAATCTATCTTCGCGTACTCTTCCTAGATCGTAGGATGGAGCAATCGCTCGATGAAGATTTATCCCCAAATTCATTCGACAGTCGGTGCCGCGTGGGCAGCCGACGAGATCCGATCCGATCTCTATTTTATATTTCCTTTTATTTCGTTTTACGATCGCACCACGCGTGCATTACCACTAAATATAGTTTTCACCTGTTGCGTTAATGGAGACGCGGCCGCGCCCCGTGCGTAGGCAGGACGCAAATGGTTCCATTTTCAATTTCTATTTCGTCGCTTTAATGCAATAAAACTCGTTTCTTTTTGTGTCATCAGAAATCGTAACGAATTTTGGTTACCGCTTGTTGCGCAATGTTTTGTGAGAGTCTTTTATGGCGGTTTTACAATGATTGTTTGGGATATGCCGTAATTTATGTTTTTATATTGATCAATTTCCAAGTCTGAGATTTACCGAAGAGACACTCATATAATTTACTTTTGTTATGAATGAATGAATAAATGGATTGTGCTCCCCCAGTCAGAAGTTTTCTTGAGATCGTAAACCGAATACACCAGGTGTACATTTTTAAGGTTGAAGAGCATCTACATTTTAGGAATTAAGTATAAGGTTAATCAACCCACCAATTTGTCTCACTCTATTTAACTGAATTTTATGGAAAATATTATTGCCAATTTTATAATGGAGTTGCGTTTTTTTTATGGACCTCACTTTAAGGCAATTTAGTTTGATCACCATTTCACGACAACGTTCAAATAATATGTTGTATTTATTTATTTGTTTATTAAGTAATGCAAAAACAATTGGAAATAATTTTATCTTAGGTACTATGCACACAAATATTTTAAACATTGAACACATAATAGAAAATGAATACATTACATAGTCCAGTGGCAACGTCACCTAACTAGGCCGAGACCTGTTCTAACGCGAACTTCTTATTTTGTGCGTGCTTGCTCAATACTGTGTACGATATAAAAAAAAAACAATGAAATATTAAAATAATCGTTTTATGACAAAATAATAAACATGCAACAATTACATTAGAAACTGCTAAATACTTACAATTAGGAGTTGAAAATAAAAATGTCCGCGAAAGAATTCAAATCAATATTACTATTAGACCCATGTCCACCCTAGAACGGGTTAGTCCCAGCTGGGTGACAGAATCGAATAAGTATGAGGTTAAGGGTTTGACATCCGGTTGGCGGTTTGCCAAGAGTTTATGAGGTTAAGGGTTTGCCATCCGGTTTCTGATATATTTGTAAGCAACATCAATGGTATATAAAAAAATATTGTAAAATAACAAATAAATTATATAAATATACCCGCTCGCATGTCGTTGTGTACTACAGTGCTCAAAAGCCAAAAACTGTTGATTGCCATCGGATACTGAGTGGTAAAATCTTCGCCCCGCACAGGGCTGTAATAAAACTGTCTGTCTCATGTTATACCGTCATTTTTTTCATTTAAATTTTTCATCTCAATAATCACATTTTAGTAGTCAAATTGATCGTTTGCCTTTGGTGACAATTAAAATTCAATTTCATAATTTTCTAACGTGTATATTTTCCGCGTATAGTCGTGTTGTAGATTGTTGTAGGTCACTCACTATACCATAGATATATTATTTAATATAAATTTATAAATATAACTCAAATTTTCTAAACAAGTAAAAAAGGCGGTTGTGTCACCCTAAGACTTTCCGGCATGTAGCCAAGGACTAATTTCATCTGAATAATAATTTCATAAATAAAATCGATGAGCGCTCTCTGTCGGCCGGCGGACGAACCTGGTTGTATTCCATTGCGACGCTACAGGCGGCGTCGTTCGTTTCTCGGCTAAAGGCGGGTACGGGCCAAGCGCCAATAGATAGCGTTAATATTAAAACAAAATGTATTACGAAACTTATATATTATTAGTGTATCTTGTATATGAGATGTTTCAACCAAAACTTCACAATATTGTTTCGGCCCAACAAGGCATTTGTGTACCAAATTTCAAGTATCTCGGGATTCGGGATTGATATATGACTAGTGCGCCTCCTGGTGGACCAATTTCAGAAACAGTCTTTTCACTCTTGCCATGGCCAAATGATGCTTTAATACCAAATTTAAGCTCAGTCGGATTAAGCGTTTGGGCGCTATTGTGAAGGAATAAACATATACGTGACTTTAACCCGGAAATAGTTTTAATCGTTTCACCCCGCTCAAAATGGATATTTTCGTCTTCAACTAATTTGCTCGCGATCACAATACTTTCTCTCCTGTTCGATTGGTGGGCCGGGAAATTAAAGGTTCAATTTGTTGGCTTCATTTAAAATAAATCAATTAACAGTCATTTAAAATAGTTCAAATTTACAACCAATTAAAAAAAAACTATAATATTGTAACGAAATATATCATTGCAGAGCCCTTATTGTATACAAAAAAATAAACAATTTGGTCGGCAGATAAGATTTGTTAGTCGCTATGAGATGTTTATGTAATTCGAGCGAATAGACGCGCGAGTTGTGAACAACGCCGACAATCAAGCGCCCCGCGGTGCCTCGAGGTCAACACGCGAGCAGATTACAGCGACTTAGTAGAAAGGATCTAGGATTTTGAAGGCAGTAAATAAGTAGTTATTCTATTTCTGTCTGGCCGTTTGTTTGATGTTTCCTTATATCGGTGATCCACTTGACTATTCCTTCGCTAGTTTCCGTATCTATATCATCCAAGTTACATACTTCCTGCACCGTTTTCCACATTTTGGCTTTGCACCTTGGGTGCAATTCTAAGGCCAATCAAGGTGCGCGGAACTACTAGGAACCGGAACCATTAGGATCATTGATGTGTAGAGCCGTAGGATATGGATTAATAAGAAAGTATAACCTGATTGAGGTCCCCAATAATTCAATCCAAAATTGGTAACGACTATTTCCTGGTGGCGGTAAATTTCTTTTGATGAATATCATTTAGTTGGTTTGATTAATAAAGCCAATTTTTTTCTTTATTACAGGTTAGTGCTAAAAACTTCCCTACTGTATTATGAGGAAATAAATAAAAGTATGACCATGATATCGAATATGGTAAGTAAATTTGAATACTATTATAAATAGTCCGCATATAAGACATTTTATGAAATCTGCCTTATTCATCGAGGAGCACAATGTGAGAAAACAGCTTCCTGTGGCAAAGTAAACAAAGAGAAAGTACTGGTGGTATCATTTAATAGGTAAAAACATGTAGTTTGTAAAATTTACAATTTCCGCGGTGACACTCTCACGGGTATGGTGTATGGCTGTGGTGACGTCATCCAAGATGGTCGCCATTGCAATATAAATACACTGCTTTATGTCGGTGGCTATCTAACTAATTAAAATTGTCAGCATTTGAACAGTTTTTCTTTTTACTCTCCCAAAATAGGAAATGTCTTGTTTTCGGGGAAAAAATAAAATTACAGTTTGTAACGGATCTCTACTTTTGAGATCCTGTGAACCAAATGTTTGTCTGTGTGTCTTTACCAAATTTATCCCAGAAACTAAACGACCAATTAGTACCAAATTACGAACGAATATAGTTCATCAATGCCGAGATTAACAAAATTAACGAGAGATATCGTTTTCAAATTGTAAAAGTATATAATAATCGGTTAATACTTATTCTACAAATACAATTAAGTGTAACTTAGAATTCTGAGGATATTGTTTACAACCTTTTCTTATACCACTTTTCGACATTTTCAGCATGTTTTCAATTAAATACTTCATAACTCCGTTATTAATAATAGTATAATGGTTCATGAGTTTAATAATGACAATAATAATATGATGGGAAGAAACAAAGAATTTGAAAATTTTACCTAAAAATAGCGTTTATTATAGCCGACAAGTAGATCAACGACGCATTGTTTGTAGGTTCTTCAAGACATTTGGGAAACGGCATTTATTTATTTATTTATTATTTATTCTATTTCACCTACATACATATATTAAATACAGTATTTTAAATGTTACATTACAATAATGCAGATGCAAACAAATAACGCTATTGAGAGGTTGTCGGTGAGAGGTTCTTAGTCAAGATTTTCTGATTTTCAAAGCGCCCCAATAAAAGCATTTAATGGATTTTAAATGTAAATGGTTGGAATATTAAATGTACAATCAAAAAGTGCCATATTTTCGATATACAGTAAACGCAATCTAAAACTTTATAAAAACTCTTTTTTTAAACTTTTTTTTTCAAAAAAAGCTGTTTTTTAAAACATTGATAAAACTTGAAAGTAAAGGCTTTGAGAAAAGCTTTTGAATAAGAGACTTTAACAATGAATTACTAGGCAAACTCCATATACATACGACTACTACCATACAATTGATTGGTCAAAATTCTGCAAAACAAAAAAAATAGCAATCGGCACCCTAATGTGCGCAGTTAAAATTCCAACTCTTTCTATTTGTATTTTATTTTATTTTCCAGAAAACTGACAGTATTTTATACTTAATATTAACACATCTGATGCAATACTAAAGCCAATTAATAGTTTTCACAATTAAACTAGACATTTTGTTACAGAGTAGTAAGAAAACGTGAGAAAATATAGTTTTTACGTAATAGGGTAAATGTCGAGGAAAGGAATAGGAAGCCTTTTGAACTTATTTTATTATGCCTTAGGAAGCCTTTTAAAGAATTATGAACTTTAGATAGCTCAATACATTAAATAAATTGCTTAAATATAAATAATAATGATCATAAGGTAAGATAATAATAAAATATAAGAAGTCTAGGTAATATAACTATGTTTTATATACATAATAATATATTTATAAAGCATACATACAAATAAGAAAGTATACTATGCTATACAGTAGAAAGCTATATATGATAATTATTATAATATTTAATAGCATATTAATTATTACAATATTTGTCAATATTTACCACTTGAAGAAATACTAATCAAGTTGAAGGTTGGGAATGGTGTTTTTAATCTCATTTAAGCAAGTATTCAATGATAAATTGAATATATCTAAACCTTGCCTCATGGTTATAGCTATTAAAAAGAGAATTAAAACGAAAAGAAGAAAACAAACGAAGTAGAAAATCAAATACAAATAAATTATCGCGTCTATAATATAGCCACTACCTACAATAGAACAGCGACGCATTGTACTCGCTTCATCAAGGCGAGGTTTGGGAATGTATAGGATACCGTGTAACAATCAGTTTTTTTTTTGTTATTGCATCCGGATACATCTTGATTAGTCTGAGAATGTTCGTTGTTGGAATATTGTGTGCAGCCACCCTAGAGTTTTTTTAATTTAACTCGCTAGATTTATATTTACACTTTCCATTAGCACGTTTATAGGTAGCCGTTCTCTGAGATACTGCACGCTGTCTCTAAGATGTGCCTGTCGAGAGGATAGGAAGTGATGCTGCCAGATTGATTGTGAATCATATTTATTTTAATATGATGAAGTGCTTGATTCTTGCGTTGGAAAAATAAGAGAAAGTTTTATAAGTTACTTTTTTAAAGAATATTTTGTACACATATTTTGTACACTGTGAGAATATCAAGAAAGAGTAATCCATTTGAAGGCGATTAAAAAGATGGCAATCATGATAACCACTTAAGTATGTGTCCAAAATTTTTACTTTTAATGTATTCCAAGGTCTCATCCAGCCTATTTTTAAATGTCGGAAATATTTAGCTACTGATTCAGCTGTCCATAATTCTGGTATGAAAATTAATAACTGAATAAATCACTATTTTATTTATACCCCCAAACTAAAATAAGTCGGCCACACATTCACTTATAACGTTTTTTAATTAGTTTTATTGATATAACCATAGAACAAAGAATATACGCAACTCCCCACGTTTTGGTGGTGCGTGCGGCAGTTCTTAAATCCGTGGTTCAAACTATAATATACTACTTAATTGATTAGTTTTGAAAAACATATCTTTTATATAAATGACACTTTTTTATTTAACTAAATAATGGAGCTACAACATAGCGTGATATCGATAAGTGGTCTAATTTTATGAGTTGAAATGTTCACTTTTTATAACGAAAACAAAATTGTTTATGAAAATAATAGACTCGGGCAAAAATCAAATCAGAGTTAAATGTAACAGTTCAATGCTCTTAAAACATTGATGTAATCGTTGTGCTTATAATAAAACCGCGACTAAAACAATAGTAATTTTATAGTTAGAAATATTCAACATATCGATGGCTAACAATGCAAACCTTCTTTTTCAAAATTTGTTTTGCATAGCTTTTGATGCCACATTTAATATTTTTGATTAAATATGTTACTTCATTTTTTTACCGACTGATATTAATGTATTTAATGACATAGGTGCAGATATTATATATTATTTAAAAAAAATATTCCTTTGTATTAAAAAGTTGATAGGGAATAAAATACATGATACGTAATGAGATCTGAAGACAACCTACAGCTCTTGATCCCTGGTCACAGTAGTGATTTCTTCTCACACTTTTTCTCCGTATTTGAAGCCCGTTTCTGGAATGCTTTACAAGCACGTATAAGGATAATATCGAGTTTGTTTTACTTCAAACGCAGGATCAAAGAACACTTGAACCCACACTCATAAACTTTTCCCTATTTTTCCCCCCCTAATGCGACCCTTGCGTCATTATAGATTTATTGTTTTGTCTTCTTCAATTTATTGTTTTTTCTTCTTCAATTTATTGTTTTTTTTTCTGCTGAGTTAAATGTTCGAATTGCCTTTAAAAATTGAATGTCTTATTCTTACCACATAACATGTTGTTACATTCGGTTAAGGTTAGCTGTAAGATATTGATTTTAGGCAATAAGCTCCCCTTTTTGATTAATCAACTAAAGCGTTTTATTTTTATTATTATTATACTCATGATACCGTTATTTCTCCATTACTATAACGGTCGTTTACAACGAAATCATCCGAATGAATGACAGTTTGTTTCTCGGTTTCGACATTTGCATCTCTGTCTGACAGGAGATTTCATGTGGCATTTAATGAACTATCCGATAAATATAAATATTCCTTCTATGTCAAAATAGATAGGAGGTTTGTGACCTTCGTAATATGGTGAATGTACCACAGGAGCTTTACTTAAAAGCAGATTAGCTTACAGGAATATTTTTGTGGTATACGAGTTTTGATTTATCAGATCGGTCATTTTTTAATTTTTTTTGGTATCAAAATGATAATACGGCCAAAAGTTGACATAATCAATGATCTTAGCTATCGATATATTTTATTTTCTATTCCACTCGAGTTGGCAAAACTGCGTTATGGGGTGCATGCATACGTTAAATTTAGTGATGAGCCCGAAAAAACAAACCGAAACGTTTTAAGGCTGTGTTTGATCGAGACGCTTTCATTTACACCAGTCCGTGTGCGCGGGCCAACAATGGAGATTCGGCGGCTACCGTATTCCAAGTTTTTATTGGCTTTTTGTTTCCATTCCGCTCGTAGGCGTCCTTTTGCTGCCGGATTTCAGAGGCATTCCTCAAATGCCGACTCCGAAGCGCACCGCGAGTTTTTTCCGATGACGAAATATTTAGAATGATAACCGACAACCATAGCTAGGCACCACAGAATATTTCGATTTACATAAGCAACTAATTAAACATCTACTGAAGTATAAACAGATAACTGTATATGTGTACGGTGTAGGTAAAATAAAGACAAATTGATATATTTAAAACCAAGAATGCCCAAGGAGAGGTAATTGGGATAGGAAAGGAATAACTGGGTATTTCCCAGTGTAGTCGTTTTTTGAGTCATACATGATTCTAAAAATGGGAGGTACGTATATTTGCTGGTAGATCCTTTTAGAGACTTGTACCACGGACACTGAAAGAGTGTAAGTAGAAATCAGTATTATGGTGAGGAAGTTTCAGTAAAGCTGACCGAAGCATGGGATTGTGCGAACGTAATGGTTCCAAAAGCTCTAGGATCTAGGCTGGTGTTGATTGGGAGAGAACACTATAGAAGAGAGCAAGAATTTGAACATTTTTCTTTTGTCGTATTGGCAACCACTTTAACCGTGCCCTATATGTTTATACATGATTATACTCGTACTTATGTAGACCGAAGATGAACATTATGCAAACATTTTGCAAACATTTGAGTTTATTAAGCAGTTCCTCGCATAAATCGTGGTAAGCCTCATCTGCTTATCTCGATTTTATGATATTAATATTTATTATGTTATTTTTCATTATCCTATTATACTCTAATATATATATATATATATATATATATATATATATATATATATATATATATATATATATATATATATATATATATATATATATATATATATATATATATATATATATATATATATATATATATATATTTATATTTGATAAGGTTTTGTAAATAATCCGTTCATAGGATGATGATTCGCAGTAAAATAAAATTAGTAAAAGCTACTTGAACAGCAGCGAAGGAAATCCCAGCTTGGATTGGGAAACGCTTATATTTGAATGAGATATACTTACGGATGTGCACGACTTTCGATTGTGTTTATGGGTCCCTTTACCGTCGACGAACGATCACTCATCATCCATATATCTCAAAAATGGAGCTTTTCCTTTTGCAACACAAAATTCCTCCAATTGAGGCGAATTAAAGCGAAAAAACTAAAATAAAACACTTTGATCACATCGGCAAAGGCCGTTTCATAAATAAGTATATCTCATTCAAATATAAGCGTTTCCCAATCCAAGCTGGGATTTCCTTCGCTGCTGTTCAAGTAGCTTTTACTAATTTTATATATATATATATATATATATATATATATATATATATATATATATATATATATATATATATATATATATATATATATATATATATATATATATATATATATATATATATATATATATATATATATATATATATATATATATATATATATATATATATATATATATATATATATATATATATATATATATATATATATATATATATATATATATATATATATATATATATATATATATATATATATATATATATATATATATATATATATATATATATATATATATATATATATATATATATATATATATATATATATATATATATATATATATATATTTGTTATTTATATTTAGTAATAATATAAAATATTTAATTATGCAAATTATATTTATGACTCCCTATATTTATTTATGCAAAATATTTAATTATGCAAATTATATTTATAATACCTATCTCCGTCTGTTATTGGGGCTTTTGGTTGACAAAACAATGAACCTATTTCAGAATATTATCTAATCCTTCATGATCTTGTTTTTGTGTGGAAGTGTCTGTACGTGTTTCAAATATATTCGCTTTTAATTCTGCTTTGTGTTTATTTCAATGTTTTACTTTTAAAAAAATCGTCAATAATTCTAAATTGTATTCGTCCCGTTTGTTTATTTTTCCTTGTTTTGGTCGTAAAACACTAGCTGCATACAGCGGGGAGATACTTTCGCAAAGTAGACATGGGCGCGGCCACAACATTAACAAAGAAAGTTTTTGTTATGATTGGTTTCTCATTTATTACGTACTATTTTGATTCAGATTTCAAGAGAGTGGCTAGAGTCCACCATCAATTACAAAAAACAACAAATTTGATCAAATTTCAGCAACTGACAGTAAACGATTAAAATTGACACTTGAAAGTTGAGTGTAATGAATGCTGTTGTGAGTTGTGTTCGCAGATGCGAATATCTTAACAACACGCTGTTAAAATCAAGAATTAAGACTATTCAACCGCGCCGGTCATACATCATTTAATACACCTAAACAAGCGCCTTTATATTCTGACAGTAAAGACAGTAAAGATTCCGGGTACGCGATCCGAGAAATGCCTTATTGGTATAATGATTCCGGGTAACGGTATGATTTCGGCGAATGCTCGTAGGTCACTTCTTCTCTGCAGTCCGTCATTATTTTTTACGATGACCTTAAGAAAATAAAATTTCGAGGTGGGGTCCTTTGTTGGTTGGTAAGACAAGAAAAGGTGAGAGAGCAGATTTAGGGATGTGCAAAAAATATCCTTTGATTTTTTAACGCGCCCTTGAAATGTTAATTTCCCGAACCATTAAACGCACCTTTAAACTTTATCCGTTTCAAATAATTATCTTGTCTCGCTGTTTTGCTCATCGACGGGATAAGCTAATTTGATTGGGGTTTCTTAATATATCAATACATTCAATTCAAGTTTATTTCATTTGTTTCATCAATTAATTTATATTTATTTAATGGAAATTATTTTCATTGCCTATGATTATTATTCCAGATTACAATTATGTGTTATTATTCTGTGGGTTCTGACAAAGAGTGTAGTATTATTAAACCATAGGATTGCCATAAGTATGGCTTATTTATGCGCCCACCAGTCCGCTCAAGACACAATGGCAGCGGGAGCGTTGGATGAAACGGGTGAAAGCGTGAACAAAAAGCATTTCACCGATTTTTCAACGCTTTCGTAAAACCATACAAATAAACTTGCACGCCCCTAATATCGACAGTTATACGACAGTAAATGCTACATCATAAATAGGGATCGTAAATTTTGCCAGGCAATGGTGGCAAAATTTATTGAACCAGTTTTACAATTTGCCGAATTTGAACGAAAGACCTTATTTCTTCGATTTTATTTTAATCCACAACTGTCTTTATAACTTATTTCCCAATTACTCAGAAAAACTGTCCTATTAAGCTATACAAACAAATAAATTACACTCCTAATAATAAAATATCAATTATACGCGTCTTTCTGCGTATATGGGACATCATTATAAAAACCGAAGGAAAACTTGTAATATTTAAACAATTAACAGTCTACATAAAAATGCGATAATTCATAAAAGATAGACGGCCATCAATAACAATATAAATTTTAATGGATTTAAACGTTAACTTCAATCGAAGAGTAGACCCCGAGATATCTCTGGGCTTCCTTTCGCAATTATCGATAATTTCTTGCTGATTATTTTCTTATTACGGCTTCGAAAGCCGTCGGTAGGACGGATATATTATATTTTTTTAATGTAGAAAATTGGCAATGGGACGATAAGTCCGATCCGCGTTTACTTCGAAGCTTAATACAATTTAATTATGCAGCTTAATACGTTTTTAATTGGGGTTTCGTCAATATCCCGAACACGCTCCATCAGCACTTTATTATTGAGGCGCTATTATGGTTAAACGCGTGTTTTTTTCGGGCGAGCAGGTAAGGATTGCGAGATTGATAGAGACGTATTTGGGCAGAATTCAATCGTATGAAATAAATATACAACTAAAACACAAAAATTTTGACCGATTTAGTCACGCTATGTCGAATTAAGAGACAAAATATATTATTATTATTATATTTACAAACAGGCAGCATAATTGCTGATATGTCTGAATATGAAACTGAGTACAATTACAATTTCTGTTTAAGGTTTCCATCTAGTCTATTTTTGAACATGTTGACACTACTCGCTTTAACCACTTCAGCAGGTAAACTGTTCCACCGGTCCACAATCCGGTTGGTCAGGAAATGTTTCCTGGGATTCATGTGGAATCGTGTTTTCTCCAGCTTAAAATTGTGTCTTCGCAGATGATGCTTGTAGTTTCTCTTGAAGATGGAAGACAATTCGGGGCAATTGTAGCATCCGTTGAGGATCTTATATGTTTCAATGAGGTCACCCCTGGTCCGACGATCCTTGAATGTAGGCAGTTGCAATCTGCGAAGTCGTTCTGCATATTCCAGATTTTTGAACCCCATTGGGGTGTACCCACATGTTATTGTAGGTACACGTAAAAATAAATGGTCTAACTCTACTCGAACAAAAACCCATAAACGGATTTAAAAAGGGATTTTTCCCAGAACACGAAAAGTTCGATTAGTTTTACCTGTTCAGCGTTTTCAACTGTTTTTAGCTCTATTTTTACTGCGGAACAGCCAACAATTCAAACAACTCCATTTGTTGTTGCAGGCAGGAATCTGTTGCTGCATGAATTTGAAGCGGCTGTACATATCTAATATATTCGTGCTATAGTTTTTTTTATGTAGTAAAAGAATAATAACATAATTATGTGCTTCTGGCTACGATCGTTAATGATAATAATATGACCTCAAAATGTAATTAAATCTAAGAAAGTAAATTTTATTGAAGGATTTCATTAATAATATTGTCAAATATATGGTAATTTTGCACGGATGTGGCAGAGATCAAACCTAGAAAGCCCGTTTTAAGAACAAAACAGATCTTGCGCTTGAACCAATACGCCACCTAACGAGAGCTATCACTTTGCAAATAGCGCTATATAAATACGCATGTATATTTTCTTGGGAAAACTAAACGTTTCCTGCAACAACCAGTAAAGCTATCCTGTCGGTGTCTACAACGACTATCATTTTCATCAAAATCGTTAGGGTTGTTTTTGAGAAAAAACATACTTCAGTTTCACTTCTTTCGCAGCTACTCTTAATTGTGAGTTCAAAATGATAATTTCGAAACCACGAAGACTTCCTAAAAACCCCAATTACTAAATTAAATTACTAATTTAAAAAATACTCATTAAAAAAGCGCTTTTGGGTTCCTGTGGCCTCAAAACGTGTTCCGGCACAAAAGTTCCGGCACAGCAGCCACAACTGCCACTGGCCGCAGGTTTGCGTTTGCTGCGGCGAGGAGCACGCTGCCAAAAACTGCCCTCGGCCAAAGACCGCCCGAGCAACCTGTGGAAACTGCGGGCAGGAGCACCCCGCCAACAACCGGCGCTGCCCCAGTTTCCTGGCGGAAATCCGTCAGACGACGCGGAGTCAGCAGGGAGCTCCGCGAGCAGCAGTCCCTGCTCCTCCGCGAGCCCCACCGCGAAGCGCCTCTCCGGGCGCTTCGACCGCAGCCGCGCCTACGTCGCCTCCTCCACGCCCAGCGCCGAGGAAGACGCAGGCGAAGCCCCAACCTGCCGCCGCCCCTACGGAGCCCTTGTCGTGGAGAAAAAAGCCGGCACCGCCGGCCACTCCACAGCAGCCAGCTGTGGAGAGGAAGTCGAACCGGCGGCTCCGATCGAAGCCATTACAGCTGCAGCCATCAAGCCCCCATCCGCAGCAGGCGGAGGGAATGGAGGTCGAGGCGACCGCCCAGTCCACCAGCTCCCAAACGACCACAGCAACCACAGCGTCCGCATGCACGCAAACAGACGAAGAGTGTGCGACTACACCGTCCCCTCAACCACAACCCCAGCCAGAAGAGCCAGAATACCTGGACGAGATGCGATTCATCGCGAGCGACGAACTGGTCATGATGGACGTAACTGAGCTGCTGCAGCTCATTCGCGCGTGCCAAATCGGCACGAAGGAGCAGGACGTCATGCTGCTGAACACGTACCTTCAGTCGGACCTACCTCGTGCCACGAGACTAGCAGAAATGTTGAAGTCTGCCTCAAGGTGAATAGCCCTGAGACGCCATACTCGCGAAAGCCGGGCCAGTGGGCCCGATTCAAGAGAAGCCCCACGAAAAGGCAAAATGCCTAGTGGTAGACGTCACAGGCCGTTATAAATGGCCTGTCGACCGATTTCGTTGATTCGATTCAAAACGTGTAAATCCACTAAAATCTCAAAGTTGATTTTTCACACGATCACAAAACTCCCTCATATTACTCGGTATATGGGTCGTAAAAAAATAAAGATGGCAAGGAGATCCATGCAAAGCCAACTTATGGCTGTAGATCTTACGAAAATAGTACGATGTTATTATAAACATGAGCAGGATCATTCTTAGCAGGAGCATAAGACGATGACCGACGCTCATATTAAGAAGAATAATAAAAAAGGTATTTAAATATTTTTAGATAATAAGTAATACATTTTGTACTATACAGTAGGTAAATGGGGGGGGGGGGGGGGTTGAATAGCCTTGAACGCATGGTCAGGTTTGATTAATAAAGCTGATCAAATTCATTTTATATTTTCATGTATTACACACCGCTTCTATTTTTGCTTCTTTTTTTTACCACCACTTCTACTTCGAGTAAATATGATGGCTTTGAAGAAAACTTTCAAACATTGAAACTATCGCGTCTTTAGGAAGTATTAATTTATTAGCAATATAAAAAACTAATTCTTCACATAGATCATTGTGCTATGCCCTATTTTCTGGTTAATAGATAACCATCTTCAGTTAAACCATTTTCTTCTTTCAATATTATTTATTTATTTATTTAATATTTCATTCATGTTAAATTATAGCATGTAAATTGATATATGTGTATAACTAAATCGGGTATTAAAACTAATGTCGTTTATAATTTATAGCACTCAAGGTTAAGTCAAGTTTGGATGTTTTTTTTTGTTTAATATACAAAATTGACGACAATACGCGAGGTAGGCAAACTGTAACCGAAGAAAACAATTATAAAAATGTTACTTTTTTGCATTTCAAGTTAGTTATTTCTTGGTTTTAGATATAAGAAAGAAATTAAAACTATTCTCGGAAATACCCTGAAGTATGACAAAATCACTATGTTTCAAGTAAAACATGACGAAAAAAATTTAGACATGCATACTTAGAGCTGTTGAAATAATGTAAGGATTATAGTTAGAAAACACTTTAATCATTACCTATAGGTACATTACAATAATTAACTACATATCTTCGAAATTGCTACCCATATTTTTTTTAAAAACCGATCACCAAACTGATATACCTTTAAGTGGAAGTTTTTTAACCTGTCAAAGAATCGTGCGTATGGATTAAGAAATGACTAAAGTTCGACACGTAGAGCTATCACAGTGCAAAAGTCATTTTGAGAATTTCGACTTTCGATTATGTCCTACCTTACAAAAACTATATTGCGGCGGTTAGACCTGATATTTTTAATACTACGCAATCTGGAACATTGCGAAAACAAGTCGTAGTTTTGCGGGGTGATTTTGTAACTGTGGCGTTATGTATTCTGTTCCTCATTTTGAAGGAATATGGATATTTAGCGATACAAAACCGACGGGGTGTATTACAACACCATTCTCGCTTCGTGACGTCAAACCAAATCAAAGTGACGTACCTACAGTTTACAAAGGTCCATTTTTATGAATGGGTTTTTGTGGCTCCTATCCGTTCGGTTGGCTGTGAGCCAATAGCAAATAATTTCGCAATTGGTATTCGAAACGTTAGATTCTGTTTCGTATCGATAATTTTGTCGACGGTCGCCAGTGATCGAAAACGACAGAGGAAAGTATTATTTCACCATTTACTGAATGTTATTTTTCCAGCACACTACAGCTACATTTACATCACACTACACTACACTACAGTTACATCACACTACACTCAAATTACAATGTTTATTATTATTAGTTAATTTTTAATATTATTTGATACCTACCATATTTTTTAAATTAAGTATTCTAAAGTATGCACAAACCACTCTACTTGGTACGCTTGACTTAGTACGGGCCTAGGCCTAGTTAGGCGGCGTTGATTTAAAAAAATTTGGTCTGCGGTGCTTTCTATTTTGCTATTATTTACATTTAAGCCTATAAATGTTAAACTTACAATGTACTGCCATAAAAATGTGCTTTTCTTTAATAAATAAATAAATAAAATAAATACTTTAATAAAATAATTAGTCTATAGTCCGTTATATTTAAGAGTGCTCATAATTTTTGACATGTTTCTTTCGCTCTCAAGGCATTCTTCTGCGAGGTCGACATGTTTGAATAGAGTTGCCTCTTGTTAAAAAAACATAATAAACAAATCACAGGTTGAAACGGATAAACTGTACTGAAAAATAAAGAGTTTTCTTAATATACTTTTCTCAGACTTTATCAGAAGTCTTCGTGAAAGTTCGTTAATGCTTTATTTTAACTTAAAATGAAGAGAACGAGTTTAATAGTAATCATTGGCCTGTAAACTTCATAGTGAATCGGCGTTTGAACAGTAGCACAACCGCTAATATGCGACTGATGAAATGATTAGCGCAGTGCAGGCGGTAGTTGTGAAATAAAGACAAAGAAAATACTTTTTACCGTAACACCAATCATTTGAACGAGTTTAATGAGGCCCTAATTTATTTATTTATTCATTTCGGAAAACAAATACCTCACAAAATAATCTAGCGTGTTATACATACTTATACAGAAAAATAACATTCGGCCGGTAATCCTTTCCTGCGATATAGAGTTTTATGAAATATTAGCATATTTAAATAAAAAATTACAAGTTCAAATTAAATATTGAGTTTATGTAAATTACTCCAGAATGACTTTGACTTTATTATTATATGAAACAAAAAAAATGAGGCTTTTGCGGTTGAGCTGAGCCCGATTTGCCTTAATGAGTTGCGTTATTTTTTCCCGGTCGTTTAAACATTTGAACTATAAAACGTGCTTTGACCGCGGCATTGCTAATTACTTCTCTAGGAGCGCTGCAGCCTAATTAAGCGCGCGGAGGGAACGGCCTCTGCCTCGCCTGCGACTCGGTTTACGACTTACGAGGACGCATTCTTAAGGGAGACTTTGAAGTTACTTAGTATTTAACGGTTATAGTATGGACAGCACGTCCGTTAGTGGCTACTCATAAGTAATACTGTTTTGGTGACGTAGATCGATCTTTGGTGTAAGTTGATGTTGGAGCTTGCCTGAAATTTGAAAAAAATATGTTTTCATTTTATTTCTACTTGCGACGCAATAATGACTGACCTGAGCTATTATAATATACAAAACTTGGAAACACTAGCTAGCAGTTTCAGGTAAGTCTCCTGAAATTCTTGTTTGTTGAAACACGGCATCAAAATGTTGGGTAATAAAGAACTGTTTAACCTGTATAGTGTCAATCAACGTAACGGTGCGCGAAAACATTCACCAGACTTATGACAATCCTTTGTTATAAACACAACTACCCTTCTAATCGGTACACAGTTCAAGTTAATAATCCGTAGGATATTAGGTTTCTTATTGCACTCACAGCTATATATAAATTTAGTGCTTTATTTTAGTCATGTTAAAAACATGAATATAGCTTATATTTGCACTCGAGCGATGAGTCCAGAAAAAGTTTTTTTTTAAAAATGAAAAAGTACTTTTTTTTAAAAAGGAATAGGTACATGGCAAAAGTAAAGATTAACGTTTTTTGACTTCTTGAAGGTGAACAGCGATCGAGCGATTCTGATTTCTTCTGTTGGTTGCATGAATATTAAATAAGTACCTACCGATATCAAGACGATTATTATTATTAATATTAATAATAACAATAATAAGTTCCTTACTCCAAGTGGCTAGGAGGGTGTGTAATCGTAGAACCTTGTATCAAATAGTTTCAGGTTACACAGATTACATTAAAACAAACGAATGGGAAAAGAAAATTGATTAATGTAATGGGATCTTCAGTGTATTACTCTTACTGAATTTGAGTGAAAAATCATGACTTGTTAAGGGAGTAAAGAATTGTTTAGGATATATAGATTAAGTGAGATTATACAGGATGATTTTTAAATTATAACATATTTGCAGTGGGTGAATCAGTACGATAATCGAAAAACCTTTAAATGTCAATTTTTGAAAAAAAGAAAGAAAAAAAAGACTTTTTTTGTAATTTTTTTTATTAGTATAAACGCACGATGCGCTATTTAGCGTTAGGTAAAATATCGCTAATATTGCTTATAAACAATATTCTACCTACCGCTAGATGGCGCAGCGTTCTCAACGCTTCTCAAACTTTTCTTCAATAGGGGTATATACGATTTACACATTTTTTTAAATTGAAAGTTGTTTACTAATTAAAAACTCACCTGCAAATGAAGTCATGGAGGAAAGATGTTATATCAATGTATAAAATTTCTACGATCACTTTCAAAGGATATTTTCGTTATAATTTCTTACAGTGTCATAGCCTCCTCCCCCGCCTGTCTCCTGTGCCCCCTTCTTCTCCCCCATACCCAGTTGCCCCCCCCTCCCTTGCCCTCGCGCTCTCATCTACCCGCCCATAAAAAATGGAGAGCGGTTAAGGCGTTACGCCCGCCTAATAATCGGCCGCCGATATCTTTAATTTAAATCGGGAATAGCATGCGAGTGGGCGGCGCCCAAACGATGATCGCGCAACAAGTGCACGCCATTGCGCCAAATGGGACCGTAATCGCGGCATTTGCACTCGCGCGAGTCACTAGCACCCCTCCAGGAATAGTCGCATCGAGGTTTCGTAACTTCATCAAACGGCAACTCCGTTGATGAGAATAATTCACTTCGCTTTTTCATTTAAAACAGCGTCGGAATGATCTATGAATAAAATCACGGCCTAAGAACTCTTGAATATAGGTGAGACTATGCCGCGAGGACGCGAGGAAAACGCTTGTTTGATGATAATTTCTGTTTCTGTTTATCTAAGTTCATTTTATTGTTTAGGTGATTAAACGTCGTATTGTAATATTGCAGTGGTTCGAAGATTATTTGTCAGAAGAATCGTTCGTTGTAAATCAAATGTGGCTCTATTTATAATGTATAACAACTGTAGTAGTCTTCGATTTTATAGAAACCACATTGAGGGAAAATAGTAAATACACGAAATGGGAGGGGGAATAGTAAATACCGTGTTTGTGTAGTTTGGGAGTGTGTAGAATTCTTTTTTCTTTTTCTTTTACTCTTTATTGTGAAATCATAATGGGCGGGTTGATTGTCATATGACGATCTCTTACAACCAACCTTACTATTGTGTTTATATGTATGTGTGGTGTAACATGTGTGTCTTGTTATTGCATCCGATCGACAGAATTAAAAATGCAATTCCGTTAATTTTATCCCAAAGGAAAATGGTGACCCAGCCGGGAATCGAACCCGAAACCTTACAATGTAAGATCTATGCCACCGGGGCCGTGTATGAATGCTTAAGGTAGTTTACTGTAGGCAGTATAGTGCCATTATAATTTGATTGTAATTATACATTTCAAAGGTTTAATATGTACTCGTATATATGTCATGCGCGTATTGTGGTGCAAACTTATGGTGCTTTGCGAAAATTCATCAAAAATTCGTTTTTTTTTTCAACTGAGAGAAATCGATGCCGTTAAACCGTTGCCGCGTTGGTTATACATAGGCATCAGGCGGACCAACACAGAGTTCATCGCGGGGTTAGTATTTAGGCGCGGTGTTTTGTGGAGGCTCAGCCGATTGCGTAAATTAGGATTTTATCATTTACTCAAAATAACATCTGTAAAAGACTTCATTGTATATTATACTATTTGGTCCCGAAAGCAGACATCTTACTTTTAATATATGCCATATAATGAGATAATGATCACAATGATCAAAGAGATAATGATCACAAAGCGCTAAGTAGATTACTTAGACTACTATAGATTACTTTATTATATAGACTTAAATTAAGGACATACACAACCGACTAAAAGGTAATGACATCAAAGCAACTTTGTCACTTTCCTCTTTTTCTACGTCTGTGCAATAGTGGCGCTTGCGCAGAAATTGTGCGTACTTTTGATATGGATGTCAGATCTGTTATAAGGGGAGAGGCGGATACCTTTTCTGGTTTACAACTTGATACTGAATATAATATAATATGGTTAATCAACGGTATAAATGTGCAGTTCGATTTTAGACTTTTATTTTTTTTCGACTTTTTCATTAGAATTTTTTATACATTTTTTTGAATGAAGAGTGTAAGCGCCAATTGATATACTGACATAATTACTAATAAAAAGTAGAACAACAAACTGGGTAGTTGTAGAATAATAAACTTGATCTGTCTATTTTTAGCTGTAGCTGTAATATGTGCCTAATAAACTGGGTTAATTTGACTGAAATCTGGAAATGGTTTTGTATAACATGCGATTACATTTTTTTGTTGTTTTCCAAAAACTACAAAAATTACGTTTTCACTTTTTCTCAAAAATTTATTCATTGATTCAATCGATTTGATCATATTTTTAAAAGACATTAAATCTTATTTAATCTCAACGGTCACTCTAAAAAAAGGGGTTTCCGAGTAAAAAAAGTGGTTTCCGAGACGAGAACAAGTAACTTTTTTCGGGATTTGATGCTATGGAAAGCATGTTTTAAAGATGTTGTTCAATTTTAGATATACAACAACCCATACGCACGGGGAGGGGAAGGGGGAGGGAGGTGTCGCACGGTCGCCATTTTGCATGCGCACGCGCATACGCGTTAGGCGGCCATCGACCACACTGACCAGCGACTACTCGTCCGTTGGTGCATTTATTATATTGTAGAAAATCGAGGCGGGTCCCGGCTCGAAAACTCATTACAGATTATTGGCGGGCCGAGCGACCAGAGCCTCGCTACCAACGGGCGACGCGCTACGATAATTATAAATATTATCGAAGAATGTACGTACGGAGTGGGAGCGTCCCACAGGGTACCCGACCGGCTCCTCGCTTCGTCTTGCTTGTCCAGGCTTATGTAGATTATCAGGGAGGGGTGCGGGACAATTTCTGGAGAGGGAGGGGGAAGGATACCGCTTAATGTGGATTTATTAACGATCTATGTAATGAAGTTTAGGACTCGGAGCTCAAATCTAACTTAGTTGCCACAGTAAGAGAATAAACGCATACATGTATTGTGTTCATTTATGTGTTTTTATGCATCATTTATGCATTATGCATCACAAATATATCACCTATATATGAAGAATTTTCATATCAAAATATATTGTGATTGAGAAGAGTTACCTCAAACTCTACAAAAATATACCTACCCCGTATAATTTTCTACTAAAATGCTTTAAGCGCTATTATAGCTACTTTAATAATAGAAGGCTGGCCTGACTTTTTAAAATAGGACAGTGTGAGGAAATCCGAAACCATTTCCGATAGAACAAAAATGCTGAAAAGGGTCACAAAACGGATTTTGGAGTAATTAAAAATAGCATTATTACTATTCTTGAAAAGTATAATTTTTAGAGGAGTCACTTTTTCTTAACATAGAAATTGTATAGAAAATGCACGTATAGACTCTTGGTCAATAGATAGGTATTTTTCTTAGCGGCTCTCAAGACGATCAAGCATGCTTGACAAGCTTCGCGTGGCAGGCAGGAAGGGGATCGTAAACCGCAGGAAATATGCAAATATTTTTTTGTAATATTTACCAAAAATGTCTAATTTTGTAGTTTATACCAGGGAGTCACGTTAATTAGACGCAATTGATTGATGAATGATTGACTCTCTTTTATAAAACTACATAATTAGGCATTTTTCGTAAATATAAAAAAAAGCATATTTCCTGCGGTTTACGATCCCTTCCCATCATGGGATGCGATGCTTGACAAGCATGCTTGATCGTCTAGACAGCCCTTTAGAGACTTTTTTATGGGGATAAATAAAGTATTTTTTATAAAATAAACTTGTAGCAACTGTAGACAAATGTTGCTTTAATTTTTTTTTCTAATATAAAATTGGACTGATTGGCATAATTTTTTTTTAGTTAATAAAAGGTGTTTTCTCTATAAAATGTGTTTTTTTTCAAAAAGTAATTATGCCATATTTCATTTCTATACAATCCGTTTCGTGACTCTTTCCAGCATTTATCTCTAACAGCCCTGTTTCAAAAACTCATCTAGTATTTTGATGTCATCAATATACATCAAAATATTTCGTGAATGCTACGAGTCAACAGAAAATTATTTCCTCACAAAACTGCGGCCGTATAATTTTCTTCAACGTTTCAAAAATATTATTTTTCTAGCTACCGTAATAACAACCGCTGTCTATTATCAGATTTCCAAATGATTTTTCAATGGATAAAAGATACTTCGATAGAATTTTCTACAAAATGTACCTTATGTCATTGTCTACACATTGTCGTTTTGTTTAGACTACATAAATCTATAAAAATACGGTAGATATTTTTTGAAATTTTGTCTTATTTCATATTGTGTCTGTATGCGTCTGTCTCAGTGTAATTATCGCCTAAAATCATTAAATTACATACATAGTTTTTAATTGAGTTGTTTACCGTAAGTGCAGCAATGTTGTAAGAGAGGCTATGAGGAATTTCAATTTTGCCGTGTTGCTCCTGTGAGAGCGGTAATCGCCTCCCCTTCATATGTTACCGTGCTGTAGCTCCTGCCTCTTTAATTATCACCATCAGATGGTAACCACGCCGTATGCCCTCGCTCTTATGCCAACGACCGAAGGACGTACTCTGACACACTAAATCTACATACAATATATGCGGGTAAGTACAGTCGCTAGCGAACTGAATAAACCAATAGCAAAAGCTACATCTACAAAACCAAATCAGCAATATAATTGCATAATATTACTGATTCTTTTCGGAGGCTAAAGAGCACAGTGCGATTAGCAGACTGACTGAAAAAATACGTGAACAAGTGGCTCATGGCGAAAAGTACAATACAACTGAGTGCGAAGAAATGGTAAACTACAGCCAAACGCAAATCTGTTTGATGATATATACATATTTACATGATTACATTTAGATAAATCAAATGATAATATTGCATAACGATTTAAAATCAATCATGCTGATAAAAATAATATTGTTGTGCCTTTTAGAACCATTTTTATGTATTTATTTTATTTGTCTATGCATTTATTGGTTTATTAAATTTTAGTCAGTCAGTTATTATTTTATATAAATATTTTTCAGTTTCTAAGAAAGTATGGGGAATATGTCTAACGAAAAAAGTAAAGTTTTAAAAATCAAAACTCATTATGTTTAATATACATATTATCAACCCAGAACAGATATAAATTCCAGTAGATTGATAAAATAGACACTGATCTGATCTAATCTGCTTTGAAAAACCAGTGGTAATAATACTATAATTTATATTATTTTTTCTCCAAAATGGTTGCTGATGTTCAAAATATTCTTCTAAGTCTATTATTACCTAGTAGCGTCATCTACCGACAAAGCCACGCGTTCCAGGGTTATTGTGACTATTTCATTGCCGCTGGCACAAATAATAATAGTTAAATCATTATAGGCGTTATGTTTAAATAACTTATTTTACTATAATATTATAAATATATAGATATGACAGTAAATAAACTAAAAGTGCTTAGTCACAAAGTGATGAAAGGGTGGGGAGGGGCGGGAGAGGGGGGGGGGGGGTAGGAATTAGGAAATAAGATTTCCGGAGGGTAATGTTCACAGGTTTATACACATTTAAAAGATAGACAGGAACTTGTAGATAAAACCATATAGATAAAACTGCATACCTTTGGGTTAACTAGTTACCATATACTGCAATGGGATCCGCGTATATCATAGTTAGCTGGTAGACTTAGCACTGCAGCTTTTGCCGTAAGGAAAATCAGGCAGCTGACTACCACGACCCGATTGGTTTACTTCAGCTAATTTATAATAACCTTTCAGTTCCCAAATTCCAATTAAAAATGGTTGGAACTTCTTATATGGGACGATGGATATATTACCGATTACTGGTATGATAAAGGTAAATGGTTCTAATAGACCTTCACTATTTTCCAGATTCAATTGCTTTACTTATAATTCTGCTGAAACTAATGTTTTTTTTTTGTTACCTTACCTATTTTTTGTTTCTTTCTTAATCTAGTATTTCTGTTTTTTGTCATCTGCTGAATTGGACCTTTCAAAGGACGTAGGAAAAAAATAATTTCACCTTGACTATAATAGGACCAAAAAGTAGCTTATGGTATTGTTTGAGGCTTCTTGTCTTGAGAAAACATAGAATCAGTTGAAAAAAATAAAATAATGTACTATTATTAACGTTGACATCGATTTTACAGCGTTTTTTTATCAATATATTTACAATATTTTTTTTAACTTCATTTATATTTAATTTCATTTTGTTTCAGCAATGTGCTTGTCCAGTTTCACAAAGAGCGTATTTGTTTTATATTTAAAAAAAATCTAAATAAGCATAAACATGCTCAGTAAGAATCTCGCACACACAGGAATCAAGTCATATATGCAAATCATTTCAGAACACTCCTTTAACAAGCACGTCCTGTGACTGCCAAAGTATTAAACACAAATATCAATTGAAATGCCTAGGTATAACCTTCGACAGTAACCTAAAGTGGGATCCTCACTTACTTATTACTGCGGGTAAAATCAGGATTTTTGCTTTTTTGCTTTTAAGGCCCTTAAAAATGTTCTACCGTTAAGAAACCTCATTAAAGTCTACTACGCGCTAGCACAGCAAGATTACATATGGAATAATAGGATGGGGGGGGGGGGGGGTTCTACAGATTCGGCGTTAGATCCGCTTATTAAAGCGAAGAAAGCTCTCGTGAGGGTCATGTCTAGAAAGCCATATCGATATCCAACAAACGAACTATTTAAAGAGCTGAGACTTTTGGACATTAGACAGATTTATGCCAAAGTAACCCTATTTTATTATCTCAATAATCCGCACACACACAACATCACTGACCACAACATTCTAACTAGAGATTGTGCGTCAGAAAAACATGTAATTAAAAAAAACAACACTAAATTTGCGCAAAGGCACTTTAGTTGTGTAGCTCCTAAACTCCACAATTACTTTCAGGATAAGTTAAAACAATGCAAAAGCTTACATATGAAAAAGGGAAAACTTACTTTGTGGCTGTTTGACACCGGCAGGGAAAAGGTAGCTGAAACTATTACACATATCCTCGTTTAAAATGACAAATTATCAATTTAATTTAATATTACAATTATATATTACTAATAAATACGCGTATGTAAATGCAAATGTATGTAAATATTACAAGTAGGTAAATGTATATATTTATATATAAATGAGAATAATATATTTATAATGTTTAATATTATATAAACATTACCATAGTTTTTAATTGCAGTGTAAAATAACGTGCGCATCTTAATTTAAAAGAAAAGAATCTACTCTAGTACGGGCATTAACCTAGTTGGCTAGTTATTAAAACATTATTTTTATACTACTTTCTCTTAAATAAAGCATTCTTATTATTACTATTATTTTTAATAATAATAATAATTCATCAGTCAACCTACAGAAGAGACGGAAAATACCTAGTCTATCCGATATAATCAACATACAAATAAGAAAAAAAACTTCAGTTTCATAATCGAATCAAGTGAGGAAGAGAACTGGTACCGATATTGCAGTGTGATTGCCCAGTGCTGATTCCCTCTCTTTTCCGCTGCATTTATAATGTATCCCCGTCCTCGTTGCACAATGAGTAATTTTAATTGTGACCACTCCCCTTTGCTAATTACCCAATCGCTGGACCGCTGGACGAGGATGTGCGCAGAATTCGTGCACAATTAAGCGAGAATTTCTTTGATTGTTGTGAAGCGCTGTAACAGGCTGGACTATAAAATGTTGGAGAGGAGGCATAAACAAAAATACCTAGAATAATAGTTTAGGCTGTTACATGCGATTTATTTTTGCAAATATAACCAACCTAAAGCACTGCTTTGGACAATGGACATATGTTGAAAGAATTTTCAAGTAGAAGGAAGAAGTTGTCAAGTTGTCGTGTCAGCCTAATCACGTTGTTTAATTGACAGACATTTAATTGTCATATTTTGGAGGATTATCCATTAACTCTAAGTTTTACTATAGCTTTTTTCGATACTTGCTTTTTAATGGCCTACCCAAAATTATCTTTTTTAACACAAAATTAAGGATACCTTACACAGAAGTTGAAATTAAGTATATATACTTTCTTAAAAAATCACTTGTAACGATTTCGATGAAAATAAGTTTATTGATAGTGTTGGTACTTCGCCCAACATATAGAGTCAACAAAAGAATTAGATTCTAGAAATCCATAACCGCAAACACACACAATTCTACACGCGCAACTGATATTGAATTCCACCTAATTTCGGCAATTAATGCAGTCGCAAGCTGATGATTCATATCATTTCTCCTAATCAATTTAATCGGACATACTCACTGCCCCCACGCCTAAGGCATTGCATCATTTAATGCGCTATATAAGCCCATACATTCAGCCAATTATTTATCATCCTCTAGTGGACGGCTTCCGCGCTCACACATCATCATCATCCTCTGGCCAGTCAGCCACACGCATCATCTTCGAGTCGACAACCGCCGCGCTTATACCTCGCATCATCATCATCGAACAGTCACTTCATTATCCGCGATATCCATCTTCAACTACACCTCCGCGATCATCATCTTCACTCACACACTACACACACTGCGACTTATCATTTGAAGCGTTACAACTGGCAAGCATCAAATACCTTCTGCAATAAACTACTTCAACTTCAGCAAGAACGACTTTTACTACGGAGAAAACCCATTGATGACACCGCCTCCTCACTCACGAGCAATTGGAGTCTAGTGAGGGGTGGTCCCTCACAATAGTCTTGTATATTTATAAATAGAATGCCCTTACTTGTTGTTCCATGAAACTCTAGTTTTGCAAAAAAATATGTAGTCATATTTAAATAGCGCTATTTGCAAAGCATTCCTGTCTCATCTGGTGGTGTCTGGATGCTATATTAATATTGTTATCGATCCTAAGCGAAATTTCAAAATTGTTTTATTTTTATTCAAAAGAGTATTCTCTATTCGTTGAAAATATAACTAAGTACAGCTGCGTCAAATTCATAAACCAACAGTTTCCTGCCTACAACAATACAAAGCGTAGTGTTTAATTTTTACTAATTAAAATATAAGCTGACAAAGTTTTTTTTGCAATTTTTAATACATTACAGTAATTCATTTAAACATTTCAATCCATATATAGTCGTACATAGGTTGTCGGTCCGAGTAGTGTCGAACCGTTTAGTTGGCCTTGTATTCGATACTGCTTCTAAGTACTTGATTATAGTCAGGGGATACATCGCCGCTAAGGTATCCCTTTACTCATCCGACAGTTCCATTCCCGTATGGCCTGTTGATAAGAATGAAATCAATATATCCAACGGAAAAGCAGCTTATATTATAACACGTTATGGTCGTAAAATTAATACCATCGCACAAGAGGCATCGTATACCCTCACTAGACTTCTGGTGCACCGATTTTCGCATTGAAATCACCCATAATTGCGAATTCATAATTTTCGTCGAAATATATTTTAATTCCTAATAATTACAGTTTATTCATCGTACCTGCCATCCTACATACTATAATAGTATTATTAATGACATATTAAAGTTGTGATGGTGTGCTATCTGCAATAGTAAAGCCAATTCGAAAAGGGTATAAAATTACTAAATAATATGTGTATATTGCTTCGGCTTGATTCGATAATTTTATTATCATCGCCTAACGATTTCTCTAATGGATTGTGCCAAGAAGGGTTACTCCGGTCAGATACTATCCCATGACCCGGATGTAAGAAATTAGTAGCTTTAACGGTTTTTACAAATAAAAATATCTAAGCTATTAAGCCGTTGAACTACAAGCAGGAAATGATAGACCGCTATCGATACGCGCGTGAAAGTAGCAACAATAACGTCACGGATTGCAGATTTGCAATTAATTGCACAGTTGCAGTTGCAATACCGTTGCTTCGAATAAACTATTTCATTCAATCCCTAAGATGACGTTTATTTTGTACTTTTTTGTGAGTCGACCGATTCGACCGCGTATTAACAATACCCAATAGTAAACGGGGGCAGAACAGATTGCGGAAATGTGGTGCTGACAGCGGCATTGTTAAGAAATAATAGTATTTGTAGATGCAGTGAAAATACATTTAATATATATTATAATATTATAAGAAAAAACAGAATTGAATTTTAAATTCTACATATTTTTAAATAATGTATTACACTTTTCTCAAGCTTTGTAATGTACATGATAAATGCGTAATATATAAACACCACCCAGTCCTTCCCTTTTTTTCTTCAATCCCCTACTGTAGTTGTTTTATTTTTGTAGCGCTGTATGATTTCCTTAAAACATAAATAAATAAATAAATAGGTACTATAAAAATTTAGGTAAATAAGAATTGTATGCATTATTTATGAAATTACCCTCGTATCATACAAATGTAATAGCGTATCTACTAAAAAAACAACATTAACCTCACCAAAAAAGGACATGTCCAACACATCCACAAGGCGTCGAAGTATAGGTATCAAACCATACATTTCAGATTTTAGAACCGCGTCGACAGGCGATCTCTTCGCCGCGCGCGCTGCGCACATCCATCTGCGTCTTTATTACACCCATGCAGTTGACCTCGAAAGATAGCGCATTGCGATCAATTTAAGTCCGATCTAGCCGCCCGTTCGCGCCGCTTCCTAGAGAATAGCCGCGCGGCAAAGCTTGCGTTTAATTTCTTTATAATAATAATGCGTCTGGGCGGCTGAGTTGCATAGCGATCTGCTGAGCGACCGCGCGGCAATTTTACCCGTCAATAATTCGCGTCATAATGGTCAGCAAATCGGAAAGATGCAGCGCTGAATTTGCCGCCTAATGATATTGATTAAAAAGCGCTTAGATTGACCGAAACGGATACCGAACGCTGAGCAAATTACTCAATGCTCAAGATATATCATGCGCGCTTGAAAGGGGTAGATTCAACGTGTCTTTATGTCAGCATATATAGTTCAGGGTGGGATTTCCTTTAATAATGAAATAATTCCCGTCAGTGTTTATAACACTTGCCGCTGGGGATACGGTTTACTAAACTATCCTAATATTTAACCATGATTTAAATATTTAAGTTTTAAAACGAAGAAAAAATATCACAATATTTGGCATATGATCGACTTTATGATGGCATCGTGCTATATATAGTATAATAATAAATATAGTAATATATTTAGCCATAATAATAATAAATAAATAATATTTAAACCTAATTATTTTAAAACAGAACGTACTTCAACTTTATCTGAATACATTTAAATCAATATACATGTATGTAAATACTTTTTTCATTTCCTTGCGTCTCTTATTTATAAGTAGGTAAAATAATATTTTGTTTCTAGAAAGCGTATTTTTCCTTTGGAAACTTTTATTCCTTTTTATTATATAGTCGTTGCGCTTTCAGTGAAAAACGCCTTTGGGTTAATGCAGTCCTTAGTTATCTAGTGGAGTGGTGCTTGATTGCGAAAGCGCATGTTACGGTATAGTGATCTGCTAGCGAAGTATGGAGATCTTTTTGTTTAATACAGGTCCTGTAAAATAAAGTTACTTTTCCATGAATTTGGCGGATATCTAAGAATTGATTAGTATTAGAAGGATAGAGAAGAGTGTTTTCTTAATGACTATAAATAGCTTTTTGAGTGTTGATTAAGGTGTCGAGCGCAAGAAGAAAGAATCCTCCTCACACGGTAATTCTATAGGTTAACTGGCTAAGGCTTAGCGAAAACTAAACTGTTCCTATCAATTACCTAGACATAATATTCCTAGGAAGCTTCAAGATACACAGTGATTTTCGTATTTTTTAGTGGTACTTTTTATATGGTCTTTCCGCTTTAACCTATAGTCTATGGTTGGTCCTAAATATGTGAAGGTTAAACATAGCAAATATCACTATCGCTATGACCAAAATGGTATAATGTAACTCAAATAAAAGACTTAGAAGTTTGTTTAAAGCTTACGAACTCGCAGAGATCGCGTCGCTCGCAGCCGATACGAAAAATCGTGAAAGTAATTGTATTCGATTTGAAGGTAGTTGATTAAATCGCCAAAATGATCCACAAGCGCTCGAATATTTCGAAGAGAAAGATTCGATTTCATCGAATGACAGCGATGCAATGACAGCTGTCATATTCATGCTTACTGCGTTCAGTGCAATACGCTTCCAAACGCTGATGATTCCGACTATGGGAAGCGACTGTCTCGACCTATCAGGTAGTTTTATTTAGTAGCGATCCATCTAATGGAGGCAAGTTCCCTTCAGCAGGGCTCATTTTGTGCCTGCTATATTTTTACAGTTGTTGTCTCTAAATTTTCGTTACAACATACCAATTTCGGTACATAGCCGATAACGAAGCATGATAGCGATTGCAAGAGATGATCCGTCATCATTAAGTAAATTTCGTAATTGCAAAGCTTCTTTAATGTTATAAATTATATTACATTTCAAATTAAATGTTGACATTGCATTAGATATATTTTACAATAAAAACAAAAAAAAAGCGTTCATAAGAATAAAAATAAATAAATTGCTTTTTCTTTTTTGAGGTTTCTTTGTGTTTTCCCTTTTTTCGTTAGTTTAAAAGCCTTTCACTGCTGTAAATATGATCGTGTCAAACAATTGCTTTAAATAAAATATGTGAGTACAGTAAGATATTAATATCCGCTAATATTGTTTAATATTGTGATTAAAATTTTAAGTTAGTGTGCACTAAATAGGTTAGTCAGACTTGTACTCTGCAACCGTTTATAGGTTCATTGGTAGGCCCGGGCCTACGCTGCTTAGCGCCCGTCAATAGTTTTTGATTTGGCGCTCCTTTAAAGCAACAAAGGCTTTAAAAAATCCAATACTTATTTCCTTGTAGAATCACGAGGTCGATAGACCATAATTTTATCAGTGGTTGCTTTTAACATTTTTTTTATTAAAAAAGATAACCAACCCAATAAATGTATTAAAAAGTTTTTATCGCACTTTGTTTGAAAAACAAAGGAGCTAAACGTAAATTGGTAATAAAGAATGACAAATTATACCACTAATAACCACTTGTTTTTAAAGTACCCCCAGAGAAATACATACATTATTTTTACATCAAACGGTCACGACAGCAAAATACAATTTATGTCGCCAATATGTATAACATCAAGTCAATATATTTGGATAAAATAATGATTATGTCATATTCGCCCCGATAACCATCGAAGTTTATCTCTGTTGGCATTTTTAGAAACTAAAGGAAGTCGTATATTGATAACTGTCATTTGTTGACTATATTATTTGTGTCGTTTTACTTAATTTTATATAACTTCAGAAATATTAATATTTGAAGTATAAATTGGTTGGTGGCTAAAATAATGCGTTTTGCAAATGTTTTGATTATGAAAAAAGTTTGATGAAACGTACACATTATGGAGTGGGAGGTAAATCTTTAAAAAAAATGTGTCATATTTATAAGATAAATTACAAAAAGTAGACATTAGTAAGGTACAATCATCAGGATCTTTGTCAAAATTTGCATCACACAGGGATCAATACTAGGCCCTTGTCTATTCCTTGTATATATTAATGACCTGCCTTACACGGTACAAAACATATTAGTCATAGTTCTATTTGCGGACGACATATATCTAATGCCGGTACGGTATCGAATGCTTTTGCTAAGTCGAGAAATACTCCAATACATTTATCACCCTTGTCAACGATAGTTTTTGACAGAGAAAGTAAAGGATGCTGAACACCGCGCCCTGACCGAAATCCGCATTGCCTTGGTGATGAGAGATTATAATTGTCTATGTAAATAAGACATTAGCCTCTATTTGACAAATGCAGGTGGAAGAAATAAATCAGAAAATTCTTAAAATAAAAGTATTTCCTTTCATGGCTAGTCCACAAACTTTCTAATCCACCTTCTTACCTATCGGGATCATGCATAGTTGCTACTTACTTGAATAGTTCGTGTAAGGTCATTGCACTCCCGGCAAAAATCTCTTCAATAACGGTCGTGAGAACGCGTTGTCGGTGTTACATGGCCGCTCTTCGATTATTATTTGATATCATAATGAACGAGAGCGCTTTTAATTATAGTGGGGTCCCAAATGAGCTGCTAAAGCCGCCCGCGCCTACAGGATGGGTTCCAACGGGATGGGGGCCACCTATGAAAAATGGACCAAAAGACCTGCAAAATGGTCCGCGCACGAATGGGCGACCACTTTGGCGATTAATACGAAGATCGAATCGCGCGGATACCGTTTTAAATAATAACAAAAAGGGTTACGCCCGCGTGCATGCGAAGCAGCTGGCGATGGCCGCCGAACCACCACCTCTAGAGGAATGTAAAATCTCAATGACGCAAAACTTTGAAATAAGTTACTTTAATTATTTTCTGCTACCATTATAACTAAGGATTCAATCAGTTATGATTACAAGACGATTCATTGACTATTGATGGAGTTTTACCCATTAATCGGAATCTTCGATTTTTTCCTCGATTATCAATTACCGGCAGAGAAACTGTCTAAGAAAACACTGATAAAGCTTTTATACAGTCCCTTGTTGTATTTTTAGACCCAACGTGCATCTTAGTTCTGATTTAAAAAAAATATATTTAAAAAAAAAGTAAAGCATGAGGTACAAATTCCTGCAGCATTACAAAATATTCATGGTTTGACCAGTAGCAAAAAAAAAACACATTGCAGCATCTTCATCGCTACCTTAACGACACCCAACTAGGTCTAGGCTTATTCTAAAGCAGGCATGTCAGAAAAATATTGTACCTGTGCACAAGATTGGTTTTAATTTTTAAAAACACAAAAGAAATCATATTAGATACTTATAAGTATTTAAAAACTCATGAAATTTCATTTAGAAAAATAGATTTAGGGTGGAATTAAATTTAAAGAATTACTTTAAAATAGTCAAAAGTACTTCAAATTAATAAATATCTGAAATGTATTTACAAAATTATCTTAAAACAAATAATCAAAATTAACAATAAAATCACCCATAGTCAAAAAATAAATGTATGTCTTCGTCAGAACTATAAAATAAAATATTTATACAGATAACTAAAATGTTTTAAGCGAGCCTTCTACCAGGTTTGGCATTAACAATTTTGCTTAATTTTTTTGTACAATAAATAAAACAAAAATATATTTTTAAAATTAAAAAAAAAATGATGGGGGGGTTTTATGTTTAATTGAGAAATCATTGTTGTATGCGGTATGAGTACAAAATTAGGCTATATTGGCGTTGGCAATGCTCTGAAAAAGGTTACTTTGGAAACAAGAAATGTGATAAGCTTTAATTTATTTAATATAACTATTTGGTAATGTGACTATAGCTATGTCCAAAATTCCAATTGCTAGCAGCTTTACTACCCCAGCTAGGTACTTTCTGTCTAATCGGAAAACAGAGCCCTGAGCCATCATCTCATCATTTTAAGATCATATTTGATCTTCGTCCGGTAAATAAAGAGGCGATGTAGTTTATTTTTTATTAAAAGATTGTCCGCTTGCGAGAGAGGATGCATTGCATCGCCCTGTCGTATACCCTCGCCGCGGTCCTGGTGAGAGAAACAGCTTTTATATAAATTACACCCACCATTATTAACGTTTAAATAGGAGGAGTAATGCGCAATTTGGCGAGCCATGCGAGGTGGAGCCAAGAATCCCCGCCTTCCCCCGGTTCACATCGATTGGAGACGGGTGAATGTACCCGGTGCGCATGCGTCTTTATGGGCACTTGCTACACTGCGCCGCGCCGCACTCTTTCCTACAACTATTAACTAAGGTGCTACTTTTATAATGCTGAGTTTTTCAGTAACAGAGCTCAATATGAGCATTGCAGGTCCGATTACAACAGTCTTAATCATTTCTAGTTACCTAACTCTGCTATAGGGTATCGTAGAGAGGTGGATCTAGTACCATGACAATGTACCCGACTTATATCTTCGTTTGCTTATACTCTTCATTATGACATTACACAATGAGTGTTTGTTCTCATTTCACAATAACATACGACATTCTTTAACAACCAACCCTACATACCGTGTGTAAGTGTGTGTCTTGTTATTTCATTCGATCGACAGGATTAAAATGCAATTCCGCAATTCCCATAATTAAAATGCAATGCATACAGTGTCTATGTGTGTGTCTTGTTTATCATTCGATCGACAGAATTAAACTGCAATTCCGGTATTTTTATCCCAACAAAAATATATCGTTAATGATAGATGGTGACCCAGCCGGTAATAGATATGGAAACTTACAATTTAAATCAGGCGACCTAAGCACTATGCCCCCAGGCCATATATCAGATCATTATAATTACAAGGAAATAGATCTCCACAACTTCAATTAATTCGGATATCCACTCACACAGCACCTTAAATCAGAAGACTTTCAAAGTGAGATAGACCCGAAGAATGTCACGACAAAGAGGGTAGTTGTTTTTATACCACAAATGTCTGGCGCGCCGTCAACAATATAAAAGTTTTTAATAAATACGTCGAAACAATTTTACACAATTGCATACAGTCGTTTTCTTTATTTTCGACTAAATTAAATCTTACAGCATCTATTTCGAAAATAGTAAGCAAGTTTAAGAATATAAAAATAATCGGCTTTGCATTTTTTTAACTATGTAATTATTTCTCCGAGTTTCAACGAGTATATACATTTCAGCATATAAAACACGAGCCTTAATATATTTCGTTTTCGCTTCTCATTGTTTAAATATTTCTAAGCACGTATGGTCGCTTAATCTGCATAAGTTGAAGCGACAATATCATCTATGCATTACTAATTTTCAATTTAGCCCGCCCAGGTGATGATCGGTGGGCGTATGGCATCGCATGTATAATACAGTACAAGTACTTAAGTAGTGGTACCACCCTAAACATCACATAGCGTAATCACATAAGAGGTATGATTACAAATGTTTTAACTGCATTTTTACAGAACTAAGTTTCAAGTGGATTTAAAATTCTTCTGTCTTACGAGATATACGCAGAAAAATACCGATAGAATTGAGTCAAAGCGACTATAATAATTGTTATATTCTGATTTTTAAAATAACATATCCCAAAGACAATATTATTTCGATAAATTCTCTAAAAGGATTAGTAATCTTTCAAAAAATATTAGTTTTTCAGTAAAAATTAAAAAGTGGTCTATAGCTAAATTTCTGTTAAAAATAGTAAGCTTCGAAAAGCTTAAAATTTGTGTAGATTGTATTAAAGGATTTTTTTCATGTTATGTCTATATAATCCTCACAGGAAAACGTTTTTTGAGCTTCTATACTAAATTTCGGCCATGGATTTCTTTCTACAATGAACATATTACGGTATCAAAGTTTATCTCATTGATTTACACGCAAGTTTACAATTGCATTCGATTACCTAGAACATAAATGGATCTAGGTAATCGAATGCAATTGTAAACTTAAAGTTTAAAAAAAATACTAAAATTTAAAACAAAATGAAAAAAAAAATGTTTACTAATACTAGGATAATTTCTTTAACTTAAGATTATTCTACATAAATATCCAGTTGAAAGTTGCCTACAACTTTTTTTGATTTAGGCCATGGCTATCGAGGAAAAGCATTTTTAGTGTTTAATTTTCCGATGTTCAATTTTCTTGTTCACTTTAACGCATAGAATTACATTTTGATAGATTGTTGTATCTCGCTATCTATTCATTCAATAACGTTTCGCCGAGCGTGGGTCTCTTCGGCAGAAATCGTAGGCGATCGGGCCGGCTCGGACGGGACGAGGCGCGCGACGGATGGATATTCCAGCATAGAGGAGGCGGTGACAATTATTAATCGCTCTGACGACTCTACAATTAAAAACATAACGCCATAATTACACGTCGAACGAGAAATATTTCACAATTCCAATTATAAATATTTCCCTTTCCGCTGGCAAACCTGATCGGAGCTTAATTCACGGCAGTGGGTGGAGGTTCGCTGGTAAAGTATCTAAAACGGCTGAGATAAGAGAATTTAAAATCTCACGAAGGATGAGAGTATGCGGATATCAGCAGCGGAATCTGGAATGTAAATATCTAGAGTTGTTTTTTTCTGTCGACTCTGTTGAAACATCGTATTGGCTGTGGCATCCCAAAATACAATATTATTAAGATGATAGATCGGTTAAAAAACACACGTTCACAACCGTTGTGAATTCAATCAAACCTTTTACAAGACATTTATCAGACCAGTCTTATATTACGCTTCTTAAAGATGGCCTTTCTCGAAAGTGGATGAATATGCACCAGGTGTCTGAACGAGAAATAGTCCGCAAAATATTCGGTGCTATGCAGAAGGACGGCGTGCGGAGAAGATGAACAAACAAAGAACTGTATAACCTGTGTAATGATGTGCATGTTATGAGATTCTTGATAATCGAAAGGGTCGGGTGGTTAAGAATAGAAAATAGAAAAGTGGTGGTAAGCAGTGGAAATAATAGATAATACACAGACAAGGAAATGCATTTTTTAAGGCAAACGTCAAACGCATTGTAAAGTCGAACGACCAAAACTGCGATGGTTCATTCTCTAGTTGAAGACCTTATTGTACTTGGAGTGAGGAGCTAGAAAACCATAAGTCCAGGATAGGGTGGAATGGAAGAAGTTTCTTGACGAAGCTAAGATTCACAATGAGTTGCAGCGCTAATGATGATGACGATTATTTTATTACTTGTAATTACTTTTCCGGTTCACCAACCGTCGAGAAGGGAAAGTATTGTGAATGCACTTCTGTTTATCTGGCTGTGTGTATTCACGATAGCGCCCAAACGCTTAATCTAATGAAGAGTTGAAAAGCTTGTGGTTGAATTTGTTCCACCAGAGGGCGCACTAGTCATATTTCAATCTCGAAACTTTGGACTTAAAGACTTAAAATTTGGTAAACAGGTGGGCCAAAATCACGTTGGGCCGAAATCACATTGTAAAATTATGGTTGGATTATTTCAATTCCACCGTACATTTTAAACAAATATTAACGCTACCTGTTGGCGCCCGGGCCAACCCCGCCCTTAGTCGTGAAACGAAAAGCGCCGCTCGAGGCGGTTACAACCGAACCCAACCAGGTTCATCCGCCGGCCGAGAGAAGGCGCTCATCGATTTCATTTATGAAACCAGTCCTTGGCTACTTGCCAGGAAATTTCTTGGGGTGACGCAACTGATTTTTTTTTCAATTTGCCACGAGTTGTATTTTCAGAAACTAATTTAGTATTTAAAATATTTCCGGACTTTTAATTCCCCGTGGTCGTTCGACTATCTTCGCCTTTTTATGGTCGTCCGAATTACCAGCGACGACATGAAATACGGCAAAGAAAGTCCATTGAAAAATTAATTAGGCGATATGCGATCGGGTTTTCGGCAGTGGCCAATGGAAACGCGTCGCTCGGACGGCATTCCCGGGCGAACGTCGCAATTTTCCGGATGCGCCGCCGCAAATTGCGCGGCGAAACGCGGGGAAACGCACGCAACGCCAATAAGCAATCAGGGTGGGCGGAGCCGCCGACTATATTACAAAACAGGCCGAGCGCGCGGATCCAGAAACACCGGAGCACCTTCTTGTATAATATGTTATGTGCGGGCACTAAAGGGTAAGCGGACGGGGTGATTCGGAGCGATGGCGTCGGGAAAGGGAAGCTACGCAAGAGTCAGCGCTGTCCTTTCAACCTATAATCCTAATAACCTTTCAATATATATTTTTTAATTATGTATATCAAGCTTGGCAAGTGCGCAATCCCGATTAGCAATGCAATCCCGGATGACGTCATAATATTTTTTTCGGTTTTTTTTAAACTGTTATCCATTAAAAAATAAAAGTCTATGCTACATGTATTTATCATTCTAAAATGCAAAATTCAACATCTCTGTACTCCGTCCTGTGTCGATTTTGAAATAGTGAAAATTTCGCCTGAAATTACTTTGTAAATACTCTTACAATTTTTCAGTTACAAATGAGTCTTGCGAGATTGTGCCTCGATAGGGTTGAATATTTTTATGATTACAATGACAAAAAATGGTTATATTTGTCTGAAAATAAATCAGTTGGGATCACGTTTTTGAGCTACACGCAAATAAAATGCTATCAATCGTCTAATAACTACACGGGATAGTCGCCTTTATTTCGTTCCAATGTCGTTTTCTTGTTTCTTCCAGGTATATTTTTATTTTTTCATGTACATCTTTTTCTCGGAAGGGTTATATTTTGATGAATATATGAATCCATGCGACCTCTTTCTGTGTTTTTATGTAATTTTATTAAAATGCAACAAGTGGTGATGTTTTTGAAATACTTTGATTATTTTTTTTCAATTAAATGACATTACTTAGGTACAGAAGTGATATATCGAAATAATCACGAATACACAGGGTTATATTAGCTATACTTCGATATACCACTCATTCTTGAACATGGTTATTTTTCTAGCCACGGATTTTTTCGAATTCAAATTCTGTTTGATAATTTTCTTTTACAAAGTAAATAATTTAATAATAAAACATTCCGACGACTGATATTAAACTGTGCCCACATTGATGTATTTTTAGTATCTTCAAAAAGACATCAACGTCCGATTATTTAAAAAGGCAGTGTCAATTAAAAAAAATAAAGAACAACCAAAGTAATTGAATAATACACGAGAATTTACTAATACAAATTACAAATAATTAGAGTGAATGATTTTTTAACGCATATGGCACTGTATTGGCCATATTGATAGTAAATGAATTAAATTATCACACACATTTAGTTGAACGATGCAGTAATGGCAAAAAATATTTATGTGAGCATCGTAATCTTCATCAATAAAATATGATACAATAGAGCGCGAATTGTTGCAACAATCAATATCGAGTCGTAGTATGTGCGGGTACACGAAGACCACCCTATTCTCAACTATATCACGCGATCGTATTATTATCGATAAAAATAAATATCGAGTTAATTAACTTTAGCAATTTTAGATAAAGCTCTGGATGCGACGGTGCACAGGGCGGCGGTTAATGCTGGCGGCAAAGTGAACGCAACTGGTTTAATTTAATAAAATTTTGAAGTGCATCTAGTAATAAATAAAAATATGAATCAGCCATATTCCTCCCATAGCCTCCCACTAATCAAGATTTCGACAATGTAAAGGTATTCAAACTTTACATTTACATTTAACGATGCTTGCCTGTGATATGTCTATGGTTCAGAAAATGCATTTTTTTGTTTTCAATTTTGTTTTATCAATAAAAAAAATAAGGTTTACACCAGTAAATCCTGTTGTTTTTCCGTTGTTCGTATTCGCATCTCTGAATATACGATCGGGCGGGTGTATAATACAGAGATGCTCGCTCGTTCCCTCTTAATAATCTGCGCAGGTCCATCAATAATCGACACGTTCAGCCCGCCTGCCTCTTGATCTGCACGTACGGCGTGCGGCGTAGACCTAGCCACGCGACCTTCTCTGCCTAAAACTGGTTTCTGAGATGCCCGCCTAATATATTTTGGCATTATTTATTTAGTTATTTCACTTATTTACCTAGATACATATATTAAATACAGTTTTACAGTTTTAGATGAAAACAAATGACGCCATAGAGAAATTATCAGTGAGATAAAGCTCTCAACACAGAGACTGGGTTTCATAGCGCTTCAGTAAAATGGCCACTGAATTAATAGGTAACAATAATAATAATAATAATAGTAATTAATTTTCAGAGAACGAATTAAAAAATGTATATGAACAAAAACTACTTAACTAGGGCGTACTAGGGTACGTAATATATTAAATACAGTTTTACAGTTTTAGATGAAAACAAATGACGCCATAGAGAAATTATCGGTGAGATAAAGCTCTCAACACAGAGACTGGGTTTCATAGCGCTTCAGTAAAATGGCCACTGAATTAATAGGTAACAATAATAATAATAATAATAGTAATTAATTTTCAGAGAAGGAATTAAAAAATGTATATAAACAAAAACTACTTAACTAGGGCGTACTAGGGTACGTAATTGTGCGCACGTAATTTTAAACAAATTAAAATCTATGATAATAATATACATATATTATTATTCTCAAATATGTCTATAAATTTATAGATACATATGTACGTATGTAATATCATAATAAGGTTATTATGATATTACATACATATTAATTATTTGGTATGTTATATTTTATGCATGCGTATTTATTAGCAATACGAATATATATTGTAAAAAAAAAAATAATTTAATATAGGTTTGTCGTTTTAAACGAGAATATCTCACATAATTGCATCCACCTTGTCCCTGTCGATTTCTATCAGCCACAAAATAAATTTTCCTTTTATCATTTGTAAGCTTGTGCATGAAGTGCCATTGCGCACATTTACTTGTGGTTATTTTAATTACATGTTTTTTTAATGCACAATCTTTCATCAGAATTTTGTGGACAGTAATGTTATGTGAATGCTCTTTGTTGAGACAGTAAAGCACTTTGCATACATTTGCCTAATGCCCGAAAGTCTACGCTCGTTAAATAGGACGTTCGATGGATATCCGCGACCATTAGGATAGCTTTCTGCGCTTTAACAAGCGGATCTAGCGCCGAGCGTGTAGAACGTTCCCATCCTGATATACGATATTCAATCAGATATTTATGGGGATAGTTAATTTTTAGCTTCAATTTTTACTGAATTACGACAAAATCTCTACCTCCAATGTTATCACGACGGACCATAAATACCGTATTTTTCCATTCTTTAACCCTTAAATAGTGCTGTGGGACCCATGTTCAACCTATCGCATTATTTACGTCGGTACGCTTCGCGCAGCTCAGTACTTTCCTACAGATGAGCTGCGCATGTGCCAGCAAGAGGACATATCGCGAAGGTAAGTGAGTAGGTACATCATGCATTTTCGGGTCATATGGATCCAGTGGACTCACCACACTAATAGTTATGAAACCTTTTTCGAAGCTTATGAATATAGAGTATGGATCCAGTAGACACTACCTGCGATGCCTTTTCGCATTTTTTTTTCGTTTTAATTATTGTAATTTGTATTAAATGTTTCGATATCTTGTCTCTTATAATATAACTATTTGCTGTTTGACGAAATTTCGTTTTTTTATGTTTTTGAAACTCATGTTTAGTTAAGAGTCAGAAATAAATACTTTATAATTTCTTTCACGTTGTTTGGTTTTATATTCTAATAAATAAACACTCTCAACTAGAATAATCTGAATTTTAAAGAAATATAGCTTATTCGATTTTTGACTTATGAATACTTGAAAAACTAGGGTCCACTGAATCCACGATACCTGTTATGCAATTTTATAACAGTGGTCAATTTAACAACACTAGTTAAGGGTTAGTAGATATTATTTCATACAAATCATTATCCATTATTTCATCACTGCAAAAAAGCTACGAGTACATTCGAAACTCTCACCGTACGAGATAACTGCATCGTGATACATAGTCTCTTACGTCGGTATAAGGGATTAAGTATTAAAAAGTTAGGTTGTTAGGAGCGGCCTCGACTTAAGCGCCATTAACACGACCCGGATAATTGAATGTTCTGTACGCCTTATGCGCTTGCACATTGTGTATCATGTAAGCGGAATTATTAGCGCAATTACCTCTAATTTGTGTATGTTCCCTTGCTTTAAATGAGATGAACGACCGGCAAATCGCTTACACTCTCAACGGGGTCATCATTTTTAGTGTAACCCCTGCAAAATTCTATATAATAAGCATGATTCTTTCGTCACGCACATCTAAATTACGATTCGACATCTTGTAACGTAAAATACAAGATGAAATTAAATGCGGATAATCACAACGACGACTTTCATTTTCAATCCATTAGTATTTTTTCCATTATAACTTTATTAGTTATTATAAAAATAGTTATAATTACATAATTTCATGTCGTAGTCTTGCTAACACGATGACGAGCGTGAAAGGGATAAATAGATTGTTATACGCTGTTAATGGACTATTATTAACATTGGCATTTATCATAATTAAATTCATTATACAGAATCAACCCAAAATTCATGGTTGGTAATCTTTAACAGATCGATCAATTGGTGGCAGGGTTCAGCAGACTATTCAGCTAGTCAGCAAAATGACGCTACTTTAGCAAGGTTGGACGAAGGTATCGCTCAGACGCTTATTTTAACTGCGTCGTCATATGCGACGCCCGCATGATAGAGCCAATGTGTCCTGAAAACTGATATACTGGGCGCGGGTGCATATATATAGGCATAAAATTTCTTCCTCCTACGATGAAAGAGACATTTGTGATTAGTTGTCCCTTGTCTCCTACTGAGCTATTGCTTTTTTGCACAATTCACTTCAGGAAGAGGTCTTTATCCTATTTTAGATCGGCAAATAAACTTATAAATCAATATTCACCTCCATTCTAGCAACATCCTGTTACGACCGGCTCATACATAATAGGTATAAATCGAGTTTTATTGGGAATATACCACGCCGTTATTCAATTTGATATTTTACACATCTTTGCGCACGTTTTCAAACGCAATATCGATCGTATCGCAATTGCAATTTTGCAACCGCATGCCGCAATAATTGTTACAAGCATTGCAATTTGTTTTATGCTGATTTTCTTAACCTTACAAGAAAGGGCACTCAAGAGTAATTCAATTAAATATTTAATACTGCAGTTTTATTATATGTATAGATTATTTGGCCGTTCATTATTATGTGTAATAGACAATGATAATTATTATTGCTGTATAGAATGCGTTTAACTAGCATTCTTGGTAGAATATACGACGTTATTAAAGTATTGTAAACTACTTGTTCGTATGAGACTAACTTTTTATGATTTCAGTACAATGATAAAAATTACTATTTTACTTTTGAATAAATATGAATTATGAAAAAAATATTAGATGACGGAAACCGACAAGATTTTTCTATGTGTAATGATGCTGAAAACCATCTTCCCTTCATAAAAAGTATTTGGGTATGCGACTGTTTCACTTGGATACATAATGTTAGATGCTTTGCCGTTTAATTTCAGAATCTGCAGATTCCGTCGTCAGTGATTCTTTCCTTCATTTTTATGAAATGGTAATTTCCGTGGCTAATTTTTCCATCTTATAAAATTATATTTAGCTTCTAAAATACTTGATACATAATTTTCCGCAGTCGATTCTGGCTATACGAATAGAGTTTGATGGTTGCATTGTAGGAGGTGAAACGGCCACTTAGTAGCAGTACGCGCTCCGCCTCCCTCTCAGATTCAATTTCTCGTCCGGTTCGAGGAAGGTGCTCCTCATGAGGTCTTAATGCAGGGCCGCTGCGAAGGTGCTGCTCAGGAAATGAAAGCATGCTCGTTAATGGCCACTAAGTGCAGGGCGTCTCTCTCGCTCCTGCGCCCGCGGCGTCGCGTGCGAGCGTCCGTCTGGACTAGACGTTGATTCATTGTCTTCAGAGGTCAGAGTTGTTCGGCGTTCATATGTCCGCATTTTCACGGACTACTCTTTATTTTTTCTCTTTCATGGCGGGCCGTGCGTTCGTTGTCTAATAAGACCGACGTTGGTAATGAACGCGAATATCGAAGCCGTTAATCCTTCGCGGCTGCTCTTTCGATGGATACACGAACTGACAATACCATAAATAATACACGCATACACGATTCATGAATGTAAAGCTCGGCAAAAACGTTACATCGAAACTCTACATAACGACGAGTCCAGAAATATATTCTCCATAAGCTCGTTGAATCTATGTATCTACTTGGCGTGCTGGCCCTGAAAATTATAAATCTTTGCAATTCAACTCTGAGATATGTTACCGAGTGCGTAGATCAACGGTTTCTGAACTGGGTTCCATGGAACCTAAGTATTCCGCGCGATCTCCATAAGCATTACGCGACTTTCCTATAAGAAAGTAGGTAATTAAGAAATAATATTTCCTATAGTAAGTAAGAATAAATTTCCTATAGTAAGTAATTAAGAAATAATAAATTGTAGTTAACAACTAATATGCAAAAAAAACATACATGTAAGCATTTAGCAGACATCACGACATCCTTGTTACAATATTACCCAAGCTCTAAAAAAGGACATCGACTGGTATCTAAATCCATTACTTAACCGACATAAACATCCATGTATTTTATTTAATCTTTAAGTCATATTCAAAATAATTCGTCCCAAAAATTAATTTCAATCTGGATTACTGTCTTCTGAGTTGGACTTAGAGAAGAAAAACCATAAGTAGCTGAAAACAATGGGTTGTATTACCCCAAGACTTTCCTGACAAGCAGACAATCTCTCTTTCCCTCCACGCGCCAACCCCTCCCCCTCATTTTTATTCACTCATTTATGGGCGTTGTTCACTCTCAAGAGTTTTTCGAAACATTCGTGAAATTGCCGGTGGCAAATTCGACACGGTTTTTTAAAAATTTTACTTTGAGTCGAAGCCGCCAATGAATGTTTGGCAATCATCTTGCTGATTTCAGTCTTGGAGACCGCCGCACGAAACAATACGCCAGTGCTCAGCTGGAACCACTGGCGTAGATTTTGCAGCCACGATGTCATTGGCCGCCCAGGCCTCCTCTTGACTTGGGGTTGCGCATTATGTGGCCGAAGTATTCACACCTATTTAGCGTAAATCAAGCAAGTTGATATATCAGAGACCGCAGTCCCTTTGACTCCAATTTGGTGTAAAAGTGAAAACTTTGCATGCTACGATATTTACTGTCTATGACGAGCCTAAAGAGGCTGATCTGCGATCGGACGAGACATTGCCGCGCGGAACGGTCGCCGCAGACGTTACCCGAGTAACAGATACGACTACGCAAAAGCGCCGCCGAAAATACCGTTCGCCGGCCGTCCTTCGTTAATAAATCAATCGGTGCAGTCGCGGTGGTTTAGTCCGGGATCCGTTTGTATTTTACTCTTCATCATCAGGCACAGTACCAGTATCAATTTATTTATTAAGAATATATAATAAAAACATGTCGTAATAATCGCTTAAAGCTAGTTACTTTATATTAAAATTCGTCAGTTGTAGAAAATATATTGACATAAAATGAGTCAAATAGAACACTCATTTATTTTTAACAATAATAACATTAACCCTTAAAATGCTGTATACTTTTTGGCTACACTAATAACAATGTGGGGTCCTCAAGGGATTCTACGTTAAAAAAATGTAGAATTGAAAATAAAAAAGAGATATGTTAATATATATGTATTTATTGATATAATTAATATATTGGTAAATTATTATTGGATTGGTACATTTAATTGTATTATCTTTACAAAATTAAATAATACATCAAGATTTTAAACAATAGAATATACTTGTCAGTCGTCATGGTCCAAGCGATCTTCAATATTCTTCTGTATTATTTTTGGAGATGGACATTCGACATTCTTCATAAAGAATATAAAAACATAAACCGTAAAAACACGAAAAACGGTTTCGGTGGGCGTTATCTGCAAATTTATTGCGCGAGGAATGAGTGCACACTAATTACGGTATGGGTCTCCCTGTATGCAACCTCAGTATGTTTATAGCTTCAAACTAAATACCGATAATCTTTTAAAAATAGGCAAATCATCCTCAATACTTGACAATGAAAAAAGAAAAAATATATAAAATATCAAAAATTACAAAAAAATGTTTACAGAATTATAAAGGAATACAGCATTTTAAGGGTTAACATAATTAAAATTATATTTTTAGTGAAACGTATCTACCTACAACAGGAAAAGTAAAGTTGACATTCCCACAAATTAGGTAGCTACTAAGTTACGGTGATTGCAAAGTGACAGTGGCGTTGACTAAACCTAAAGCCGGCTTTAAGCGGTAGATAAATTGAAAATAAAAATTACAGAACTATATCCATGCACATGAGTATACAAATATTAAAAAATAGGTATTTATCAAGGTATTATTAGTCAATTTATATACTTTATAGAAAAATATTAACAATACAATAAAGTATTTAAAAAATAGAATGAAACATCAAACCATGTAGATGGTTAAGTATGCTATGTTAAACTTTGTAACATACGTATTTTACATTATTGTTAAATTCATAAAATATTTTAAAAAACAAAAATGGTTTAAAAAAATGAGATAAAAAAAGAAAAATGAAATAATTTTATCTCACTGAGAAGAGGTTGTCTGACGTTTTCAACATTTTATTTTGATTATGTTTTCGAAATGATTCCTGGTAAGACTGGCAACCGTAGCTTGTTAGTTGAAATTTGTCTCCTTGTATCCGCCAACTATCTTTGGACCCGGACACACCGTCCATTCGTAGTCATCCTGGCGCACCAATGTAATTAAAGAGAATACCTAAGCGCGAGCTCTTCTCTACATAAATCGGTTTCTCTCAGCAGCACCAACCAGATCTTGACGTTTTCGTTGCTACCCATCTTCGCTTATTTTTTTTATAGCTATAATCCGCTTATCTGAATAGCTATAACGTTTAAATATTTTTTGGTATTTGTTTTTTTTAAGTAGTAGGTATCTAAGTCCATTTATTTTTATTAACTATTTGGAGGTGATTCTGAAATGTTATAAATAAAGTTTTTAGTAAATAAATAATAATAAACTAATTTGAAGGTAAACATCTCATTTAGCAACGCGTAAAAGTTGAGCGACGTTTTATAAATTACGAAGTGATGTTTGTACTAAATAGTGGCAGATTTCAATAGTTTTTTTTATTATTATTGTCGTACAAATATATTTTTTTATATTTTATAGTTCTATTTTTTTTGGATTGTTGTGTAGATTATACGTGGAAAGTAAAACGTTAGCATAATTACAAAAATACGGTAACATTGTAATTCAAGTGCCCGATGACGTAGCATAGGCTGCAACGTGCTCCCGATTTGGTTAGTGCGCGGCGAGTGGGGCGAATAAATAAATCGCTATCCGAACGGTCGTCACCAAATGATTCATACGCGCCCCTTATCTTCATGGGTGACGCTTTGTCCGAGTGAAACGGCACGATTTTGTTTCCGCGGCGAAAGGTGCACCGCGCCCTCTTCGATTCGCCCGCTCAAATTCCAATCAACGGATCCACTTACACAACGAGGGAGACTGATTTATTGAGTAACAGTTTTAGTCCTTCGGTTTGACTTTTGTTCTTTCGTTTCTTCAAGTGCGTTAGTTGACCTGAAGCAAATACGACTCGTTCTAAACCTAAACAGCAGCTTTTGGAGTACAGAATTGATTAATATTATTCTTCAGAGTTCAATTGACCCTTTGTTGACGATATTTTATTTTATTTATTAAATTTAACGAATTTTCATCAGGTTACTTAGAAGGTGCATATATTATACTTATCATATTGACCGTAAACAATAAAAATGAAAAATATATATGCGGGGGATATTGAATAATGTAGGTACGCTTATGTTGAAGAGAGATATCCTCAGTCGAAACGAAAACTGTTTTTCTGGATTTCCGTGTGAGCGTATAAAACAGGGAGAATGGTTTAATGAGCGCGCTGCTTCAATAACAGTTCTCTCTCTACGCCAGAACTACCGGAATTGGACCTCATATATCCGCTTACACCATTTTTTACAATAATTTATTTCATCGTTAGGTAACGTGGACCATATTGTAGATGTGATATAGAATTGTAGATGTGATAGAAAACATGCCTCATCACGGGCATGAAGAGACTTCTGTGAATTTCGTTCGACCCCGCTTGAATTCGGATGCTGTCAATCTAGATGCTGCAAATGCTGCGAGGATGCCACAAATGTAGATGCTGCAAACTCAAGCTCATGCAAGAACAGGCTGCGGTGAAATTCGATCGACCACGGTTGAATTTAGATGCTATCAATCTAGATGCTGCAAATGCTGCGAAGATACGACGTATGTAAATGCTACAAACTTAGAGATATCAAGGATTTATCGTGGCCGTTTTGCAAATCTAGATGCGGCAAATGCCGTCACGTAGACGATTTAGCATTAGGCGCATCGGCCCGTCATGTCATTAGGCATGACGAGCACTGCGTTTTATCGGTGATTTATAACATCGAAAAACCTCATGCAAGCTCTCATGCGAGCAATCTAGCTCATGTTCATTCAAGAACGGCTCATGCAAGGAAATGCATATTCCGCTCATAATCATGCAAAAATAGGCTGCGGTGAATTTCGTTCAACCCCGCTTGAAGTCGGTTGCTGTCAATCTAGACGCTGCAAATGCTGCGAAGGTGTCACAAATGTAGATGCTGCAAAGTTAGAGATGTTAAGCAGCTGTCATGACCGTGTTGCAAATCTAGATGCGGCAAATGCCGTCGCGTAGACGATCGGCATTAGGCGCATCGGCCCGGTGTGTCATTAGGCATGTCAAGCAGTGCGTTCTATCTGTGATTTATAGCATCGACGCGTGGTAAACGGCGACATGCAAAAAAGCGGTCGCTTCACGTCCCGCCGATATCGCGATAATATGAAGACGTTTCGCACGGCGGCGCGGCGAGCGCGGCCCGTGAGCGGTCGGGCCGGCCGAGACGCGTTTTCCGCGTGTGTCCAGATCGCGATTAAAATTGCCGCTGGTAATTTATAGCCGAGGAAGGACAGTATTTCACGATATAGGATGTCGACGTGTCATACAAACAGCCCGATCGATAGCCCTCGCCTTGCTTAACACTGCTAGCGAGAGTAGGACTGGAGGGCTCGATCGTTTGTATTCTGGGTGAGCTATCGCGATAAGTTGAAGTGGGTATAATTCAGAAACTAGAACATGAAAAAATAACGTCATTAACATATATGTTACAAAAAGCGTTTGCTATGATTTCCGAATCAGATCCAATTATTTTTGTAACGCCCGTAGCCGCGTTTAAACACTGGTTCCCGTCAGATCACCAAAGTTAAGCAGCGCTGGGAGTGGTCAGTACTTGGATGGATGACCGCCTGCTGCATGTGATGTTATAAAAGCCTGCCGCTTGTAGGATAATTGTCACTAGACATTAAGATGGTCCGTTGTCGCAAGAAGTAAATAGCATAAAAATAAATAACATAAATAAATTTTCCAAATTGCTCACGTTCTTTTTCTTTTGTTACAGGTAAATATTGCACGATTTTAATAAGGAGCCGACAGTTTCAAAAAGGCAGGTAAGTCGTTTAAAATCGAGTTTTAGAGGTCATTCGAAAACATAAGGCTGTTTAAAATATACAGAGGCGAATTAAATCATGGACCGAATAAGAAGTTTCAGAAAAAATCGATAGCCTCTCGCATGAAAAAAGCAGAAAGAAGAAGAAGGAAGGGTCACTCTGGATAGATAATTACCACGATCCGATAAAATGGCAATTCGCGCACAGATAAACCAGTTTCACATAGCGGATAACACGAACCTGTGACTTAGCGCTTCGCCGTTCAATAAAGCACAATTAGTTAGATGCAGGGCGAAGCGAGTGGAACAATATGGCGGCGGAACAGGAATCGCAGAGTAATTGAAATGCCCAACGCAGGTAACAAAATTAAGGAATTCTAAGGAAAATATTCTATACAGTACGTATATATTGTACACTTTGCTCTCGTTTATTGGTTATTCTTAATGCCTAACTAAATTCCCACCAACTTTCCGGGAAAGGAAATGAAACTCATCATTTCTGGCCTTTACGGACATCAAAAGTTAGGTGCATCTACGAACTTACACAAATAGACCTTTGATGATGACCTTACTAACGTCAAGTATGATGACTCATTTTTCTCGAAAGCGATGCATTTTTCTCGGCAGCAAATTGACAGCCAAGCGAAAAAAACGCAGTTTTCGTACAAACTTGCCTAAAAAAATCTGTCAAGTGGTATTTTTGTTCGGATTTATCATTCTGGCTTATATCACAGACATAAATAAATTACAGAATATCGCATTCGTGTTTCTAGACAGTTTTTGTATTCATTTTTTAGTCATATATTATATAATGTTTTATTGCTCTCGACCGAAATCTTATCTTCAAATTCTGGCTTTCTGTGCTTTCTGTCTTCTCCATTATGTGATATTTTAAATTATGTGGATTTCACTTTTCCGAAATAATGTAATAATTATGTAATAATCTATAATAAGTACAAAATCCTTTAATGACGATTACTGAAGCGCCCGACTGTACGTACGTCCTTGCCCGGGCAATGTTTTATTCAAGTAATACACCGCTGCAATCTACATCTCACGATTATTTAGCTGATAAATTCAATAAATCTCATTCTCGGCAATTCCCCTTATTAAGTCTCGATCCCCTTCTAGCGATCGCCGGCTTGAGTCGCTTTAGAAAGGGTGAAAAAAATCTTGTATGATTTTTCATTATCTAAGTTCAGTTCATTTCATTTCATTTCATTATCTAACAAGGATTTTCTACATGTCTATACAACTACAGTTGTCAACTACAAAGGGCGAACCCGTCACCTCAGGAAGTTTTAACGATTAGACGTTCTATCTCCCTGGAGTGAGCGCGGAACACTTGGACAAAACAGTCCACCGTCAAGCTGCCCGTAAGAGGCCACATGCTCGTAAGAGGCCAATAGCCAGGAGTGTTACCGAGCGGGCTTACACTAACGCCCTTACTTCCAATTGCGACCAGATTACTCCAGTCTCTCGATTGGTTCCGAGTTCGAGGTCGCTTGCGCGATCCTCTCCCTTAGGAAGCGGTGAAACGGTGTATACCGAATCTATCGCGGACCACGGCATCCTTTGCCCGGCTGTTCACCCAGGATCGGGTAGCCAATGGTCGTTTCAAGAGCAGTCGCCGTAAGGTCCGCAACCACCCCCGCTCTATAGGAAACAGTACTACTTTCAGACTCCCCCGACTGTTAGTCAGAGTGCACAATCGATTGGCTTACGCCGCACGGTGCGCAGACCGTCCAGGAGCGCCAGAAGGTTGATTCCTAGGGGAAATGTGAGTCTAGCCTGTCCATACAGGTTTTTAAACTTACACAAACTTGATTTGTATGTATAAATAAATATTTTGTAATTCCTATTCTTGTCGATTTCCACCCTATTTTACGTCTATCTATAAAAAACCACAGAGTAATTAAGCATAATATTCTCTTGCCGCTTGATTTATACTCAATTAAACCCAGTGGAATGTTGTTCACGAATCGGCCGCATATTATTGCAAACCTATTAACTCTTGTAAATATAGGCGCGCGCGCAGAAAATTCCGCGATCGACAGGCCGCCGATCTATTTACCTGATTGTCACTCCGGAGCAGCGCAGCGCCGACGCACTATCGGAGTAACCGCTTGATCGATTGACGATCCCCGGAACGAGTATTTCGTACGAGCTACTGAAATAACGAGCACTCTCCGAAACGGTTTGTGGTTTGATGGAGTGTCAGGGCGCGTCCACAGTGTAAATATTGTTATTGCCGCAATTTGCCTCGGCGGCTTCGCTATTGCCGCGCGATATATTACGCCGCCCGCTTAAGCTGTGACAATGTGTATGCAAATTGAAATTAATGGTTGTGATATGCCCGGGGCTGCAATTGGCGATACGCAGACCTATTTGTCAGCGAAGGTTTAAGCTGCCCGGAGCGATGTTCGCGTTGCTTATAACTATGTCGCACAGTACTACAGTCGCTTGAAGTCACTGCTTGAAGTCAGTCACTAGGTACGCATGACTGCTAATCGGGTGCGTATATCATAACCATATAGCCAATCAATTAAAACTGTCATCTGAGTAGATGACTTCTCGAGAGTTCCAGACCTTCCTAGATTATTATTCTAAAATTATTGTAAATTTATTTTTTTATGATCATTTTTAAGGATTTCATTTTGCTGTAATGGAATGGATTATTGAATCGTCATTTTACGTTTAGTTAAATTTCTATCACTTTTTACAAAAGAATATTTTCTTAATATTTTTTTCTTTTTGGTGTATATGAATTGATCTAAATAATATTGATAATAAAAGGTTTTATATTGTTTGTATTTTTTTTGGGAATCTTAAGTTAAACAGCACATATTAATTTAGCATGCGTAATACCTATAGGATTACACTCTAATAGGGAATTAAGTAAAAACTATTTGTAATAATCAATGTTTTTGTTATAGATTGTTTATGTACCGATTATTCTAAATAAATAAATATATAACAGATATCTAACGAACGATGACTGCAATGTAGTACTTGTGAATTTGCTATTGCTAGTCACAGCTGCACTTTCATCGCACAAGTAGAATTCGGCACACACCGCGCCCTCTAAAATAACCGCTATAAATAACAGATAACGCGTGACATTCGCAGCTCATACTCGTAATCACACTAATAGCAATATGACATCTTAATCGATTAAACGACAATTCACCGCTATAGATAATAATCATCCAGCATTAAAATTGCCAGCGATTAAGCTGGCAATTTCAATTAATTTCTGAATTCACTTGTACGCGGTTTATTCAGTGTCTCCGCTTTATAAGGTTTCGCAAGTTGCTAGGCGAATTTAAACATGGCGTTATCCGTATGTCGTGTTCGCCTCTTGTCCCCGTAAGTTATACGGATAGAGCTCAAGCTGGCGCAGTCTCAGCGCAAACTCAACGTAGATCCCTTCACTTTTACTATTCCTTTATTTTCGAGACTCGAGTTTAACTGCAATCCAATATAGTAATTTCACAATTTGTATCATAAAGTATTGACTTAACTTATTGCTACTAGATGTATGTAGGCCTCTGCGTAACAGTAAATTCGCCACCTGGTTTTGTACTTTATCTTTCCAATCTGTAATATTTGTTGATCATTTAAGTTTGATTCCTTCGAATTGATTTGACTTTGATTGTAAATTTCTTTGATTTTGTCCTGAAATTGTGGACGAGCCACCCAATCAAATTCCAGATTTGCTCGCTTTATGTCATAATACTATTGTTTTATACTATACTGTTCACACTTTATACTCCTTTGAAGGACAATTAACTACCGTAAATATTGGAGTAAAAGTAATCGGCCAGTCAAGTAATAAATAAAACGTGGAAAATGTCGACCAAAAAGCTCTCGAGAAGACACGTACAAGAAATCACACCTAAATCTGAAAAAGACCTGAAAAAACCCTAATTAAGGATTTTTGTTCTCGTATCTCGGCCAAAAAGAAAAATTGGAAAATTGGCATTTTGAGATAAGTATTTACGCTAGAAGGTGAAGAATGTGACACCTTTAGTCTCTTAGAACCAGATAATGGAAATGGGCATCACTTGACGATTTAACGATTGATGCTAAGTGTTAAATCAGTTCCAGCATAATACTAAAAGTCGACATGTACGACTTATCTAGTCGAAGGAAGCAGCACCGTGTATTTTGCAGAGCTGTTTACATGGCACAGAAACTAGGTAACTTCGCTTATTTAGTTTTACTGTGCGGCTGCTATCGTCTACTGGTTTACTACTGCCTGACACAACTCGTTTTTTTAAAAATTTAACTCTGGTTTTCTGCAGTCCTGGTAAATATTTTCGCGCAACTATTTAATGGCATCTCAACTATTTAATGGCATATCTTTCTCATCTATCCTGCGGCCCGCAGGATAGATGAGAAAGATACAATCCGAATAGGGTTTCAAAATGATGACGAAATGAAGATATCAACAGGTTCAAATTTTAAAGTAATTTAGAACGCATTTAGCCAAAAGTTCTAAATTGGAGCTATCGAGTAGTAGCTAATCGTAATTCGACGATGTTTCTATTTACGATCATTAGATTCCTGCATTTTTAATTTTCATATTTCTTTTTAGAAGTGTTAAAATAAAATACACCAAATGGTGGTGTTTTTAAAAACTAATGTTGAAACGGTAAATTTTGGATCATGATTATGTATATAAGCATTCTTTCAATATATCAGCTATTCTTATATTCGGGTATATTAAGATCCATGCTTGTACGAGTGACTTTTAATACAATTTTTTATAGATATAAACCAAGTTTTAAAACATTTATTCCGCTCCTACGTGGTGAATCCGGAAACTTGTTTTTCATATCCTTCGACAACCTCTTCCTGCGATTGCTGACCGTGTAATTGGTTTTTCATTTTTGAGAACAAGTAAAGTCACAGGGTTCCAAGTCAGGAATATATTGAGGATAGCTCATAAGTTCTACGTTTTTTGCCTTCGAAAATTCGTTTGTGTGTCTGGCCGGGTGAGATCTGGCATTGTAATGTTGCAAGATGATGTAGCCTTTACGGTTACTTTTACGGGGTTCGTCAATATCTTCCGGTAAGAAAATGGTATTGTATCAATCAGCATTTAGGGTACGATGATTCTCTAAAGCAACAGTAGCCACGTGTCCAGTTTTCATTAAAATCAAGCGATCGGCTACTTCGCGGCATTTTGTACTGGTGCCACTTTCGTTGGGTTCGGCTCATCTTGAAAGACCTAAATGCTCGAATTCTGTTTCGGATACTCCACATCAAATTTGACGACCCTTAGTTGAATCTGGTAAGCATGGCATTGCACCAAGTGACGCGCCCCGTTGTTTGAGTCTCAAATTTGGTGGCATCCATTGCGAGCACAGCTTCTTCGGCGACAAATATATGTGTAGTATTGATTATACCCGAATCATGCTTATACCTAAGGATGCCCGAATCTCATGGTAGTTAACATTTCTGTATATCGATCATACAGAGCACAGCGCCGATGTTGTTGACAGCGCTACCTTCACGAAGTTTGTCACTGAGATTGTCAGCTACAAATTGTCGTCCTGCATAACGCTTCATCGACAAAAGCAGTTTGCTCTACTGGACTGTCAAATTACACGTAAAAGCGGAGAAAATTATGCAGCGAGTTAAATCTATCGTATTGCAGTCACGCTGTATTAAAAATGACGCTAGGATGAAAAACTAAACAACAGTTAAATGAAATAAACTATATTTCACAGTCAAGGAGTTTATCATTTTCATTTTCATTTTCAAGAATATTTTTTCAAAATTGTTTATCTAAATGGCCAGTTCCAGAAACTTTTAGTGTGACCTATACATATATAAATTTGTTATTCTCCCTTTCTAAATTATAAATTCCCGCTTGCAAGAACGATGAGAGTAGGCTCGTTATTAAAAGACTCGATTAGCAATGGGAATAGTTAATATCAGTTGCATCGCCCGCAATAAATAATGTTAGGCAATTATCCTTAGCGCAAGTGGAGGTAGAGACAGAGGTACATAAGGATTCAGCGGCGTGGACTCGACGACGTGTCCCCGCATCCTCCTCTTGTTATTAATAGCCTGCGAGTGTGGCAAATTATACATTTGCTAGCGATGAGCAACGAAAAATAGAAATTATCCCTGATGAAGCATGGCCGGCAATCGGCATTGCCAGCGGAGTACTCAAGTAAATACAGCTCAAGTGATGATGGCGAGGAAGATATTTAGATGATTTTTAAATAGTAGGGAAGACACAATGTCATGAGTTGAAGTAAGATTATAACGCCTGTCATAATTAAAGCTCTATCCAAATGGATCTGATGTTGTTTTATTCGTCTCGATCAGAACTCTATAATGGTAATATTATTTCTTGTTTCGTAAGAAATTCGGTCGAGCTAGGAACTACGATATGATCAAATACTCAAACTTTCTCAAATTACCTCTTGCGGTTCGCGTTACACATCTGAAACCACACTCCTATTTGTTATAAAAAAAGCTTTCAATATTCTATTGAATGACGTTTGAATAAGGAAAATCGAGCAACAAGTCTCTACACAGCGACGATTTAAAATGAGCTGAAACCCGATGGAGGATGGAGTCATCTCGCATACGATATTATCTTTATTATTTCAAGTATTCAACCATCTGAACACACGAGGGTGTGATGACGTCGCGCCATGCAGAAAATTTCGCAATAGATAGAGTTCATCAACACGATAATTTTGTAACAGCAGTAGATATTTCGTCGAATCACAAGAAATCTGTGAGGATGATTACGCGATTTAGTTTAGATCAGATCTTACCAATAATGAAAATGTGGGTGAGTTAGAAATTAAGGTAAAGTGAGCAGAGTGCCGTTTTTCTTTTGTAGCTATTTTCTTTAGTATCGTTTTCTTCTGATCTACTTTCTTTTAGATCATATATTGCTATAGCTTTTTTGGATCGGTTTTTCTTTATCCTTTGTCAGTTCTTCTCATTTGTCCCCGTTATCTCGTAGTATTTCATGTCGTGTTTGAGTGAGTTATTCCACGTATATATCGGTCCCCGGACTTTTCGCTTGCTTTCCGAGTAATTTGTTGCTCCTTAGTGCATCTATTCTTTTAAGATGGCCGTAGTAGCATATTTGAACACAATAATATAAATAAATACAAACGGAGCTGCCATGGAATTCACCGACCGGAGTCGGGCCCATCATAATACTATTTTTTACACTTCTGGGGGGTGAGCAGTGGATTCCGGACTTACGAACCGGCTGTGGTAGGTTTAGGACAGCTGTCTTGCCACATGTGAGCGTTCACCTTGCCACCCATTCACTCCCCCTTCGAAGCCATAGAATTTGAGATGCGCAAATCGCAGTTTTAGATAATTTTTCTAAGAAAGAGTTGATTATTTTTCTGGAAAGGCCAAGATCTTTAAAGAGGTGAAATAGAGATTTAGCTGGCAGGCCACGAGCGCCAACTTCCACCGCGTGAAGGTGAACAGTGAAGCCGTTCCGGGTTACGGCATTTGCAAGATCATGGTATTTATTTAATTTGTACTCGTGGTCTTTTGGGATATTTGATTCCCATGGAACAGTTAATTCTACAATAAGAGCCACCTTCCGAGATAGAGAGTAAAGAGTTATATCTGGACGGAGGGCTGTGCATCCGAGACTTTCAGGGAATTTATACTGCTTAGAGACCGAATCAACCTCCAGAATCCAATCTGTAGCTTTCTCGATTATTGAGAAAGGTTTTGTAGTTAAATGTTTTTTGCCTTTAGAGCCATCCCGCACAAACTGTTTTCATGAAATTCACGAAAATTTCTCGTATTGTTTCATAAAATTAAACAAAAAAGAAAATAATCGCCACTTCATAAAATCACTCATAGCAATGTAGACCACTTATTTTTCAGTTTTTGACAAATTTCTTTTCGTTTCAATGTTTCCATTTCTCAGTCATTTAAGCCACCACTTTGTGGAGTATAACGTTTGTCCGATTCATTTTCTTCCAGTTTACATTATTCTGTGATTTTCTTGTAAAGTTTATTCTCTTCTTTAGCGACTTGTTCCTATTTATTGTTCTTGTCACAATCTCTAAATTAAGAAATGTCACCGGAAACGGAAGCAAACTCGATATTATTGAGACCTTACGGCGACCTGGCAACATTGGTGTAGCAGGCGAAAAAGACTATGGCTATAAATCAAATATTCTGTGTTCGAGTGGGCATGGGTTGGCTCGGTCAGCATAGGCCACACGGTCGCCATCTGCTGCTTGCATCGGGTAGCCAGCGATTAATAGCCAATTAATGCGCCCAGCTATAAATTCATACATCTCTGGTAAATGCATACGTTATATTGTCGTGTGTCCGCGCGAACAACACTGCTATTCTCACGACGTCGAGTGTAGCTGCATTCGACCTGACTCCTATGATTAAACCAATGCAAATGAATTATTAATAATGAATTATTATTATTTCATCTAATGCGAAATATTGAGTTCAAACAAAATGGTTACTTTGCGAAGTGGATTCCGAATCCGAGTGACAACGACGGGCAAAGGGTGCCTTGGTTCGCGATATATTCAGACTGAAATACCGCTTACGTCAGCTAGAGGCCGCAAGCGTTCTCGAACTTGCGACCAGAGAGGTGGACGGAGAAATCCGGCCAAATCTAACAGTGAGGACGCGAGGTCGGCCCGCTGAGTTCACTTGCCAGTGCTTCGCGGTAATGCGTTGGACTCACACGGTCTTATTGTCGTAGTTAGACAGTGGACTGTGTTATCTCTGCGTTCAATCCACGGTTGAAAGAATGATCAATAGTGTTATACCTTCCTGGGGTGGCAGGTTCGCCCGTATTAAATGCTAACGCGTATTAAGTGCTCTTTTCGTTGTCCTCCGAGCAGTGTGCCAAACTCGACCATTTTGATAACGCTTATAATTTTGGAATGACACTCAGTATTGGTACCGAACTTCAAGACCTTTTCACGTCAAAAAATGTTGTACTCTACAGGGCACGCTGGGGATTTGGGTTTTAAAATGTACATGATCTGGCATCAATTAGGATAGTAACATTTGTTAGGAATGGGACAATCTCAAAGGCCTCAAGACGGCACTAGAGTATCTTATCAACCTTATGATCGATGATACTACGGTTGCGACGCAATCTGTCGGGAATCTATGAGAGAATACCTAGTACTTGTGGAAGTGACCACCGATGGCTCTACTTTCGATTTCTGTAACTGATAGAATGGCAGGGTATATAATGCGGTAAATTAACAATTGCCGTGCGCATTTTATGACGACACTGAAAATCCATCACTGACGTCACTCTGTATAAGCCAACTCGAAGCCTCAGAAATCATCTTCACTGCCAAAATGTGCTCGTGCTATCCACAGATTACGAAAGAAATCCGTGGAAGGCGATTCTAATTAAACTCATCTGCGGTTGGGCCGCAGTCCGCCTTGGTCATACGCACTACTCATACAATCTCATACAAACACGGCGATGCGTCTCTCTTAATAATCTGGCACTGATTACCACACGCGTTTATTTTGAAAGTTTCGCTGTTGGGCAAATCAATTATTATTATTGGGCGCGCGCGGGATAATCCGTCATTAATATGCGTATACGATTTCACACGTAGTCTGCGCCCGGTTGCTATAATCTGCCGATACGAGATGAGTCGGGATTGGCTAATAAACAAGGTGATTTATTTTCAAGAGATTGTATTTACTTAATACAAATTCAAATTTTTTTAATTATTTTTTTTGTTTTCAAATTTACAATAGTTATAATTACATAGTCAATACCTATGTAGGCTGCGGTCTGTCCTGTGTTGGATTATTTATTTTAATCAATAAGTATATCATGACAAAATTATTTAACATTATCGTACTTTTATTGTAATAAAAATACCTTAATTACCTCCATAAAAGTCGGAACAAAATGGTATTAAAATTATCAATAAACTATTGAAGGTAATTTAAAATATAATAAAGATTTAAAAATCATCAATTTAATCAATATATACTTACTAAATTAAAATTATTGTTTTAAAAATCGTTAAGAATATAATCAAAATAATGTTATAATACATATTTACTGCATTAATCATCTTTATTGAAAATTGTACCTATTGATAATTATTATATCTCTTTATACCTACTTATACCAATGTTTTAATTTTGAATATTGAATAATAATAATGATAAAACTCTTTATTCGTAAGAAAAGGCGAGCTTATTGCCTGCAGGCAATATTTTAGAGCTAACCTATGACCTAATTATCTAATAAGACATTCAATGTCAGTAGTCGTACAAATTAGATGGTGTGCACTCAATCTATTTTTAAATCTTTATGAAATTTTTATATCTTTGATGTTCATTGGTAGGCTGTTGTACAATTTTGGGGCGAGATAAGCCAAAAGCGGATCTACTGAGAGATATTGCAAAATTAGTTCGGATCTTCCCGTCACACAAGTTGGCTGGCTTTTTGTTGGTGTCCCAACTCGCTCTGGAATTTAGTAAGAGTTACCAGAACAAATATTTTTCTTACACAACACCGTATACTCTCGGAAAGGTACATAGTATAATGTTATTTCGTAATTGAATACGAATCACAAACGAAGCGGTGGATTTTTCACTTTTATCGTATCGTATATTCCAAGGATGCACAGTTTTAACGGTCAAAATTGATATTAAAAGAGGTACTTATAATTATCACCTCGCTCTGTAATAAATAATATATAGAGGATAAACCCTTAAAATTAAACGTCTATTTCACTCTGAGGCATTCGATGCAGTTAAGATTTATTGCACGAATAAAGCTATGCGAATAGGTAAATGTGTGTCTATAATGGTAATAGAAAGCCTAGCGAGAGGCACTAGAACGAGACTTCTATTTCAGGGGCACGGGGAATGAAAAAGCAATGCGCCTACAGTCACCGATATAAAATGATAACAAAATACTATGTCGACGAAATTTAAATTGCATTTTCGCGTAAATCGCAAAAAATATCCTTTCGTTTAAGGTTCTAAGAAATAATTCTATGTCTTCCTATAAAAACGAAACATTTTGAATAGCGCTGTCAAGGCTGATAAAACCCTGTATACTATATAGTTTCTGGTTTATAGTTTCTAGTTTCTGTAGAAACTATAGACATACCTTTACAAGATAGTCAACAATTTGTTTGTTTAATCCTACTCTTTATTGTGAAATTTCACGTTGGGCGGGTATATTATCATACAACAACCTCTTACAACCAACCGTACTATACTATGAAGTGTTTAATATGTAGCTGTGCGTGTAGCATGTGTGCAAGTGTTTTTATTGTTATTGCATCGATCTAGATCTTGTTATTTCTTGTTGTAGATCGACAGAATTAAAATACAATTTCGTTAATTTCATCCTAACGGAAAATGATGATTCTGCCGGGAATCGAGCACGGAACCTTGAATTGTAAGATAAGTCGACCTAGCCCTATGTCACTTATCAATTCGTCGCCCAAATGAGGCAGGTGTTGATTGTACCGAACATTGACATTTACGACATGGTACATGGATATAGTCTCTAAGATGAATTTTCGAGTTCTATTCAAAACCACCAGGATAGATCTCTTCGCACTGCGATATTTCAACCGTAATTTTGGGCCAAACTACTATATCAATCGACCATGCAAGGTATATAATGAAAAATATGCATCATTTGACCTATTCAGTGAGTCAAAGAGAGGTTTTTGTGAAGAATAGTTTATGTATGTATGAGTGAGCTATGCATGTATGAGTGTGTTACAAATGCGAGTCCTAATTTGGCAACATAAACCCATAAGCCTGCTAGTCAATCTCAATTCGATCGCTGTATTTACGATTGTTCTAAATTCCGGTGACAATAAACGTGCGGATTTATTTCAGCGACGCCTTTAATGGCGACGTTTGGTGGCCAGTGCTTTGAAACGCTCGAATAATTGAAAATTATAGTAGGTATGACAATTTTAATAGGCTATTATGTTATAACGGCTGCTCCTTCTAGGCGTACCTGCATTCAAACACAGGCACTTTATGTCACAATAGGTCATAATTCATAATGGGAAATCGTGCGTGGTTTGACTGCTCTGCGATAGGCAAACATGATCAGCAAGTAAATTTTAAAAACGTGGAGTTACCCAGCGACCAAACACTTTCTGTTATGGTTGCAAAAAATCCTACTGGCTAATCTACATAAATCTTAGTGTAATCATTGATTTTATATGGTACTAGATTGCGCAACTCCATAGTACGATTCGGAAACCCTTCTGCGCCGGCGAAATGCAGGTGGAGCTGATAGCATTGACAGCCAAACTAATAGCAATTTATCCGGCCATATATAATTACATTGATAATAAATGGTTTTTTATATAGGATTAATTAATTATATATATAAAAAAAATAATTTAACCAATGATAACATTCAATTATTAGTGCCCTCTATCGCATTTTCTTTATATTAGCTTATTTCGTTACAGAAATAATACGGGGAGATATAATGCCGTCTATCAATCTGAACATTAAAGTGCTTAATTATTCCGTATTGAAACTTGTGTGTCCTCATGTAAATAATATTAAAATAATAAGAGCTATGGTTTAAATTTTCGTTTGTAATTATATTAATATTTTATTTCGAGAGGCGTGTTCAGAGCGCCATCTACAGTGCGCCGCCATACTGTCATTCATGAATGTCGCCATATTGAACAGTAATAGAAGATTAATATTTTTTGGAACTATGAGTTGCGTTTCGTAGTCAAGTCCTGGTTGCCAAATCGCAGTACGTCATTGACCAGTCTAATACGCTATATCACCAATGGTGCAGTCACTATCACCGCCAATCTTTGATAATTCTGATGTTGGAATATACCTCGACGGAAATAAAAATCTTATATAACCTGGAGACAAAAAATTTATAACCATCAAACAAACGCAGAAATGCGAAATTAACATACGTCATGCTTGTAATGCAGACGAACACGACCCGCGTGGACAGACGAACATGGTACAGGCGATGGTAGAATTATCTTTTTCTTCGCGTGCATATCAGGCACTGTAATAATAATATTTTAAATCCAACGCTAGTGATATTCAACCAAACTGATCGACGGTCATTAGAAATGGCTGTCAGTTTGAGGGTAGTAGCAATTCGTTTTCAAGAAAGTTCCGGCCTTTCGAAAGACGAGCCGGGCCTCCAAGAAACGACGAACACAAAAAAGATTAAAACCGACAGGGTTAATTGCTATAAGGTCACATCCCTTGCAACAAATACGCAATACTTACAGCCGCGTGGAGATACTCAACAGACAAACAGAAGACAGTAGGAAGATCGATATAAACATGGAAAGATCTCGACAAGTATACTTTAACAAAACGAAAGAGGAATGGGAAGAACTGGCACAAGACAACGCCAAAATATGGAAAACAGTGCAGGTGATACAAAAATGGTGGAAACGGATATGAACACTAGTATAGAGTTAGATCAATAGACAAGCGGATCATCAATATAAGAAAATGTCAAACAAAAGACAAGACCAAAAGATCCGGAATATACTAAACATGGAAGACGGGGGTGGGAAAGATAGACACAAAGGCAGCACATACTATATACTGCCCTCATAATCCTAGATCCTCGCCCCCCTACTTTTATATATAAATGCGCTAGGTTGCTAGTTTACTGGTAGATTGATTGCTGCTCAAACTTAAAAATGTGCCCCCATATATTTGGTTTACTGTCTCGAGTGCGCTCCTAGTTCAGGTGCCACAATTTATACGTTCGATTGTTCATGAATTTATTAGGTTCTGGTAAATTCAGGAGACGTATATACGATATTAGCTTAGTTTCATAACAAGCAGTTCCCAATTCCCCTATTTTATTTTTGTGAAACTTTTTAAATAACCTTTACATAATAGGGGTTGGTAAGCGTTCTCTTAGCAAGCGAAAATTTAATGTAGTATAGTTGTTAAGTAACGATTTATTCGCATTTAAGAGGATTTTGAAGTTGTTAAATAACGATTTTATCGCATCTTCGTAGTCTTTCAAAGAATTATTGTGGGGATTTACATCAAAACTTTCGAGTCTTTACATCATACTCCGATCAGTGAGGTCAGGCCGCCAGACAGAGGTCCCAGACGTTCGGGGCACTTTAGACCTCATAGGGTGTCAGAGAATCAACGAGGTCGCGCTGAAGTTTTAGGGTGCCCTTAACACACAGGGAAAGAGCGGGCGCGATCAAACAATGTTACTTGAGCCGATAAAGTTAGGTCGCCACCTACACACAACATAAAGATAGGAATTAATAGTTAGCCAAATATGTTAATGTCTTCTATAGAAAACTGGACGAAAAGAAATTTTTAAAATAAAATATTGCCTTTTGTAGTTGTATATACCAGCCTTTTACATACCGTATTAATTGCGTCTCCATGGGGTTGCTCCCGCACCCTTTACATCCTGCTCACTCCCACTGCTCTCCGTACGAGAGAGCGAAATACTTGCATATTCATACTGTCAGCTAATGACACACGTCCTTGAAGCCCACACTATTTACAATGCCGTCCAACGCTGTTCAAACTGCGCCGCCTGCTTCGTCTCTTTAAACAGTGCGACACAACTTAGTAGAAACGATTCATGTGGTTGAGAAACGTTGAAGGCAACATTTATTACTGAAATATTACTAGCAAGCGAGTGAAGATTTCGCTTTGCATGTTGCCAGGCAGTGACAGGCGCTTTCGGTTTGTAATCTGATGTGCTTTATTCAAATTATTAATAATGTATTACATAAAGATTAGATTATGAAGGTATAGAAAGCCGCGGCATCGCCTATAGTGTATGCTAAGTTTAGCCTTATAATAAAGTCAATTATATATCTAATTTTAAGTGGTCATCATTCATAAATTTCTACAATAATGACAACCTAAATATTTTATTAACAATATATCTATGTGGACCTATGGCTGCAACTCTAAATTAATATTCGTCAGGCATTTTCAATTATTTACTACATATTTTGTGCTGTGGTATAGGTATAAACTTATAAATATCTAGAGCTATTTTTTTCTGTAACTGCCAACTGCCATTAGTCTCGCCACGAGACTCTAAAAAGCAACAGACCACCGCCGCCGAAATTATTATCTTACTCTGTAGCAAAGTTCAATACTCCCTTGAAATTGAACAAAGTGAACAACATTTTTTGAAATATATCCGTAACCTAAGTCAACGGAGTAAACCTTAGTCAACTTTATTAAAAAACAACGGAGGGTATATACAAGAGGGTATATACCTACCTATATTGTTAGTAAAAAAACCAGACTATACAATCAAAATCATGGGCGGCGTATATCTCCGAGACGTTGCCGGAAGCTGTTGCTGTGAGGTTAAAAAAAAGATATCATTAAAAAACCACAGAACTAAGACACACAGAACTACACCAGTAGGGCTTGCTTTATGCGGGGACTATAAGTCGCATAGCTGTATTCCGCACTCTCAGTCAACGCTGAGCGACATGTCTCTTTGACTTCAACTTCAAACAAGAGAAGCGCCGCAATATTTAGTCCTAATAAGAGGCGCATGTGGCTCGCGAGCCGTAGTTTGCTGACCTCTGTTCTAGGTGGTAATGAACTGCCTCTCCGTTCCTGCTCAGTATACTGTGGTTTCCGTAATCTCCTGTATCCTACTCCTGAACTAGGTGAAATTTGGCAAGGTCATTTTGGATTGGTAATGTCTTCATTCTTTTTCCCGAATTTACCCGCGCTGCGCTGGGATTGGTAGAACACTTCAGCTGAAAAAATGATTTTGAACTAATAACTAGGGTTGTCGACTACAGCGGGCGAGCCCGTCACTTCAGGAAGTTTTAACGATTAGTCTTTCTATCTCCCTGGAGTGAGCGCAGAAGACTTGAGGACAAAACAGTCCACCATCTAGCTACGCCACAAGCCCGCAAGAGGCCAACGCCTTAACCGCGAGATAGCCAGGAGTGTTACCCGGCGGGCTTACACTCACGCCCTTACTCCCAATTGTGACCAGATTACTCCAGTCTCTCGATTGGTTACGAGTTCGAGGTCTCTTGCGCGGTCCTCTCCCTTACGAAGCAGTGAGACGGTGTTTACCGAATCTATCGCGGACCACAGCGTCCTTTGCCCGGCTGTTCACCCAGGATCGGATAGCCGATGGTCGTTTCAAGAGCAGTCGCCGTAAGGTCCGCAACCACCCCCGCTCTATAGGTAACAGTACTGCTTCCAGACTCCCCCGACTGTTAGTCAGAGTGCACAGTCGATTGGCTTACGCTGCACGGTGCGCAGACCGTCCAGGAGCGCCAGAAGGTTGATTCCCAGGGGAAACTGACTATAAGTCCAGAGTCCTACCCAGGATCGCACTTTATGCGTGGAGGCCGTGGGATAGGTGTTGACCAACCCTGAACAGAATGGGTCTTCGTCAACAACTCAGCAAGGGTCCATTAACTCCCTATCGAATTTTGAACGAATAGATTGAATTTGAGGTGTGCAAACGTTATAGTGGTCAAATCAGTCTTTAATTACGTCTCAATAGCTGGATGAAATAGCTCGACCGGCCTCATAAACAGTACCCAATAATCAAGATAGCAATAGTGTCCACAGTTGCAAGCGATATCTGGTCCAGTTTACGAGCGGTCCACTGCGTGAAGCTCGCGCATAAATCCTTGTTTGTGTAAAGATAAATTATGGCAAAAGTAATTATTGCTTAAGGCCTGAGTTTCCGTTGCTAACTAGGTGGGCAGACGCGTTGCACAGTACCGCGCCGCGCTGTATTTCACTAGTGTTACTGGCTAATTTCTGGAAAACGCCTCATTAAATTCAGATTGATGGTTTTGTTTACAGTTAGGTTATTTTTTTGGTTAATAAACCAGTTGATAAGAGTTCCTACACTTGGTAGAGTCAAACTTAATAAAAAGTTTCTAGAATATGTATCTATGTATTAGTATTTTTTATCCTAGGATTTCCTTTACTATTATAATAGCGATAAGACTAATGCTACATATTTTTAAAAAAAGTACTCTCTGGCAAAATTAAACGTTATGCAAAATAAGAATCTGTACTCCTAGCCTTTTATCGTGGTACCATATTTTAAACAATGAGCTATCTTATGTGTACCGTCCGGAGTGCCCGCAGTGCTAACGACCTAGGGAATCCATAGCCAATTTTACCAATAATCAAAATTTCAATGATAAAACAATAAAATTAAATTCTAAACTTGAGGAACATCATACACGTCAACGAAAAAAATGCCGGTTTTACCGAGCTGCCTATGATCCCCGATAGCGGAAGCAACTGAAATACGATAGGCATCAAAAAACTCTCAACATAACTCTTCATATATTGAAAAAGAAATGCAAATGTCATAAAAAGACCTCAAAATTCCCAACAAAAAAAAAATATTTTTGATTTTCTTAGTCCAATGATAGGCAAATGGCACTTGCCACCATGACAATGATATTGACATTCTTACAAATGATTCTGGTAAATACATATATGGATATGTAACCATTTACCCGAGGCATTATGTAAAGAAACATTTTTACTACATAGCGAGAAACCATGAAGGAAAATCGGTAAAAATAGCTGTCATGCCTTTCAGTTCTGAGTTTTAAAAAGATTTGTTAAATAAACAATTTCCTATACATACCTAATATTAAAATTGTTTTTTTGCATCTCCCATATTATCTTCTACATACTTTTACCACTCCGATAGGGTGCACAGAATATATTTTTTTTTATTGATCATCAGTACCTACCTATTATCTTTTTGTATCTGCCAAAATTCCTGAATAAAAAAGTATATAAAACTTTTTACTGCACATAACGATTACTGTATGAAAAAAATATTATTAGTAACTGTATTTTTACTGTCTCATGCAGTATTGATGAAATAAATTATTATTTTGAATTATAAAAACGCTGAAAAGGCATTTTCCTGAAGGATCATGATGATCGCTATAGAGATAGAATAAAAAAACTTTTATTGTGAGAGATTTTTTTTATAGCGTGGACGACCACTCTAAATCATCAAAAATCACTCGGTTGTTTTTTACTTAAAACTTTTGCTGAATCATTCGGAAAATTAACGAATTTTGGAAGATTTCACACATTTTTAGAGGATTCATTTACTTGCTGTCCTCAAGGACGTATCCAGGGAAGGGCACAGGGGACGCCCGCCGATTTTTTTGGACTAAAATATAAAGTTGAGAAAAAATTGTTAATCAGGTAATATCACGTATCCAGGTAAGGGAAGGGGAGGGGGTTAGTTAGGATTTAACCCCCAAAAATCCGGCGTATTTTCGTTTCATTGTACGGGCAAATTCCATCGCGATCGCAAATTCCAAGTTTGGTGGATGCCTCGCGCGTTGTTTCAATGAATGTCACACTTGAAACTGAAGTCTGGATACGTGCCTGGCTGTCCTATAAATTGACACTGGGATAAGCTATTTAAAAAGTTATTTATATTTCGGAATCTAAAACTCATTATAGCCTAGGCTTGTTTTTATTGATATTTATCTGCTCATTTCTCCTAAGATGTAGAAAATTATTACATATTGTTTATCATATACATACGTCGTGTTCCAATACTTCCTCTCCTCTATTGTGTACTATCCTATTAAACACTATCCTATCTCCACAAGATTAAGTTCCCAAGACCATTAAGTTCCAACGGTCTCGTACTTCGGTCAGCCTCTGACTATTTACTCAAAATTCCTTGTAATAATACTGATTGTTACTCCTACTCTTTCTGTGTCCCTGGTGTAAAACTCTGGAAAGATCATACGACCTTAAAAATTACGACTCTGGAAAAATTATACGAAACTCGCCTTCTTTAGAATTATTCAAGACTCACCGCAAAAGTATAATTTATCTAAGAAGGTACATTTTTTTCCCTTTCTCTCTCCTCCCTCTCCCAATTTCTTCACCTTGGACATTCTTATTTTTAAATGTAGTACCTAGTTTGTATTTTACGCAGAATAACTTTAATACGCATGTATCGCACTGTATGATTAGGTTAGTTGCAATATATTTCCATGTGGCAATAAGCTCGTTTTTTTGTATTCTAATATTTTACGTGAAAATTTGTTTGTTTATTTATTAAAAAAATAGGTTTTTAAGCTATTGCATAGCTTTAATCGCGGGCCTAGTAGGCCAGCGCGGCGACCGAATGAAGAAATTTCTTAACGAAAATTAATTATTTTAAACTGATAATTACGTCTAAACGAGTACTGCTTACGATTTGAAAAAAATATATGTTAAACAAGAACATTTTCCTAATATTCTTAGCTTTGAATATTTTAGATTTTGTTTATATTACATAGTGTAATTAATTTGTGAAATTAGGTCTAACCGAACACAAAAACGACTACTACGCTAATACTATCTGGCGTATTATTATGAAACCTGCACCATTTTAAAGATAATTTTATTATCTATCTTTTTACCTACGATTTTTTTCGAATAGTCAAAAAATAATATGCGTTTTTTTGTTTTATCGAATAAAATTCGTGCGCTCTATCGGAAGAAGTTTAAATTATTCCGAATCGATTCGGAATAATTTCAACGTTTTCCGATAGAGCGCAGTTATCTGATATCAGAAAAAAATTTCTTCATACTGCATAAATAAAATAAATAAATAATTATAATTGCATAAGTTGTTAAAAAATGCTATGCAATAGCTTTACCGCGGCAGTCCCCGAGTGCCACACTTATTTTATTTATTTAGTTATTTATTAAAAATTTAGTGAAATAAAACTTCAGACATTATATATTTGGAGGAAAATTATTTCTAATTATACCTTTTATCCTAATCATGCGATGTTTAAGGTGGTACATTTTAGGGTGGTACATTTTTAGGGCGGTAAATTTCCTTAAGCCCAAAAACTTTTTAATACTAGCAATACTAGAACAGAATATATTCGTTACAGTATAAGAAGAAGTTACCCTCATAATAGTTTGTTCATTGCATCGTCACATTACACTTTTTTGGGAAATTTCTCACTTTATATCGAAGCGAAGGTTATCGAATTCATCTGTAAGCCCGGATAATAGTATTCCTGAGGCACGTATTGTGCGGTAATCACTTATTGCCTGGTACGGAGCGGGAATACCAAGCGTCCGAATATTGGAGGGGCTCGACCAAGGACCTGTGGTGTAGGGGAGGGTGGGGAAGAGCGGTACAGCGACGTGACCGGATTTCCTCTCCCTCCCTTTTGCGGTCAGATCCTTGAGCTCCGTGCTGGTTAGTCAAGCCGAAAAGTGGTAAGGACGGCAATGTGTGGAATATAGTTTCTTCGCATTGTATTTCCTTTAAGAGTCCGCCTTTTCTAAAGAAGTACAGTTGCGTAAAAATACATTTTAGCAAGGGTTTGAGTAAGATTTTTTTTCTGTAAACTAAATATATTTGAGTTTCAAAGAAGAAATACATTTTACTTAAATTACACATCAGGAAAAAGTGAAAACTATAATATAACAATAATATAATACAGAGAATATATGAAAAAAATATATTTTACCCCAGGAAAAAGCGAAAACATGGAAAACTCATTAGCCTCGATCAGTATTCCCATCACAGTACTTCATGAGTGTGAACCGGAGGATCGTCGAGGTACCACACCTTTGGACCTGACGGGAGAGAATGACCAATACCTATCCACCGTCACCGCGTTGAACGTGATCGTTTTTCCCGACACATGTTTTTTTCTCCTTTCATTTAAGGGCAGATTATGATAATATGTTTAAAAAAATCAAATCATGCTTCGATTCGTTTGGGAAGAAACCACAACATGGCATTAGTATCTCATTTTCACCAAAAAATTGACATGAGCGTTTTCCCCGTAACCTTACAATTGGGTTCCGTTTTAACGCTTTGGTATAGAAACCTAAAAGTACGGACTGAAAAAGAATAATTAATATTTCGAATTTTTTAAATAAATATTTTACCTACATTCTAGGAGCTAATGGGCCCATGCTGGGTTGGCCATGAAGACCCATGTGTTCAGGGTCGGTCACACTCACGGGTCAATACCTATCCGACGGCCTCGCCCGAACCTGGGTAGGACGTTCGGGCGAAGGACCTCCCCTGGGAATCAAACCTCTGGCGCTCCTGGACGGTCTGCGCACCGTGCGGCGCAAGCCAATCGATTGTGCACTCCGACTAACAGTGGGGGGAGTCTGGAAGCTGTATTGTTTCCTATAGAGCGGGGGTGGTTTCGGACCTTACGGCGACTGCTCTTGAAACGACCATCGGCTATCCGATACTGGGTGAACAGCCGGGCAAAGGACGCTGTGGTCCGCGATAGATACGGTAAACACCATCTCACCGCTTCGTAAGGGAGAGCATTGCGCAAGCGACCTCAAACTCGGAACCAATCGAGAGACCGGAGAAATCTGGTCACAATTGGTAGTTAGGGCGCGAGTGTCGGGCCCGCCAGGTAACATAACTGGCTATCTCGCGGTAAGGCGTTGGTCGCTAACGGGTTGTGGCGTAGCTAGACGCTGGATTGTTTTGTCCAAAGTCTTCTACGCTCACTCCAGGGAGATAGAACGACTAATCGTTAAAACTCCCTGTGGTGACGGGCTCGCCCTTTGTAGTCGACAACTCAAGTTGTACCTACATTCTTAGGCGACCAGCAATTCCACGGAGATAAGCCGTCGTTTCATCTTGCTGCAAAAACAACTTTTTATGCCGTCTTCTGTAAGAGATAAACAGAGGGCTGATCTAATGATTGATCCTCAAGAGCGATACGGGGTGCTGTGGGGAAGATGGCGTAAATAAGCAGTGTCCGCGTTCTCATTCGCACCCGTCAGTCTGGTTTCATAACAGCCGACGCCTGTCGAGCGGCCAGGAAGATAATTACGACGTGCGCGTCGGCGATTCTGCTCCTTGCGCCGCGCAGCCGAAGAGCGACGATGGCTCGCGCGCGGGTCGCGAGTCGCCGACCACTCAGCGAGCGGCTGGCCGCCTCCCCGCCAATGGGCGGCCCGCCGCCGCAGACGACACATGGCGCCCCAAATTTGACGCTTCCGGTTCACCGGCACTCGCAGCGCCGATCCCCACTACGGCAACCCGGTTCAACGGCCCGCCGTACATTATGTGCCGAATTTGCCCATCACTATTTACTGTCAAAAGCATGATGAAACAGAGGCGACAATGTTCACATAGTATGCATTGGCGTGGTTCTCACAAATCCCAAACCGGGCATTCATATTTATTATGGGTGTATTAATACACTATGGGATAGAAATCTTAGAAATCGTAGGTCGGATTTCCCTCAGATACCCTACTCCCTAGATAAACATACGTGATTCCCTTACCTAGATTTAATACCACCGCTTAAACAAGACAACTTCAAGCACGTCGACATTTTCCACCTGAATAAGTTGGAATTTCGCATATCGATAGCTGACACCCTTAGCAAGGCCTACCTAGATTAATGCAAATATATAAAATACTCAAATATAGACATAAAAGTACACATCACAATTGTACACACACCCTTAAATACAAACTAAAAAATAATAAGTAGGTAAGCTACTCAAATGACGATCTACCTAACTGCAATAATTTTCAAAGAAGGACACAGGTCCATAAAGGCGCTACGAGATGCTTGATAATGCATGAAGCATAATCGTGTACGACCATTGTCGGCACGTCAAACCTCGTGACCAAATTTGCGTTTCTAGTATTGGTAGGTATACGCGCTGAATGTCTGGAGCAGTTTGACTGCCTAAACGCCAATAGCCGTCAGTTATCTTGTTAGAATGTAGCCGTGTCCTTATCGTATATATGAGGCGTCATTATCGACCATTATGTATACGTACCATGTACCGTCTAGACTATCCGTCGCATTTCGATGTAGGTATAGGAAGCACGCACGATACAAGATTAACAGTATTTTCTGGACTACTGATGTCGAATCAACAATTTCGCCCTAGAGTGGCCTCAATAATACCACAGTATACCCCAGACAGTAGATTCTCTTAGAACAAAATTGAAATCAAAGCGAATATGATACGAGTCGTAAGGGCTCGGCTATGATCGCCTGATGTCCCGCTACTCGGGCCGCGCAGATTTTCAAACGGTCGAAAATGTCGCCAGCCTTTAACTGCGCGTAATGCTAACCAAAAGCGTTCGCCGGGACGTACCCCTCTGCCCACATCCCTCGCATCTTCCTCCCGCAATGCCCTATAACTCGAGAGTAAAGCTACTGTTTGGTATACTGTGTTAATACTGACGTTTCCACATCACATTGTTTGAGATGAGGTTCACTGGTATTACTTTTATAACGTTCCGTGTCATAGCGTCTAGTCTAATCGAGAATTTGACGATACCTAGCTTTGTAATATAAACATGGAATTAATAGACTGTGTTGCTACGAATTTGCAACCCAGTTTAAACTGTGTTGCAAATTACATTTCGTTTCACCTTACGACTGGTAAAATATTTTTCTCAGTTCACACTCATATTGCACAACACCACACAAACATTTGTTCAGTAATTTTAATATATTCATACAAACATGTTTTTAAACATATACTATGTACCAAAAATACCTTTATTTTTTAGACAAAAAAATAAATTAGGCATGTCTCCTATTAGCATAAGTATTCTATTTATGCTAATCATAGTTCCTATTAGCATAAGTATTCTATTTATGCTAATAGGAATTATGGATTTACTACAGTCCAGTCTTCTTTTCCCTACCTATTACATTTATAATAAGCTGTCTTTAAAAAATGCTAGTGCTGCAAAATATTGGTAGCGCTAAAAATAATGCTAGTAATAGTTACTATTATATTACTATCTACTAGCTGCATTTTATCCTGCATGAATCCCGCAACATTCCATATTTCAGCCTTTACATCCTGATTTCCCGCGACGCGGAACAATGCGCCGACGCAGAGCCATTCTCGTAATGGAAATGTAAAAATGATCGGAGCTGCGCGCCGCGCCCGCCCCGCTACGAGAGTATCATTACGGGCCGCCATTATGAAACAATTTCGAATTATATCGCCTCAAATTGACTGTGAAATTGTGGAATATTCGATCGGGAAGGAGGTAGGGCGTGGGAGGGGCGAGGGGCCCGCTCCACGGCCAAAAGGGCCTGCGCGCTCTTTTTTTCGGGGCCCCGCGATACGCGTGAAGGGGCATAACGTTCTCGCAGAGGGCATGAAATGGGCCGGCGGACCTCCTTTTTGCGTGTCAAATTCGGAATCCTATATTGGATGGAGCGTTAGGCCGACCGAGCACAAACGTTACTCGAGACATCGACGCATGGTGATGACGCAAAAACTATGATCAGTTATGATTCTTTAGACGTCCTATGATTCGATAAGGATAACGCAGTTTTTTGAGTTCTGTAACGTAGTTGTCATATTTTTAGCCATATTTTTTCCATTTCGAGTCATGTTTACACTGAAACGTTTCCATGTTGGGCAGTATCAATCATCAACGACGCGACGTTTCGTTTCGAATAGTTTAAGAGCTCTCGCAGGTTCAAGTACCGAACCAAGTCAAAATGAGAGCGATCTACCAACTGTAATTATCTTTTGTAAGATAACATCGAATTTAGTCACGTAATTAAATATAATCATGATGTTAACAAAATAGGCTAATTTCATTATATACATGGGGTTTTGGAAATATTAAATAAAAATGTTACTTTCGCGGCCATCTACGCTATCCGCACCCAACTATTTTGTATTCAAGGTTATCAGAATTAAAATTATAATAGCAAAGTAATTAATAGCAAAATAAAAACAAAGAATATTATTATTAGGTATACGGATTAAAAAAAAGGAGTAATAAAAACCCGGTTTAATAAAAAGCAAAATTGTAGGGGTTTGTTTTTTACGTAAAAATGGGAATCAGCGATTCGTGAGGCGCTTTGACCGGAACAGTGGGGTCGGCCATCTTTTTGTCTATTGTATCATTTTGGAAAGTTGACGAGCCATGTGGGATCCCGCCGGAGGCAAGGATAGACTCTTATCGCTATATCATCCGGTGCCCTAGACTTCTCCAGCCAAGCCAGAATCGAACTTGTCGGTAAGTTGATTTTCCAAACATTTTCGCCGTACATCACAGCATTCACGAGAGACCGATTTTGCAGATGTTATATACTTGCTATATAAAAGAAGTTATAAGGTTATTAATGTTGCTTTAATTGATTTGTGGAAAATGTTCGGATTTTCACATTTATTTGTGTATTATAACGCGACCACTCATTTTAGACGCCAAATCTTGACGAATGAATTCTAGAGAATTACTAGAGGTAAAATCGTGCGTGTCTAACATTTCTCAAATATATTTAGTTACATGACATAAAAAGGGGGATACAAGTCGATAGGACTCCCCGACACAGTAAAACATTTAATTCAAATTGTAGGATTTAAATACTTAACCCCTCAAATGTGAGGCGTCCCTTAAGGGATGCCTTGGCAAAATGTATACAAAATGTATATAAATTTATATAAATGTAAATATAAATGTAAATGTGCGCCGCTTTATAGTAATCCGCTCTATAGTAATGCTATAGCTCTATAGTAAACCCCGCTCTATGTAAATGTAAATGTAAATATAAATTTATAAACATTTTGCCGTAGGCAACCCGAGCTAATCGCCATTCATTTGAGGGGTTAATATGTAATAATATTTTTTTTCCGCACGGATGGAACTACACTTTTGGTACCTAATTTCCTTATTTTCAGATTCTGAAACTAAATATTTTTATTCCTAATTTGCTTTCAAGCTAAATAGGTATATACACGGAATAAAAATGTTGCAGTAGATTTTTAGTTTTTGTAATGTTTTTTATTTTTCAATTTGGGAAACTTTTTTTTCAAATGATTGAATCTCTGACCTGCTTTATCCAGAGCTGTTACAAAGTTCGTCATAGGGTCCAACTTGACATACAGCATAGGCAAAATGATTTTATCGGGCTCAACCAATACAGCGTTTTTCACCTATTTCTGTTCTGTAACATTTTCCTAGAACATTTTCAAAAATAGATTTTGATTCTACACCAAAATACGTACTAATTGACATATCACATCCCAGATGAACAACAAAAGAGCAGAAAATAGTGAAATACTGAAAGTTAAAAATAAAAACCATTTAAAATGAAAAAATCTTACGTGATACAACATTTTCTATGTAGATTCGGATTCTACACATTAAAAAAATGTCTGTTGATTAGTGTAATCAATGGTATTGGTAAAAAAGTTACATAATAACAATATTAGGATTTGAGAATTTGAGATTTGAGTAGCGGGACGTTTTTTGTGTGCTGCGAGACTGCGCAGAACACCAACCCCAAAAGCGGGTTAATCCGGCTAAAAGCGGAACGCCTGGTCATGTTAATATCGCACATTTCGCAATGCGCAACTGCAAAGCTCAGTCCACCCTTACACACCTTCCGCCATTATTACGTCAGTGGGCATTTCTCGTTATGGCAGTTCGGCGCTCGTTTCACCGCGTTAAAGTCTGACCGTTGAACTTTCCTAATGGAGCTCGGGCGTAAATACCGGCTGCTTATTTTACTGCTACCGCGTCTGAATATACGAGTATAGCCTTCCCATGATACATTGACTCTCTCCTTCCTTCTGAGGTTGAGAGATGTACGATTTCCCTTTCGATATTTAAGTAGTAGCCGATATATTCGAACAAGTGTTATTACCCGTTTAGGAACTATCATCTTGAATCATCGCTGCATAACAAATACTCACCTAATGGATGTAGCTAGGTGGTAGTTAGGAGAATACATATTTTGCAATGTACAATTGCACGTACATTGATTTTAAGAGACAGCTAAATAGTTGGTTTATTAAAGGAACAAATAAAGGTCGACCTTGCTTTTTTTTTACAAAGAAAACCATTTGGTGTAAATAAAGGAATGGTCCTCTACCGATTTGGCTACGCACTCATATGAAAAAGCCACGCGAAGTATAGGATGGCTAATAAATGTGCCGACTTATTGTTTTTTCTTTGCTTTTTGCTTGAAAATTATGAGCCCTATCTAAAAATGCAAAAAATAAAGCCGTTAAAATTTGCTATGTTCGTCATAATCTTCATATCCTTATATTTTTATAGATAATTGCCTGGCAAGAAATATAGTTAAAAAAAAATATATGTTTTCTGAATATTTTAGAAGCATATTCTAACAGAAAAATTGAAAAATATTAGTTGTAGACAGTGAATACTTTTTCGAGTATCCCTCTACTATAAAGTGGACTTCCCTTTTCCTACTTGGGATCACTGAAAAAAAAGCGTTTAAGATTTAGGGTCAGGATTTTAAAAATTATGGTTACCGCTGATCCTCATCGAAAAAGGCATGTAAACTACGTCCTTCCAGCAACGGTGATTTAGGGTTAATGACACTAATTATCACCGGCCACTATCCAGTGTAATACCATTTGAAAATTGCTAATGATGGGATGTGCAGATTTTGCAAAGAAAATTCTGAAACGGCGAACATCTATTATGAATATGCGAACCAATCGCATACCAGAGAGTTTGTCACACAGAAAAGGTGATGCTGGTGTTGACAGTTTAGTGGTCAGCAAATGACACCCAGAAGAATTCTCAGATTTATAAGATGGTTCGGGTTGGACTGGATTAACTAGGAAATGGGTAAAATCAGAAAAGTATCAGAAAAGATCAGGACTGGTCGCAGAGTAAGCGGTAATACAACCTGTATAATTATTTCAATGTCATCTACCGTCTATAGCTGATCTAGGTAACCACAGTATGCATTTCAAAGACGGTTCTTTTCCAGTACCGAGTGTCTGTGGTTAACAATTTTACTTCTAGTATCATCAACGCCACATCCGTCTATAACACCTACCTACTTGAAGATAGATCAGATAAACAGCACACGACATTCAGAGTTCGAGCTTCGGGCAATATGAAAAAGTATCAGTCTCCTCTATCTGAGACTCAGTGGGTGTAAATGTACGTTACGAGTACGTAGCGCAAGATCGGGCAGGTCTCACCACATTTACATACAATGATCGTCGAAGTCGAATGCCAAAATAGAAGAAACGCCACGTTTGTATGCAGGGCTGGGTAAAATAATTTCGCCATATAAATAAACCTTAAATAAAGTATTGAACCATTCGCCAATCTTTATATTACTGGAAATTCACATTTAAATCTTATACCTATCAAATGATAATTTGCATCGTGTAGAATATATGAATATACATGTTTAGAAGGCACGTCGATGACCATAGCCGATTTAAAATCGGTTGTCTGACGAACTCAAGGTAATTAAGAATATTTTTTTAAAGATCCATTCCACAATTATACCCAGCAAAATTAATAAAAAAGCATTTAAAGTAATCGAGAAACAATTTAATAACATAGAAAACTTAAAAACAAATATAACTAAGATGTGTAAAGGCCCAGTTATAGGCTAAGGGAATAGAATAGAGTACATAACTTTATTGTGCTATAAAAACATTACTTAATGAATATTACACTGGTTTTTATAAAAAAAGAAAATTTATGCACAAATGGCGGACTTATAGCGATATCTTACAGTCGACCAAAAGGCAGTTCTAATGAGGGTTATTAGCATTCTTATGAATTGTGTTGAGGATCATATATGGATAGGTATCCAAAGACCCAGGGCAATGCGTAAACCAACATTTATCATGCAATTTGTACTGTATAGCGAGAAATCCATGTACGAAATTCAGTAAAAATGCTCAAAAAAGGTTTTCTTGGGAGGGTCATTGAAGAATAATAATAATATTAAATTCTTTATTTGCACTTAGAGAAATAGAATACAAAAAGGCGAGTTTATTGCCTACAAGTCGAAATTATAATAGATATAGAAATATAAAATGAAACTCAAGTCAAAAAGCGGTACAAAACTCTGAACTGAACTTGAAAAACTTTTCAAGTTCATTAGATTAAAAAAAAAACAGGAAATCGTCAATTAGTTGTTTTTTGTTATGCGGAGTTAGCATTTCTTGCTGAAATTTTTTACCTTATTTTACCGAAAAAGTAATGCGTTTTGAAGGATTTCTATTTCTTTGAGGGAATTTTTCAAAGTATTAACTTATAAATAAACACTTAAATACTGTATTTCAAAAATCGAAATCTGGAAATGATTATACTGCTTTGGCTCGTTTTATCTCATTTATCTTCTATATCTCATAAGATATATATATAGGAGATTATCAAATAAAACTTTAGTCACATGAAACTCTAGATCGCTCTAACTAATTGTAGAACATTTTTTTGTTAAAGCATGTAATTGTACCTTTTATTTTGATTATGCGATGTAATGTTTAGGGTGATAGGTACAACCCCTCCTTAATTGAAGTACATTAGTATTATACATACACCATATTTAAACAGTATAATATTGCAATAAAATTCCGTATTCATACAGCATCGTGTGGCCATAACTATATACAATTTAAAAAAAATATGTACCAAACCAAATGTACTTTATAATTATGTTTTCTTTCACAATTTCGTTAGATTTTCCCTTCCATAATAATTTAAGACATAAGAAAAGACGTGGCATAATAGCAAAGCCCTCAAAGCCTCACCCCGGTGGTGCTGCAACATGGATGTGTTATATGTAATACGACAGAAATAGGGCTGGTCCATCGTTTGACTGGCAACTCCGTCGAAATATTTGACACATCATTTGCATGCGGTATTGTTTATTACTCGCGTGTCTCTGTTTATGTCGCTGTATTGCCTTTGTCTGCGCTCTTTTTGGCGCGAACATTTCGCCGACGCTGATGCTACACATAAACAGATTTGCATTGTGATTCAAAGCAGATTAAATGCATACTCTCTTGACAGTGTATCCCACAACTTTAGTTCATTCTAGCTTGTAAATAAGAAAAAGAGACACATATATAGAGTCAAAGCTCTAAATATATGTTGTATAATATTTTTAATACTTAAAGATGTTTATATTTTTTTTGGAAATTTAAATTGGAATGGATAATATTTATTGTTATTACAGAATTTAATTTGATTTGCTGCTTGTTTTGCATTGCAAACGCACTGCAGTTGCGAAGCAGCAACTTCCTTCGCAACTACACTATTTAAATACGGATAGAAGTGAAACTATATTACAAAAGATATTTAAGTTGTTATTTAATATTTTATATAGCTGTTGGTTTTCCTTAAAATAAATAAATAAATAAATAAATAAATAAATATATATATGGAGAAAAACCTCACTGTCTAGTTAACTAGATATAACGTTTGAAACTAAAAAAAAGTTCGGGACAGACTGGTTCATCTGTAAGATGAAAGGGATTTCACATGCGCGCCCTCGCAGGTGACAACCACGGTTGTTAAATTTTTCAAATTTGTTTGAATATTATTTATTTTTGTAAAGTTTACTTATACTAGTTTACCCCATGCAGAGATACTGGTTTTACGAAATACCATATATTTTCGTATAACTTATACCTTAAATGGGAATAAAATATGTAGGTCGCCTTTTATAATCGAATGGCAATCTTGAATACATGCGATGGTTTAGGGATTTTTTCCTTTGAAACCGCCGTCACGGTATTACGACAAAAATGTATGATATTGACACCATCCAGGACATAAAGATTGAAGACAATTTCATAAATCTAGTTTCGTATATTTATTTAACTATTGAATATGTTTATTTTAATTTGACGCGAAGTATGTTAATAGATATTTGCCGAGGTTTCATATTTTTTGAGGACGATTTAATGCGTCCTATGTTCGTTTTTTTTAAAGAAAGTGTTAATGGCATTCGATGCGTGTTATTATAATCGACGTGATGACATATTTATCTTATTTTAATAAACAATGGAGACGTGCGAGAGTTAGTAAATAACTTCGTCATCTACTTATCGCTCCTTTTTGATTTATCGTCCTATAATGTTTTTTTAAAAACCTTGTTATAATTAGCAAATTGTCACGACGGCCGATACCGGTTACTGCGAATTAATATTATGCTTTCATAAATCGGAAATTCCCAGACATAACGTGACGTTGCGGTATACAGTGAACGCTGTAATACAGACTGTATTGTCACTTTCGATTTTAAATGTTTTTAAAGGGTTTTATAAATAGTTTTTATTACTTTTGTGAGCTTAAAAATATTTCTTTAACGCCTAATAATACATGAAATAATATTATTACAATAATTAAGGCATTTTGATTGAAGTAACACGTCTAGGACGTATAATGAGAATAGATCAGCAATATAATGTTGGATTGTTTATCTAAGACCTCCCTAGGTAGCCGGCAAATTTATCGTCAAACGGTTTTTCGCGTTTAACACTGGAAGGGTCAAATGAAATAATGAACAATATCAAGTTTTTTAAAATTTTGGTAAATAAATTTTTTAAATTTACCAACTTAAAAGGTTACGTGTTAGCAAACGTTGAAGTAAAAAAAATATGTTTTGTTTATTACCCAAATGTAATGGAGTTTCTTAAAAAATATATTTTACTTAAAAAAATTATCTCAGAAATAAAGCGAAACAATAAGAATATTTGTGTTTTTAAAAAGAAAAACATTTTACTTAAATTATACCTCATAAAATAGCGAATACTTGGAAATTCATTGGTATTGATTAGTATTTCCGATCACAAATCCTTCTCAGAGTCAACCGGAGGGTCATTGAGGTACCCCACCTCTGGACCTGGCGGGAAAGAATGATCAAGGTCCAACGACATCGCGTGGACCTTTATCATTCTGTCCTGTTACACGTTTTATTCTCCCTTTATTTAAAGGCAAACTACGATCTTTCTTTCAAAAATCTATTCATGCTTCGATCCGTATGTGAACAAGCCACAATAAGGCATTAGTATCTCTTTTTTTTTTTTAAATGACAATGATCGTTGTTCCTTGTAACCCTTCACTTCTGTATCGCTTTGCACTTGATAAGGCGCTGCAACTTTTATTTGATCGTGCAATATTTATCGGGTGCTTTGATAAATCCTATCAGCTATTGCCGAGTTTCCCCTCGCGGCCCGCTTGACACTAATAGGAGGCTTTATTTATCGAGGTCGACTGATAGTTTTTAGCCGCTGCCGGGGTTGGGACTTGCGGGCGGTAATATCTTTCTGATGATCGCGGCACCTACACCTACACGGCGCGCGCGCGCTGAAAGCCACGCGAGGCGGTGTCTCATAAATTGGCATTCTCTGGGCGACGAGGCGTGAAGCGGCCGCCATTTTCCACTATTTGCACAATGGCAAAATGGCGCGCCGCGCGCTCAATGGCAAATTTGTACGAGAGGTATGCATTAGCGCATGCGCGTGGTCATCTCGCAATGTCTGTCTACGCGGAAGCCGATGACCCGCGTGATCGGCGCTTTTGCATTTGACTTATCAGTCTGGATCTCCTTCTAAAATTATGGTCTTTTTAAAATGTTTTATTTGCATTTAATAAAACGCCAATAGACAAATATTCAAAAGTACATGGCGTTTAAAAGAAAATATTTTAGACAAGTGATACGATATTAAACAACAAACGGCTCAACAAGGTATAATGTGGCATGTCATCCCTGGTAACCTAACCTGACCTAAACTGTCAAATAACCGGTATCTAAACTCCAAAAGCCCATATAAAAATATATAAGATAAACACATCTTTAGTATTAAATAAAAGGTCGTATTAAATAAAAGTTAGTATTAAATAAAAGGTCTGGTGGTCATCATGGTTAGTATTAATTGAAAGTATCTATAAGGATAAATCATAAACCACAAATATTAAATAAAAACCCGTGTTATTATTTTAGCACCGAGGGAAGCCGACTGAGTACAGCAGCGACGGCCGGCGCCAGGCTATATAAAGCTATAATACGCCAGACTCAGAGTTATAATAGCACGCAAGACGAAGCCGGATCATGGACCTGGCTCACGTCTAGCCTCGCTAAAGGGCAATTGCCCAGCGGTAGACGTCACGGGCCTTGGGCAAGGCCCGTAGACTGACTCACAGAATACTCGATCGTCTATTATCACTGATTATTTACATCGATAACACGCGTCAACAGGTCGTAACGAAGACGAAAAATCACTCATTTTATATGCAGCTCTAATGTATTTGCCTGTCTCGCTCACATGAACTAATGCCGATTTTAGTTCACGAAGAGACGCAATCGGGCCCAATATATATGCATGTATACGTATATCATGCAGTAATCATATGCTTGTATTTAATCTCAACATTCTCTACTACATAACATAGCTCCGTCGTGAGAACATTTGTGTTCCGCGACCTGTCGTCTTGTATTGACAATGTTCGAACTGAAATACTACAACACCCATCTGAATCAGCTACGCCGTGGCGCACAATTGCCCGGAAACGACGCCGAATCGACAATGCGCTGTTTCGCTGTTTGCAAATATTACGCAATGCAGCAGAATATTACTGCTCATTAGCTTGGTTGAAGAACCTAGTAAAAATATAGCAACTTAAATCAGTAAAATATTTTTAATTTTATGACTATTATTGCATGCATTTGTCTAGATTGGGTCTAGGATCATTCAATAAAAAAATATATTACCATCCCAGCGAGTAGTTCTCCAGAGATGGTAAACTGAACACACCAGAGGCACATGGTTTAGGTTGAAAAGCCTTTAAGTAAGGAAGGGAAGGTAAAGCAATCGACCAGTAGATATATTAGCAACTAAGAGCCGATAAGTAATAATAGATAAATAAACAAATCCATGATTCGGGTATCACAATTTCCCAGGTTCTAGTCGTCTTATTGAAGCTGCACGGGGCAAGTGCACGGGGCAAGCACAGGTCTCTCGACGCAGGCGCCATAGTGCGAGCCATGAAAATGCCCCACTGACGAGATGTGAACGTAGCGGCCCGCTCTGGTCCGCCTTTATTTACGCTCGTTTCATGCAGCGAACGTTAGATTATCAGATGCCGACCGACCTACAATGTTCTCAAATGTTACCAAACGCTATACGAGGAAATAAACGCACGTATTGTATGGTCTACGAAATGTAAGCTGGCGTGTTTGTCATTAAAAAGCAATAGAATGATCAGAACCGAGTAATCGTAAACCTGCCTCTCAGAAAAATGACACTAAGAATAGCGTTGTAAAGCCTAATTAAACTTTGTAAATATACCATGATAGACCGCATAATCTTAATTGTTTGAGATTGACGATTCCAGATAATATTTTTTAGTGTCAGTATAACTTGCAAGCGAAAGTAGTTGAACAATTTTGAACTGGCTCCTTTGGCACTATAGGCTCGAAACTCATGAGTTGCCGCCGATATTGACCTTTCGCATATATTCAATCTGCGTCTGTTTTGAATTTTAATTGCCTAGAATTAACAAATGTAATCGATCCGCGCATTTAGGTTTTAAACTGCATACTGAAAGGCAATTTTTTAAGTAAATGGGCTATCTTAATTCGTTTTTTATAAGAGTAAATTTTGTATTATTAAATAAATCAAATTATAAAATAAATGAAAGGAGACTTATCTGGTCGTTGTAGACTAGAAGCATTTCCAAACCTTTTAATCATCGTCTGCTTTCAGTTTTTATTATTAATGTTTCTTACTGTGGTCACATGGACAGACGGATTTCTTTCTGCCTCCATGCAGCATAAACACGACAATATGAAAGATGAGGATTGATACTGGAAAAGAATAGGGAACTTAAATAATAATGATTAATACAAATTGTTGTAAATCGTTAATTCGTCGTAAGACGTTTTCAAGATAAAATCTTGTTTTTTTTAAAAATCAAAAATCTTGAAATATAAGAAAGCGAAAAATTGCCATAAAACCAATCCAAAATGTGCGGCTCAGACCAGGGAGGATAAAAGGTGGATGAAATGAATATGGACACTAGCGAATAGCCAAATCGATCAGCGATACAAGGAATCTTCAAATAAAAATAAATTCTCTAGAATATACTGTTATTCAGAAAATAGTGATCAAGATAGAAACAAAGAAAATAAATACTATTTACAACCCTCTTACTTTCTTACTCAATTTCATTTCCAATTCATCCTTAAAGGCTCCTCGACCTTACAAATGTACGCCCTGGCTAGGGTGGCATTAATTCATTTATTTATTCCATTTTTGAGAAACAGATAATTCACCTCCAGGGCGCGACCAACATACAGCACAGAAATAATATAAAGTGTGTTTTCAGTATCCTTATTATTGAAACAAGCTTTATTATTGATATAAGCTTTAATGATCCTATTGCTATTCGTGATATAAGATCGCGTGACAACATTATTTCCGCTAGCATTCCAGGCACGGCGATATTGTGGTCACTCAGGACTGAGTGAGATTCAATGACATTAGCGCAGTGCAAGTAAACAGAAAGACGATACGGAAAGGTGAATATGAAAGCGCCTCGCCGTAAACGCGGCAAAGGAGTTATTAGCAATAACCAACCGTTAGTATATTTCATCGGACAAAATAGAAGGCTAGCATCGCAGTCTAGGCGCCCAGGCCAACAGAATAAGCGCGTTTCGAGCAACTGGATAATTTGCCGTAGTTTCCGTAATTGAATTTGCCGTAAATTACTTACACCATACGTATTTTATTATTAACCCCTCTTATCGCGGGGTAAAAATTCAGCCGTCACTTCTGCGTGATAGTTTATATTGGATTTCATATCCAATATTGGATCGCTCACATACATCGCAGTGATAACATAAAATTTAAATTAATTGAAATGGTCAGCTTCTTCCATATTCACAAAAATAGCAAGCTTCTTTTATCAAAGGAAAAAAAGCAAGTTTTCGCCTATCGAGAAGTATTATTAGAAGAGGTAGGAGAAGAGGGTACATTATTACTAGGTAATTTTAATAATAACTGATATAATGCGAAGAAAGCGCTTGAAACCAGCGTTTCTTTGGAATTCCCTTTCTTCTTCATTTATTTCCATAATAACGTAAGATTTTTCATTTGGCAGGACTTTCTGTCTTCTTGCGATATTTAAAAATTAAGTTTAATGAACCGTAAAGTTATCATTTTTATCATTGTTGATAGACTGTAAATTATATTGCTCTACATTTTATGCGGCTGATACACGTCAATCGGTAAATAAGCGAGGCATTCTTCCGCATCTTCATCTAACTTTCTTCAGGAGGTTTTGTATAATTGCTTGTAAAACACTGATAAATCTGAGTACAAACTCACGTACGATTTCTTCTGAGCGCTTTTAAATCGAGTGTAATCAAGAATTGATAATTTCAGGCATTTTTAATTATTACCCAGCCCCTGAACACCGATCCTGAAAAAAGCCTAAAACCTGACCGGGAAATTTCTCTATGCATTGGCAAAATCTGCATCACAAATGAAATCAATAATTGAGTAGATACGGAAACATACGGCGAAAAGTCCACATTCAGAAATAGTATTTTATAAAAAAAATATAATTGACGTTTACATTTATTAGTTTTAACAATTGCAAGTGATGATTTCGGCAGTGAGCGTTGCCATATTTTATTTGTTTATATACAAGCATTGATATACGTGCACTTATAGGTTGGTATGTATATTCGTCTGTTTACTCGTCTATGCATTCAAGTACGAAATAAATTCTTGTGTATGTTTCATAATAAAAGGTATGATGCAGCGAAAACAAATTATGATTCTGGAAATTTAAAGATCTATATTAATCTATGCAGCAAAAAAAATATATGATTCTGAAAATTTCTAAATATATATTAATCTATACAGTATCACTGAGCGCAAAGACAATCACCATAAGACCGCCTAGACAATCACCAGAATTCCGGAGATCCTGTGTCACAAAAAACTACCCTCTTTATCGGGACACTTCAGAATAAACGTTGAAAGTCACTACTCCAACCAAAATAGTGAACTATTTCATTATTCAATATTCAACAACATTATTCAACAATATTTCATTATTCTAAGTAAAACTAAATTTCGAGGATATCGGATTTCAGAAATCAAGCGATTGCTGATCAACACCAATTTTGGTGAGTGGCAGTGACTTCTCAAAACAGACTAGAAGCGAAACGCTCACTAATGATTGGGATCATCGGTTCTAGATTTACATGGAACGGGCTCGGTGGAATCCACGGTTGCGGCATTCCAACAGCGCGTGGAAAGCAAACGGAAACAACTGCACTATTCTTCCTAGTCGCACCACGGCTGCGAATACGTGGTCGCCTACGTCCGATATCGGACACGGCAGCCGAGAAAGATTGCCGTAGAACCAAATACGGCAATTATCTCGGCATCGTTAGCGCCTTGGCGGGAAGCGATCGTTCGCCGCGTGCGCCTGCGCGCCCGCTATAAACAATCGACAGCAATAAATATGGCGGCAAATTGATATTGCCAATAAACCCTATTTTCTAAACCTTCTCGCTGGGTGAACTCTCAAGTGGAATGGTGTGAACGGCGGGCAATGGTGTTCTGATTGTGAGGCTAGCTGGGCAGTTCAAACGTTCTTATTAATATGATAAAACGAATTTACCCCGTGAAGTTTGTAGCACCCGACTTTTCGAAGATGTTGCACGTGGATGTTAACCGTTCCACGTCCAACCGCCACTGTCCAGGGTAGACTCAAGTACCGTTAATCAGCATATGTTGTCTGTGGGTAGGCGGTAAATTGCTGCTGTTACTTCGCAAATAGTAACAGTGGTGGGGCGGCGGTTTTGGCGCGCGCGAATTTTGAAATTACGCCGTGCACACAATACTCACTGTATCATGGGTTACGTCCTTGCGCTCTGTGATAGGCATCGAAAACATTTTAAGAGTAAGTTTTTAACCGTCGTCTCTATTGAAGTTCGGGGTTTGATCGGGGTTGATCGGCTTCGATCGGCTTCCTGGATCATAGTAAAATTGTTCGAACGTTCGTCAGAACTACAACGAATAAATAAAATCTGGCGTTCTTTTAAAATCTTGCGGACAAGTATTAATGTGAATAATTTTATTTGTTATACCAATATTGCCGTATCTTAAAGTTATTAACATTTTCTTCAGTGTGACACTTTCTAAAAATAAATGAAAAAAGACTTATCTGATCATTATATACCAGAAGCATTTTTACTCCTCTTAATCGTCCTCATCCTTTAGTTTTTAAAATTAATATTTCCTACTGTGGGGTTACCTGGGCAGACGGACCTCTTCCTGCCTCCATACCACAACACAAGAACATGAAAAATAAGGATTGATTCTGAAGGAAAAGAATAGGCGACTGGTAGACCTTAAATACTAATGATTAATCAAAAATGTTATATATTTCGTCGTAAGATATATTCAAGGTATTTTTTTGTAATTTTTAAGATTTTACCTTGATAACATCTTACGACAAAATATCGATATGCATATCAATACCGAAAGATCCACCTTACCTAATTTGATATCGTAAGTAGATCACATTCTTGATTTTATTAGCATCTAATTATTAACACTCTCAGACCATATAAGTTTAGGTACGCTTGACCGCCAATAAAAATGTGGAATGATCAAGTGACGATGTCTCTAACACCATTACATTGTGATCACGTGCTGTGATCACGTTGCTTCATTTTGTGTATTTTATGAGGAATTTCGCTACTGCCGATAGTGAAGTTATAACTTAGCTATACAAATTAAATAGATGAGCTATGAACAAATGGAGCACCTTAAACCCGGGAATTTTATCGCCCGCCGCCATGGCCATTGGCCAGCTAGAGTAATCTGCCGGTAAAAGCGGCGCATGCGTGTTTTTCTAGAAGTGACGGGCAGTCGTGCTCGGCAGGATCAAGCTGTCGCATTCAAAGGCAGCGCTGGGATGACTCGCCACTTCGCCGAGAGATAGCAGTGCCCGCGACGGCAAATCGTCCGCAGGTGGGATAATTCCTCGCTAATAACATTTACATTTATAATTACCCTCGCTCGGTTTCCTATGAAATGCCCGTGAGATAGAGAGGGCTGTGTAAAGGTAGTGACGATTGCAGTTTACTGAATGGGGAGGCGAGAATACGGCAGTGTTAAATCACTCGGAAATAAATGCTTAAATTTATAATATGTTATTAATGCGGGTCAGGAGTCGAAAAGAGATTAAAATAATGGGTAAAATATGCAAACTTCGATTTACCATAAAAGTCTGCCTTGTGATTTTACACAATTTAAGAGCCTAATGTAAAAAATCCTTGAAATCTTGTTTACTATACCTATTGGCGCATTGATCAACACTTTCATTATCAGTAAGATTTAATTATCAATAATACAGTCAACCTTATCGCCAATTAGTGTAAATTGAAATATTGCCAAATACACCAAAACTGTTAACAACCTTATAATTCTAATGAATGGACATGTTTCTAAGCAGGATCAAGTAAACCAAGTCTCCAGCGGCTACAGCGATTTCTCCCGATATCGGTTAAACCATTGACTGTGTTCACGCTGTTAACGCCAATACTTAACTATGGTGATGTTGTTATAATTCGTATGAGTAATTTTGGATAAGCTGGAGCATCTGTTAAATATCTGCCTGAGATATATCTTTAATTTACGAAAGTTCGATCACGTTACCTGCGTTTGTGCTACTGCGCAAATTCACTAGCTTTTTATTCGCTGTCGAAGACATTTGCGCATGTTTTAGCTTCTCTACATTACACTGCAACATCCTCAATAACCCTATTTCAATAACTATAGGTCAAGATTTCAGCTTCGTAAGACCTGTGTGAGTACGTAATGTTCAAGAGGCAGCAAAATGTTCGCACTTTTTCGGTTTTTCTCCAATATTTTCCGATGTCGGTGTCCTATAACATTTATTTATTTATTTTTTAAGCAGATTAGGTTTATGTTAAGTTTTCAAGTATGCCAAATTTCAAGTCGGTAGTGAAAACTCGCCGAGACAATCGACAGTAATAGACCGACAGTCGGACAAACAGACAGCGAAGTCTCAAAAATAAGGCTCCAGGATAAGGTTCCCTTCTTGCGTTTTATTACGGAACCCTAAAAATTGACCTGGACTGACTGATATCTTTCGAGGTGTCATCTACAACGGGCAAACCGGGCACCTTAGGAAGGGTTACCGATATGTAATCATTCTTTCAACCTCGAGTGAACTTAGAGACTTGGGGACAGCACAGTCCACCGTCTAGCTACGCTAACTTACCGCGAGGCACTGTACAACCAGCAGGCCGACCTTGTGCCCTTACAACCAAATATGGCCGGATTTCACCGTCCTTCCGTCCGGTGACGGGTCCGAAGTCGCTTGCGCAGCCTATACCTGATGTAATTCAGCGGTAATTCAGTTTGAATGTATCGCGGACCATTATGTATGATTGAGATCGATGACAGCTATCATAACAATATATAATTTTATTACTATTTGGACAGAGCCTGCGTAATAATAATAATTATTATAGATGTGCGCCTGTGCGCGCAGCCGCCTGCCTCTTGTGAAGCAGTTGAGGCGCTCGGTGCGGGCGGCGCGGCGCGGCTGTATGTGATTAGGTGAGATGCTATGGCGAGCCATATCGCCTCACACGCGCTCCGGTCCCGCCCTCTCAACTTTCTAAATCCACCTGCCTCTGCCGGTGGAGTCGTGGGAGACCTCTAATACCCGGCACTTTGCATACGAGCAAGGATGCCGGCGAACGCGGACTAACAATAAATCGTTGCCATCCAGTTTGGTCACGCGGTTATTGATTATAGCGAGACTCCATGTTTAACAACCTGCTCTGATGGTACTGCCTACTTTTACTTTCGTAAACGACGTCATACTTGAAATAGCCTAGAATGTGGAGACGAATAATAGTGGGTGCGGCTCGAAAGCGAAACATAATGAACGCGATACTAAGATATCCTATATAATTAACAGGATGAATGTTTTCTTTCGGCTCCTGAAGCTCGACTTTTTACATACGTGAATATAGAGAATTTGTTCTTATACCAGGAGGATTTGTTTTCTAAATTGAAGGACCCCGTGTATAATTCAGTAGTGTGTGGATTATATTTATCACGGGTCCATGGAGCCGTTTGCCTTACTGTCACTCGGGATCGGGGTTTCTAACGGGCCGTTTCTAAGGATAGGTGACAACATGTCAACGTTTACCCCACTTCTTAGGAAATGTACGTTTCCAAAACTCTCCCAACAATTCGCCGGTTGCACAAACTAAAGCCCAAGCTGCATATTCCCATTTCGCTTCCCCTCTGTCACGGAATGGGTGGCGCTACCTGTCACAATTAGCAGCGCCCCGAAGCAGTCAGGCAGCCACATACAATTAGTCGCCAGTCAGCCGCAACGCGCCGCGCGGACACGGTTATCCACCAGCTACCTGATCAGCGGCGTCGACAAGCACCCGACAGGCCTGGACGAAGGCCCGGACGTCGTCGCTTAGACGCTCATTGTTTATTGCGCCAGGGCCAATTCGTATAACTTGATACAATTATGTACGATATATCGGTGATTGATTGTAGGTACTGTGACCGGCGATTTTAATATCCAGCGATCGATTTTTTCGCATAATTCGCTGCGAAAAGATTTCATTTTTCAGTTTTAAATCGGCCAATTCTTACATAAAAGCAATCAGCCTATTCTGAATGTGCATATTTTGTAGTGTCTCATGACTCTTAGAGACATTTTTTGTCTCATGACGCTCAAAGACAGTTTTTTTAAAAACGAATGACCACTTTTTTGGTACCTACTACAGTGAACCTGAAAAATAATATATAGAGTCAAATTATAACACAAGACACCATTCAAGTATTTATTTTTATAGTTGTTTATTACTATAGTTATACTCTTTATTATTATAGTTGTTTTTTTTTTCAATGTAAGTTTTTAATACGATAATACGATATATAAATGTGTATAATGTCCCATAAAGTAAGTTCAGACCTTTTTAAACTGGAACTTGGGAACTGAATGCTTATTACAATTTTAGATTAAGTTCTTCCTAATTGTTTTACTTTTTTGGCGTTCTTTTCATCGAGGCGTAAGTGCATTCCAAATGATCTTTTCAGCGGCTTAACTAAGGCGAAGCGCACAAATACCATTAAAGCAACGATGATACCAATTACAAATCGCCAACAAATAGACACATTATCGATTATTTGTATTCGATTTCCGGTTTTCATATCAAGGCGAAGTCTGGTACTGAAAAGTCAACTATTAACGATCGAAAGTGCAAGAAATTTATCATTTATTGTGAGCATGCGCCTGCACACAATGAACCGCAGTATTGTCTTTTGTTGCGAGCTTTAAAAGCTCTGGCATAGAATAATAATCCTTATACAATAACGACGCAGCGTTTAAAATTCAACGCATCGTCCCCTCTTCATTGTCATCTGTGCGGCTATAAAGTCTTATTACTTTGGTGTGCTAATACGTTGTTTCTCTTTTCGCAGGTATGTGTGTGGCAGTATTGGATGCTTGAGGGGTGCGATTTGCTTCGCGTGAAGGTGAGATATTATTTGCAGCTTTCGTATTTCGCAGATTCTTATCAAACTTACATTTTTGAAGGCTATAGAATGCAGTTCCAGATACAGCATGGACCTGCAAATTTTAACTTAAAATTCTATCTTAAGGCCCAGTGGTAGGCATAGGCACTTTCCGTGAGAGTGTTATTAGTATTATTACAAATATTTTTTCTAGAAATTATATTTGTATAAGTATCCAAAAATTCAAGGTACAACGAAAACAAACATCAATATTGCAATATGCTCTATGTAGTAAAAAATCCAGGGATGAAAGAAAGTGAAAAATCTAAAAAAGGTTTTTCCTATGAGGATCACAATAACTAATACAGAGATATAACATAAAAAAATATGTAGTCTTCTTAGATTCCTTTAGGTTTGAGGCAAAGAGTTGACAAATACTGTAAAAAAAATAGGAACTTTAGAGGTTTACTAATTTTTTACTGATATTTGGAATACAGCACTAAGTTGATTTTTTTCAGATTTATTTACTGATATTTTTAACTTTTTTAGATGATTAATCAGATAAATTAAAACTGGGATATGTTATTTTAATAATCGCTATCAGAAAATCTTTTTATTTACTTATAGAAATGGCTAAAGAAATTGGATGACTTTATAATAATAATATTAATCATAAACTCTTTATTTTAAATAAAAAAAGGCGAGCTTATTGCCTTGCAGCAATGTCTATCAGCTAAACTATAGCTTGAGTTTATAACATATTTAGTACGTTGGCTACGCAAAAGAACAATAAAAAATACAAGTGATAAAAAGAAACAAACAGAAACTAGAAAGAAACAGATAATAAAAAAAGTAAAATAAATGACTAAAATTAAATAAGGACGCAGAGGAAAGGAAGGAGAGGAAGGAACGACAGGAAAGCGAAAAGGAGGGGGAAGAAGTGGGTTGGTTAATTTATGGATTTTAGGGTTAAATGCTCCTTGAGCCTGGCCTTCAACGAGGAGATGTTCTAACATCATTTGGTAAAGCATGGGATATAATATATATCGGGGCTGGGGACTATTCTAACATCATTTGGTAAAGCATTGGATATAATGTATATCGGTATAATGACTAATCGAGCTAATTTTAGACTGAATATCGTTTAAAACTGCTTCAAAAATTCACTGTAGTGAATTTTTTCCTAAAATAAATACAAGAATGAACACCAGAAGATTTACAAAAACGGCATAAAATTAAAGAAGATAGATAGGAGAGGTTCTTAAAGAAGATAGATAAAATTAAATAGGATAGATAGATATTTAGTTTGGATAGATAGGAGATGTTATGAATAATACTAAATGTTCACTGAATGATGAAAATGTATAACAGTAGTCAAAATATAAATCTTTACGGCAATGAAGCTAGAATTCTAACCGCTCAACATCGAAATTCCTAATTTTTACGTCGTGGTTTAAAATATGAAACTACATAATTTTTCGAAATTTTAAATAATGCTATGTTTTTAGTATAAATCATACGTATACTGTGTAACGCCTGGTTAGTTTTTGAAAGGTTATTAATATTGAATAAATAAATCATTTTGAACCTTCAAGTGTTGAGCATTGTTCAGTATAAAAGAAAATAAAATACTTGCGGGGTTATGAATGTATATAAGAGGAGGAGAAGGGGCTAAGGGCTTAATCTCACCAAAATATCATAAACCTTCGTTGGTGAATCTATTAGAAAAGGCTATAATAAATCTATTTAAAAGTTAATATTTCCCAAACGTTTTTGCTGTCGCACCTAGGGGTGGCTTCCATCGCCTCTAAACCGCGCCTGACTTATGTAGCTTATTCAGTGAAACCCCCTCCCCTGTGAAAACTATAGGTAAGTTAATGCGAGTGGGGAGTATCGTTATAAACTAAGTTATTTCGGGGTAATACCTAAAAAAGTTATTCGACCTTACAAACGTAATATAAAGTTACAAATATAGGAATTACAATTAATTTTATGAAGATTTTGAGTCGTTTTTGATGTTGTTTTTCTTAGAATGGATTACGATTATATTAATACAAAAATAATAGTAATAAAATACGATAACTTGTGGCTACTTTTTGTGAAAAATAATTTTTAAACAAATAAAATTTCTGACGTATCGTGCTTTTAGGGGTGTTTTCATCGGCCACTCGTTTAGTGGCGTATTGAAAAAAAAAATTATATAAAGTTCTTCGTTTCCTTACTTGGGTGTATTTTTCTAACTAGCCGGAATCCAATTATAATTATGTTTTCCGCAGGTTCTATGGAAACTTTCAGAATTTCCCATCACCCATCTCACGCAATAGCCGCAATGCGCATTCCCTCCAATCTAACCTATTGATATATTTGGGTCATTCGGTTCAACGAAGTGACTTTTCACGTATAGCTTTCACTCCGCAAATAACCCCCTAACCATTGAATCGAAAACAAATTACACAGTGTAAAGTGTAGAACACGGCTTATTATCACCATATTGAGCGTTCGTGATCCGAATATAGCACCAATTGTGCATACACCGTGAGCCTAGAATTGTGTGCGCTCGCTCGCTGATTATATCGCGTGATCGCCGGGACAGACATTACGGTGATCGCTCGTTGCGTCAGAATGCAACACCTTCTAAGCGCCAACTTAGTACTCGTATGTACTCGTAAAGTGTCGTGATTAGAATACGCGGGGGGTGTGGCTGGGGTTGCCAACTTAGTAGTCTTTAAGGAAGATTTATTTTTAGTTTTATTTATTTGGCCGAAATTCACCAAATATATGGGTATTTAAAAATAAAAACATGTTTATATTAAAAGCTATCAAATATTTTATGCTTCACTATTAGCCAAAAAAGGAAATGCTCAGCTATGTATCAGAATGGGCAGTTGATTTTCTGCTTTTTTCTTTGTTTGTACACTCATATTTAAAAAATATATTGATCAAATTAATGACGACTAAGTAATCGTCAACTTTCGTAATAACTTTCGTACATCGTCAACAACTAAACAATTGTTAAACGATATCTAATTAAAAGAAGTACCTGCTAAAATTTCTAAATGTTTGCATTATATTTATATAAATATTAAAAATTTACGTAAATCAGCAAATAATTAAAATCGTTAAATCAAAAACATTAAATGGGCAATCAAAAACAACAAAAATGACCCGAGACAGTACAAAATACTAAAGAAATATATAAAATAATATTTTTTAAATAATCTAATATGGTAAAAATATAATAGGTATATATAATGCAATCCTAAGGATATTTATGCTGCCGAGATAACTGCAACGTGAATTTATTTTTGAAAAATGAATTTGATATTTTTGCCTTAGAGGAGGAAGCAAACCAAGTCATCTTGGCAGCAGAAAATTTTAAACCGACCATATATTTTCGTTTTGTGTCACGAGAGCATTAAAATATAATCCCAGGTTTTGGGCTCATAGCTATGTTGATTTTGCGACAAAACCATTTTGTCGTGAAGTGTTCGAGATGTTTTTTTTATGTTATCTTTTGCACAAAGCAATGCGTGAGAATTTTATTTATTTATTTATTTTCCGTAATTCAAGTTACAAATTACAAAGAAAATCCTTATTCTAACAAAAAACAGTTTATAATAAGTGTATATATTATACCTAGCTTAGAAAGGAACTTCATCTTTTGACATAACGGTTTACCACCTCACTAGGTATGAACCTGTGTTGAGGTGGTACTAACATCGATGAATTCTTTTGAGACGAGAGGGCAAATCTTATCTAATACTTAAGTACAATTTAAAATTTAAAGTTAAATTTAAAAACATCAATAAAATTATAAACTAAATTAAAAGTTATGACAATCTACTAAGTTATATGGAATAATAATTATTTTTTATATATTAGATATAAACACATATAAATATGATATATACCATATAAAGATATATATATATTATTAAAATATATATTATATATATATTATATAACATATATATACTAATATTATTAATATATATTATGTTATTAATATATATTTCGATAGAAATCTCTTTTTTTGAATCTTGTAGAATGTTTAAACATCGGACCTTTTGAACTCGTGTAGAGCAGGTATTTATATATCACAGGACCAGTAGAACGATCACATGAAATTAAGTTATAGTCGACAGGTTATGCAGCATTTTTCAAAGGAGAATATTGGAAGAAGTGAAAAAGGTAATGTTTCGTTTAATCACCGTTCTTCCATAAAATATGCAAAACAATAACAACATTTACTCGCTACCTCAAATTATAGAAGTCTATACTAGGTGAACAATACCTACAGTTTTGTATTTTTTCTCAGTGAACAAAGTATAGTTTAAAATCGTCGCCAATTTATTTCTACATATTTCGACCGTTTTTTCTGTCAGTTGAATTTAAAATATGACGATCTAGATGTAGCTTGTGCTGTAAGCCAGAATCGTTTACTTTATTAGTTAGAATATTATGGTAAATACTTGGTTGGATACTTTGGAATAATTGTTTTAAAAATAGTCAATTAATCCTTTATCCCAAGACTATCTCTTTACTGAGCCATCTGTTATTATTTAATAACCCACGATTTTTTTTTAAATACCACGAATATTTAAATTTAGTTTTGGATTTAGATCAGTTCGGCTTGTTGTTCTTGAAATAAACCAAACACGTACCTACTCTATGCTTTGTACGCTCGGAAGGATTTTCCAAAAAAATAACACATTTGCAAATGTTACACATTTTAATTTCGCATTTTCATGATTTGATTTATGAAGTCGAATCGGTGAAGCTTCTGCTTTGCAATGCTATTAATTCAAGTCAGGCGATGCCCATCCAGTCGTACACGTGATCCATGTCATTTGAAAGAAGTCGTCGCATCCGTCAATCGATCACACTGAATACCAATTAGTCTGCGAAGTCGCCGCTTCGCTCACTGAATCAAATTTTAATATGTAAGAATGGTGAGCCTCGGAAATTCCAACTTATCTTACTATACACTTATTTGATATGCTGTAGTGATACAAGATTTTGGGTTGGATCAAAGGAAGTGGTTACCGCATATAATTGATTTTGCTATTCACGTCGGTATTATTATTCTATTTAGAAGTTACGTAGAGTAAAACAGATGACGAATTATCCACCATTTGCACATTCGACTTTCAGGATATAAAGGCATTGCAGCGTTAATATTTTTAATTCTTTATAGTATTTCCTGCAGCTATCCCAACTTGCGTTATATATTATAAAATAATCACTTTTATTTTAATTGTGACTGTTTTAAAATGAATTCTACTACATACATATTTGTACATACATGTTGGCTGATCCAACGTATTTTTACATTTGGCATTATTGCGTTGAGGTTGCAATATTTCCTTATTTACTTCATTCCTGCAATACTATACTTCAGAAGAGTTTCATGTCAATATCAAAGAATATTTTTCCTAATTTCGGTTTTATATTTCCGAATATAGTTAAATTTTACAAGGTATGGTGACATAAAATTTCGAAATAAATTATTGCGTAATGCTTTAGGGATAAAAAAGATAGTAGACACACCGGAGGCCTTGTTATACATATATTATATCAGAGTGAAAGTCTGCTTCTCAAGCATTGCAAGAGCGTCGTCTTTGTCTCAATAATAGCCACCTGAATATGGTCGAGCCAATCTAACAGAATTGCAATTACACTGAGTGATAGGATCAGCCCCGCTACTGAGTCAGGTCACGATACGATCGCCAATGCTACTGAGCCGGATCGCGATCCAGAGCGAAAACAGATCTATTAATAGAGCCATTAAGTAGCTCCGAAGAAACATTGCGAACTCAAACTGCGCATGTCGTTCACGGAACCAATACTGATTAGAGGCCGTCAACGATTAGCATAGATAACGTAACAGTTAAATACATATTGTTTAGTATTTTAACGTGTAGTAATAAATAAACGAAAAGAAATCTAAAATATGCCTAGGTCACGCAAGGCTTTCAATCATGCACTATGTTTTCCATTTCTTTGACAACCCAAGGCAATCTAAGAGCACCTTTGCCAATCTAAGGGCACTTTGCCTTTGACAATCTTAGGCACCATTTTGAATAAGTTACTACAACTACTGGCGTATAAACATTACATTAGATTACATTTTCATCGTGTCCAATTGACGGCTAAAAACTGCTCTTAGAAGCGTCAAAATATTTGTGTTTGGTAGTAAGTTCCGTTACTACTCTTCACTTCCTTATACATAGGTAGTCATGAATTTAACTATTATATTAGGTTAACAAAAAATACTATCTAAAAAATACATTAATTTTTAAAATAGTCAATCATATGAAATCTAAAAGTTATTAATCATAAAGTCTTAATTCAAAACAATATCAAAGTATATTAATTGAAATGGTCAGTATTTCAAATAGGTACCTACCTAATAAAAGATATTCATCGTAATAACCAAACGAGTCAGTAAAAAGTTTAATAATCAAAATAGAAGCCAAATATTTGAAATACTCAAAATTCGAATAGACAAGTACTAAACCGTATTCAACGTAATATCTAAAGTAGTCAGTAATATGTTAAAGATACTAATTAAAGCTACGCACGTTGGAAGAGGTTTGTCATTTGATGAAGGCAATCTACAATAATCCCATCACACTAGTCTTAATTTACGCTTCAAAAGCATGGACTATCACCAAACCGAATGAAAATGGACTAGATACCTGTAACCGCAAAATATTCCGCAAGATCTTCGGTGCCGTAAAGGAGGATGGTGTGTAGAAAAGACAAAAAAACAAAGAACTGTATAACCTGCATAATGAGATGTGCATGTTTGGAGATACCTAAAAATCGAAAGACTCCGGTGGTAAGGACTTGTGAAAAGGATGGAAAATCAATAGCCGTTAAGACACATTCAGTCATCTAAAGTCGGACGACCAGAATGGCGAGGGCTTGATTCTGTGAATATAGACATAAATGCACTCGGAGTGAACAACCGGAAAACCAAAGCACAGGATGGGGTAAAATATTGACGAAGCCATGATTGACAATGAATTGTAGCACTGATAATGGTGATGATGAAATCTGAGTTAAGATTGACGACAATTCCTTAAAACTGGGGCTTACATTGTCGTATCATTATGTTATAGCGAATTTTGTAGGTTGTGAACTTCAGATATAGCTATAGTAACCGCAGTCGTAGTTTAGCACTGGCCATAATTCCGAACTAACATGGCACAACTCCGAACTAATTGTCTGAGTCTTGTATGGTAGCATTTGGCAGGTTTCAGGTGGCGGTACGGTTCGCGTCAGAAAAATGTAATATTTGTAGAGGAAAGTCTTTATTATTTATTCAGTGGTAGTTACGGCAAATGAAACGCGATCGATTGGGCTTGTCCCGCTCACGTCGTCACAGCTCGTAATGTAATTCGCGTTGCGACGCAATCTCCCGCACGTCCGTCGCTTCATCCAGCCTCCACGAGTCTCTCCATCCGAACCCTCCATCTCCACATTGTAGGCTCCACGTAGGCTTGCGCTAGTAGCCACATATTAATCACATGTTTGTGTATAACGACACCAGATATGACACGAGCTCCCACCAGATCGACGCCCTCCTCAGATTTTAGGGTTCAGAGGAGAGAGCCTCAAGACGGGGATTTGAGTGAAAGACTATTATATTTTTGTTTCATTTTCCTCCAGGGATTCCAACATGCATTTGTATAGTAAAATCGATATGCGATAACATTCTACAAATGTCATTCTTATAGCGTTTGTTTTTTAACACTCGTTGTTCATAGTAACATAATTTAGAAATACAATTTGATGAACTATTTTTTTAAAGAATGTATTAATCGACATTAACGAATTACCAAATCACGTCAGTTTTGACGTCACAAATCAAGACCCGAACCCGAGTTGAGTGTTAAAACAACGTTCATGCACGCACATAGTATTATTTAACATCTCCACTTTAAATGTTTATCTTGATACATGTATTCAATGTACACCAACCGCCTAGTTTTAGATTAATATATATTTATCCATACTAGATATGCACCATAGAGAAAAAACAGAATTTTTAGAAATCATTGGGAAACAAGTAACATAAAATATAGACACTCAAAGATTCAACTAGCATAGGTTATAGAATTTTATTAGCTGTGTTCGTACACATCTTTACAGTACGACTCTTTATAATCTGTGGTACAGTTCGCACTCCACACTGCACCTATTATGAAAGCGCAATCAAACGCTGTAAATCCACGCGAGAGCGCGGCGCACCGCTGCGTCCGCGTCACCTGTTTCTCACGCAAAATACACCCAAGCGCACTTTTACTGACCCTAACCCCATTCATTGTGTAGCAATACAATAAAAATAAAAGTAATAAAATATAACAAGAAAAGGCGAGCGTATTGCCTACAAGCAATATACTGTAGAAAATCTATACTAATTTTTTTTGAACATTACTTGCATATTAGATACCAACTCAAACTACATATATATAAAGATTAACAACGGAAAAAAGACGTTGTCATAAATAAAATTGTTTTTTCCCTTTATGAGCCACACCAAAATAAACATTAGTTTAATATGGAAACAGCGGTTTAAAGGAAGGGTGGGGGGGGGGGGGGGGGGGAGGGCGGGAGGGGGGTGAATTTAGGTGCAAGATTTGAATTGTTCTCTGAGTCTATTTTGGAAGCATGTTATAATCGGCGCAGTTCTTAAAGTTTCGGTAAAGAATTCCAAAGGAGGTTCCATGTACGTTGGAAGAGGAGGTATAGAAGTTTATGCTGTGCCTAGGGATAGATAGCGGCAAGTTATCTTTAGATGCCAGACGACGCCCATGAGCCGGTAGTGCAGGAAATCTGTTGGTGAAATAATCAGGTGGGACGCCCTAGAGGATTCTGAAGAGCAGTAACATAACTCTCATTTCTTTATTCCCCCGGATCGTCAGCCAGTGAAGTTTCTTTATGAACTCCGTTAAGCGGTCTAATATTCCGAAGTCTTATTTGCATCAAATGTAGCCGTTAAACTTTGGTAGATAACTCCTCTATTAGGTCGAAAATGCGACATCCCCATAATCGAAAAGAGGGAGGAGAACAATCCAACAAATCGCAATAGAACAATCGAGCCCGGCCCCCCACCACCGTCATAAGCTACGCAGTGGCGGCAGCGGTATGCGGCCTACCCGCAAAACAACGGACTGACAGCTCTTCAGTCTACCCTGCAACGGCGGCTGCAACCTCACCGAAATGTCGGGTCCTACAAATTTCACGCGGTAAATTCGTTTTCTATCCTATTTATAAAATCGCAATAGTTCTCTCTATCTACCGAAGAGTTTGTTTTGCATCTCTCTAATAGGTGGCCGCCGAAACATTTTCTTGTCGACTTTACTCGCATGTAGATTACCAAGGTGTATACCCTCGGAACTGAAGAGAACCTAATAAGGACCGAAGCAAAATAGAACTTGTTGTTTGCCAAACGCTGTAAGGGGTCATTTTAACCCATCTAGAGTAGACAATATTCTAGCACCAGCACCACAAAAGTCGTCCAGTTATTTAATATTTTTTTAAACACAGACACGGATAAGAGCATAGATGCAGAATCATATGCATTGTGCATGCAAGCTAAGAGAACTTATGGGCACTGGGCTTAAATGTGCATAAGAGGAAATTTATCTTATTTTTTCTGGCAGAGTTTTTTATTGGTTGATATACTTTTTACGATGAATCGAGCAATATAATATACATACATTTCTATTCAGCTCGAGAAAATAATCGCAAACATCCACTGCCTTAACTGCAGAATTATTATGTATGGGGTTGGAATTCTTCTAAATCTCTTCTTGATTTCTGTTTACACCACAAGAATTTTCAAAATTAATTGCAGGTGTGACGTTGAAGGGCTCCGGGAAAAAAACGATCATTGTCATGTCATTTTTATGATGGGTTTTTTCTTAAAATACATTTAAGTAAAATGTATTTTGTTTAGAAACTCATCAGAATTTGGTACATCTAATATATATATTTTGTTCTCACTCGAACAATCCCAGCTTAAATTATCATATTTTAGGTTAGTAAATTTTAAAAATAGAATTACGTGAAAAAAAAAAAACTTTATTTTGATCGTTATTCCCCGTAAGTCTTCAAGTACTTACTGCGATCGAGGATATAAGTCTCCAACGTCGTCAAAAGCTTCTTTGTGGGGGGAAGAGCACACCTGTGACTTGTTGTATCGTGGAGCTCAGCTTGCGTAGCCTTCGGAGAGTGAGCTTTGGTCGGCTCTTTTCTGGTTTGGCCGCGTTTGCACTTGACGTATTGCTGTCTCGCGGCCAAAGAACATTCACGTCGGATAATGCGCATGATACGATAATGCGCCGTGAATTCCTACAAATGCGCAATGATCGACTGCGCGAGCGGCGCGGGGCGCGAAGACAGCGTGGCTCTTGTCCATTATTGGCGCGCTTTGTCGAATCGTCTATAAGCTGAGGAAATAGAATACAATTCAATCTTTAGTTCGTTTTGCAGAGAAGCAGAGGAGAAACACAACAATCATTTGAGGAGTTGGTTTGCATAGAGGACCAAATTCAAAATATTCAGTAGAAAAATGTTGAGTATATCGAATTATCGTCCTTGGTCATCTTTACCATATATTTTATTATTATTTTTTTATTTATTTATTTAAATCCAAAATAAAAATTTACAATGTTGACATAAATAACACAGTGTAAAAAAGAGCAAATACTTAGTCATTGTTTGCGAAGCAAAGAAAGTACAGATTTGATGGATTTTATCAGCTCCACTAGACTACAGTCTGTTCTGGAGTGATACCACACTTATATTTGTTACATAGTACAATTTTTTATAAATTTTCGGTTAAAATAAAAAATAAAAAAAAATTGCAACATAATTAAGAAAATTTGAAGAAAAAGACATCTAATATTAGTTAGTAAAGCGGTAATAATAAAAGGATAAAAGGGTAATTACCTACATAGGCATTATAATATATAGATATATTTATATATAAATACACACTTATACATATAAAAAATACGTGTGGCACTCGGGGACTGCCGCGGTAAAGCTATTGCATAGCATTTTTAACAACTTATGCAATTATAATTATTTATGTATTTTATTTATTTCATTTTTTGATATCAGATAACTGCGCTCTATCGGAAAACGTTGAAATTATTCCGAATCATTTGCGGCTGCGAAAGCAAATGATTCGGAATAATTTAAACGTCTTCCAATAGAGCGCCGCGCACGATTTTTTTATTCGATAAAGCAAAAAAAACGGATTATTAAAAAAAATCGTAGATTAAAAGATAGATAATTAAATTATCTTTAAAATGGTGCAGGTTTCATAATAATACGCCAGATAGTATTTGCGTTGTAGATGTTTTTGTGTTCGGTTAGACCTAATTTCACAGATTAATTACACTATGTAATATTAACAAAATCTAAAATATTCAAAGGTAAGAATATTAGGAAAATGTTCTTGTTTAACATATATTTTTTTCGAATCGTAAGCAGTACTCGTTTAGACGTAATTATCAGTTTAAAATCATTAATTTTCGTTAAGAAATTTCTTCATTCGGTCGCCGCGCTGGCCTAGGCCCGCCATAAAAGCTATGCAATAGCTTAACAATCTAAAAACATGATGAATATTGATCCATCTCCCATGTTACTCAACTACAATAGAGGCGAAAGAAATTTCTTCATTCGGTCGCCGCGCTGGCCTAGGCCCGCGATAAAAGCTATGCAATAGCTTAAAATATATATACACATACACACACATACATATATACAAAATGTATCTACCTATATTCAATATATACTTTATGTATACTTACATAATAATATATAAATAAACAAAAATAAATCATTGCAAAAACTTTTCCTTTTTATTATTTTAAGACACAATTTCCATGAGCTGCAAATTAAAAATAAAATAATCTACGCCCACGCTTCCTTTATTCCGTTTTTATGGTAATTCCTTTATTTGCACTTTTGTTATGTTTTTAATTTAAAATGTGTAAATATTTGTTTCCTGTATAGTATATGTACTAAACGTAACAAACATTTTAAAAAAACGAGACGTTTTTAAATGAAAATCATTATACATACATGCAAAACATAGTTAAATATATATATTTTTAAATTTAAGCTTTTGTTACAGGGGAAAAAAACACTTATAGCAAGGCTTGCACTTTACTTGGCACCGTAGAAAAACAATCATTATCATTTAGGCGCTATTTAACCTGGGTTCAGACAGGTTTATATGTAACGGTATTTCTGGATTATAATTAATTTTTCATTTGTGATCTTGCATTTGTGTGTATATATATATATATATATATATATATATATATATATATATATATATATATATATATATATATATATATATATATATATATATATATATATATATATATATATATATATATATATATATATATATATATATATATATATATATATATATATATATATATATATATATATATATATATATATATATATATATATATATATATATATATATATATATATATATAACCAATAATTAAAATAAATAAGTAATACATTTGAATTAAATTCTAGAATATTTTTTTCTCAGTAACGAAGGCCATAACCAAAAAAGTTTTAAAAGATTTTAATGTAAAATATCTTCGTCACTTTGACATGGAGATATCAGCGCGTTCGTACGTTTGTTTGTTTGTTTCTACTCTATTTTAAAATTTCACAATAGGCGGGTTTATTATCATACGACAATCTCTTATAACCAACCCTACTATAAAGTGTTTATATGTACTGGTATGTGCGCGTGTAAAGGTGTGTCTTGTTATTGCATTCGCTCGACATAATCGAACTGTTAATTTTATCCCAACGGAAAATGTTGACCCAGCCGGGAATTACCCCGGAACCTTACATTGTAAGATCAGGCGACGTAAACACTGCCACCGGGCCTTATTGTGCGACAATACTTGACGTAGTTATTATATTTCGCCGTGGAAAAAGTCACCAAAGTTCATTGATAAATTGTATTATGTCAAATAATATATGGCGTTTACGCAAATGGCGATTTTTTTGTTTCGTGGCGAATTCTGGTGATTTCTTCAATAATAGAGCCGAAAATTATACTTTTGGATGTATATTTAATTTAATTTTGAGACAGGAAGTGTACCTACTTCGTGATCTTTCGGGGAGGGGGGTAGTTATACACGGCAAATAGCGCGGCACGGCGGTGCTATTGCTTACAACACTTTCGATCCGACATTTCAGTCGCGATAACTTTCTGTTTCTGGAGTCGCGACGGGTGGCGACCGTATCGTCGTTGCGACCCGCTGTGTGCCCACAATCAATCGATTAAAAATTGTACAAATCATTCTCGAGAAATTAATTTATTAAATCTCGCCGCCACGCGGCTGGAATCGCACCCACAAACGCAACCTCGTTGCACAATACGCAAGCTTGATGTGGCTTCAATCGCGCACTCTGGAGCACTCTCTGCATTAACGGACCTGGATTGTGTCTGACTGGTTCACAACTGTTAAAGTAAGCCAAAAAAAAAAACTCAACTTATGTTGAATCTCAAAAGGGAGTCATAACTCCAGTAATGCGACGACTAAAGACTATAGTCCTTAAGTCGAGATTTATACTGTTCGCTTGCATAATTTTATAAAAATCATTACTGATACCTGCTATTAGGAGTAATTAAAATGATTTAGGGCGTCCAGAAGCGCTTTTTATGGCAGCTCTCTAAAAGACATCGAAAACACGTATTTTTCAAAGATAATATGGATAGTAGAAGGCTAAAAGAAAAAAACCACCCTCAGAATGCCGCCTTCCTGTACTAGAACGATCAAGACGTTTAACTTACCGCCATACAACACCTTCCATGCGATGCATTCGGTATTTGTCGGCTCAGTACCAGTGCCGGATTAAGCCAGCGCGGGGCCCGTAGCAAATTCTCTCAAAAGGCCCTTGGTTTGCTTTAGGTTCTTAAGTTTAGGTTGTAAAATAAAATAGAACTTTTTGAAAGATCCCTTTTATTCCTAAAACAAGGTAATAAAATATAAATTTTGGAGGTACCGTGTAATCCAAAAATGTTTACAAAGAGAAATAAAAAAATTCGGCGCCACAGCTACGACCAAAACTCCGCAGAAAAAATAAATTTAGGAATTATTCAACTATCACAGTTTCAATCATATTCGACAATATAAATACAAAAATAAAATATATTTACAACAGTGGCACTGTTGTTTAAAAAATATACACATATGTATGTACAATTTTCTTTTTCAACAAATTGTGTGAAATTTTGCAATGTGGACAAAAACTACAATCTAAGTAAAATCAGACCGTTTTTTATATAATTCACACCGACAGATCAGCCATTGTTGTACGGCGACCTTTATTAACGACTAGCTGACCCGTGTCCACTTCCTTGGGCGGTAAAACTTTTTACTTGTGATGAAATTATGAGTGTGGTTCGGTTAGTACTGAGTGCTATGATTTATTTCCTGACTGCCAAAAGAAGGGCTATCTTTTTACTGCATATGTACGTATATGTATTTGCATGCCAATTTGACTATATTACCGTTATTTGTGAGTGTCTTCTTGTGAGTGTCTTATTTATGAGCGTATTATCTCTTTAACTATTTATGCATTAAAAGGGAAATTATATGCAGTAAAAGGGAAAAGTCTTTTGTTTTAAACGCTTGAGACGATAAATTTACTTATTTTGATAAGAATTCATAATTGTTGATAATATGACCAATAAACATGACCTAACGATTTAAATTATTTTTCAATATAAAATACTACTTTTTGTGACTTAAATATAAAATTTAGACATATGCTGTCGCTGACTTTTTGTAGGCATTATCAAACTCTACAACTTTTCTCTAGAACTTAATCATATACCTCTCATCGTTAAGGCAGCGTTAGTTAGAAACATTTTCGTTCATTTCTCCGACTTACTTTGCAAATCCGACTACCACGAAAAAGTCTTTTCATTTTTCGAATTAATATATAGCCTATGATACTCACAAATAACGTGGCTTTCTATTAGTAAAAGAATTTTCAAAATAGGTTCTGTAGATCCAGAGATTACTTCCTACAACGTCACAAACTTTACCTGTTTATAATATTAGTATAGAATACTAAATAAAATACAATAAAAAACTCCTACTTTACTCATAATAATTTCAAAAAAGGAATTGCACTGCTTAACAAAAGTAAATAAACAGTGCCCAATATTTTTCGCCTTATTGAGCAATGCTTACAATTCACGTCATAATATTGTTTAATATTCTCATACAATAGACCTATATTACCTACGTTGTTAAAACTTTTTATAAGCAACAAAAAGGCCAGATACACATATTTATATAGCCCGACTATTAAATAATTTATTTAGTATATTTTCTCTAATACAATCATTGGCGCGTTATACCGTGACATTACTGAAGAATCGATTTATGATTTTTCTATAAAGTCTAAAAAATCCATTGCTCTAGAAAAACGAGTAGTCGGCCAAGCAAGTAGGCTTCCGCTCGTAATTATGTTAAACTTATACAATTAAAACTGATGAGAAATTATTACATTCAGACAATCAATTGATTTATAATCAAGTGTATGGTTAATAATTTCAGGATAAGTTGAGATATTAGTGAATCAAAATAAGTATCGATTCCTATTTATTTGACTAAATATTCTATTTTTATGAATTTTTTAAACGCTCAGAACTGTTACAAATAAACTTTTCTGCCGAATGCCAAAGTTGTATTGCAAATCACGGACGGCTCCGCCGCCGCTCCGTGAGGTTATCGGTACTTCACCTGTTAGTTTCGCTAGGTTGCCAACTTACGTGTGTTTGTGTTGCGATACATAATTTGTCATCTGGCTAACGCCCACTTTTAGAAATATGATAAAATTTTTAAGAATCGCTGTAGATTTTGATACCAATGTTTTCCCATTGGCCTGTTGCAGGTTGCAGCGATAATTTTACGGTCAGGCAGGCGTGGGCACTGATCATATAAATGGCGTGGGTGCGCGGGGCCCCTCAATGCGCGGGGCCCGTAGCATTTGCTACTCTTGCTACGTGGCTAATCCGGCACTGCTCAGTACACCTTTCATATGGCATTTTATAAATTTAATAAGACCGATGTTTTCCTTGTCAAAGTCACCCATTAAAGCCACTCTATAATAAGTAATCCCTACAATTCTTTATTTACAAGCTACCTTATCTGCCGCACTACTAAACACATTTTAAAGATTAATAAACCCTTGATAGGATTTTCTGCTATTAGTAGTCAAAACAAAAAATAAAAAACTGATAGAATATGTATATAGCGCCCAAACGCGTAATCAGGTTAATCAGGTTAATAAATTTGGTATGTACGCCGTATTTAAGAAAATACTTCATCATATTGTTAAATAGCCATGTCAATTACACGGAAGTACTACAAAAATACTACATTTACGATCATAACAGTCATTGCCGGGAAAGTCGGGGTGACACTACCGATTTTTTATATGCACATTTGTTAATACACATATTCATAGCAATTTAAATGTTTTATATGCACATTTGTTAATACACATATTCATAGCAAATTAAAATAGGATCACTGGCAACAGTTTTTTAAACATATCATTTTATCAGTTTTTGGGCTATTGTGAATTACAATTTAAATTAAATTGCTATTTCTTCGGTGGTATTGCAGCGTGGGAATTTTATCGACTAATTCGTAAATGATATGCACTGAACCGCTGTCGACTATCAAACATCCATTAAAACTCACAAGGTAAAGAAATAAGAACATGTTTTTTCGTTACTGCGACACAAATTGCTAAACTACACGTCTCGCATGCGATTTACAGCGATCCGCCATTTATGGAGGATTACATGAATTTTAGTTTAAGCTCAACCGATACAGTCCTTGAGTATTATAATAGGCATTTATGGGGACAGGCTTGACAAATCCAGCTGATCTAGGGCTAGAGACGTAAACCCCTTTTCATAAAATAGGAAACAATAATTAGGTATGTAATTACCTAATTTTCGTGTAATAAAAAAAAACATAATTATATTAAACGCTAAAGCTACTAAAATTTACTATAAATATATCGAAATACGTATTTGCTACTGCATGACCAAATGTTAAAAGTTTTTTATCATATGTTTCTTAATTATTTCGCAGTATTTTTGAAGGTTTAAAAATGATGTTTCATCCAAATAATTTGATTTATTAGGAGGAAAAATATAATATTAAGGTAATCTAAAACGCAAGTCATGTAGGTATTCCAAAAAATAATTAATCAGTCAGACCTATACATTATGACACCATGTGTGATTGGCTGTATTAACGCGCAGCTTCTTTATGTTCCGAAAAACGAACAATGTTGCTTCATTGAATTTTGTATTTGAGAATTTAGTGAATTTATATTTTTAAGTTTTTTAATCCCATAAACGCAAAATAACGACCTTATAAAAAATGACAGTGTGTTTCTTATCAGAGCCAAAGCCCAAATTAATAGTTGTTTTTTTCTGCAATTCGACATGCATGTTTTGGAAACATGATATGTTGTTATGAATTCTTTAAAATATAAATAAGTCATTTTTATTTTATCGCAAAAAACAGCCCAAAAACCGTTCCCTCTTTATCTAGTTACTTTACTTATATATTACACATACATGGAAAAGTTAGTCTGCGTGTTGTCGGACTATTTATTTATTACCGAAAAAACATTAGGCCTATTTCAACGTGTGGCATGCCCAAAAATGAAGCAAACATTTACATTTACCTTCACACATATATGTGTGGTGATTAGTGTAGATACCTAAATTACAGGCGATACCTAAATTACAGGAGACCGAGGCGTAATAAAATTAATTTTTAATGGGATAGTTGATCCATAGTTGATCCGAACAGCTATTTTCCAGGCTGTACACAACATCTCAGCAATTTCGCTCGTTGTTTGAAGTACGACCTCACATTTTATAGAACCCTTCTCCCCGCTGTCACACTTTGTCTTGTTTAGTAGATAGCCTCTAAGATGGTTTAATCCTGCTGAAATGCAATGCATGTCAGCAGCACGACCAAACCAGCCACTTCCACTTATGGAAAGAAGCTAAACGCTATTTATTAAGTTGGCACAGCACAGTTTGCGAGACGATCACTACCGACTCTGCCCGACCAGTGTCTCCACTTTCAAACCGGTGCAATTAAGCTGTTTTGCTCTTAATTCATGTCACGCGCTTTGCACCACAATTTACTAGTGGACATGCGAAATTGTGTTCCGCCGCTACATCGACGTTTCGTCTGCGCGAACATGAATGAAACTTAGATCCAATTTTGGCTTTCGTTGATTACGTCTGGTTTTCTTGATTTGCCATTTTTGACGCGGAAAGCAAAAAAGTAACCGCATATACAGCTGACGCACTTTGGTCAATTAGATCAATTACTTTAGCATAGTTTCTGAATGACTGATTATAAAATGGATTCCCTAGATGGATTATCATTATTCAGCCACTCTATATAACTTGTGCCCATTGTAAAAACCCTTTTCAGTACCCAAATAATTTTTATGTGTTTATAAATATCAAGATTTTTTGATACCCGTATAGAAGTGCTGCAACATCTTATTCTAACTCCATGATTTGATTCGTGAACCGTAAAAAAACAGAATAGTCTTAAATTCAACCCATTAGCCTGCAAGAGAAAGGAACTTCAAAGAGCAATAAAAAATCACAGTAACTGGTTACATATTAATTAATTAAAAGTAATAAAGAAAGATGATAATAATTTTATGGACCGAGTGGATCGTTGTCAGTGGATGTGCCGGTTTGGGTGATAAGGTGCATTCTGACTTGTGCAAGTGTGAGTTAGTTATAATTTATTGTATACGTTAATTTGTAATTGTGTATGTGTATCTGTATCTAGACCACTTTGTTTTAATGGTGGACTGTAAGATATCGCTATAGCGATAGGTTCACCATTTGTGCATAAATTGTATTTTTTTATAAAACTTGTGTAATATTCATAAAGTAATGTTTTTATAGTACAATAAAGTTATTCTATTATATTATTCTATTCTATTCTATTCTTTATACAAATTGTCCTTTTTGATGGATCAGTTAAAGTTCTTTTGAGAAATACTGAATATATTTTTAATATGTTTCATAATTTATTCATTAAAAAAAATCATTATAATGGTTTTCATTGCATAGCTAGGCCATAGCTAGGCCATAGCTTGTACTGAGATAAACTTTAGGTATCGCAATGATTGGCTCATATGCGAGCACATATGGAATGAAAATAGAACATAACAATCTAATACAGAATCGAACAGGTAATTAAAATCTGGTTATAAAATTAAACTTAAAATTTTATGTAAAAACATCAGCATAATCAAGTAGCATAATCAATGAAATAAAATTTATATTAAATGTCGTCAGATGAAGTTGATTGAACAAATATATAAATAAATAATATTAGTGCCGTAAGATTCCTTATTGTATGTGAACATTAGGTATTATTGAGTGAGTAACTCGTGTAATTTCTATTTTGTTTTTTGTCTCTGGTATGCAAAAGTAGTATTTATGTAGGATCTCTGAAATGCACATTATACAGTAAGTTCAGGATTGCCCATTTGCGTTAATTCTAAGAGGTTTTTAAAAAATATATGTAGTCATATCTTTTTGATAACAATTTAAAGTATAGCATTTATTGCAAATAATCAATTTATTAATAAATATTTTCTTGCATCCTCTATACTGAAATCCGCATCGAATGAACTTCTTTTTAAGATTTGTCTAAGATTATTATGATTGATGAAGGAAAACAGTGTAGGTGGCGATAGCGTTATTATCCTCTCGTCTGGGGTACTATTTTCGCCATACCTTGTAGTAATCCGGTATGGCGTCGTCTACTCGTATATTATGAAACGTCCGTCAGTAGTAATAACATACGATTAAACGAATTTAAAAGAGGTTTCGTGCCCGCTATTCGCGTTCCCACAGATCCATACGATAATGAACCCGCCCCGGCAACGTTTTAATGAATTTCTCCTATATTTCTCCTATATACATGGTAAGATCCACTTTCGACTTGCCGAAGAATCGCGGCGTATGTCCCGCTTCGCTTTCGTAGCGGCCGTTAGCCATTGACAGACGGTTTCGAATACAATTTATCGATCGTTGTCGGCGAAACTGGCTACTTACTGCAAGATACGGGGCGATACCCTTATTTCGCTGGAATTAGCATCGTAGTTTATACGATAGTGTAATGCCCTCACTATCATTAGTGGAAATGTGCTTCCTGGCCACGTGGAGCAAAAAATACCTGTAGGAATGTCTAATCATTATTAGATTATAATGACTTACGAGACAATTTTCTAAAATTAAAAATATATATATTTTTTAAATATAGCCTTATTGCAGATAGTTGGAAACGCATCGATATTTTTTAAAATATTGATTTTGTTTCAATTCAAATCAATATTTATGTTATACCTGTATCTATCTGCAAGATACCATAAAATCGGTCGATTAAAATGAATGGAATTCTTAAAATTATGGATTGACGCTTAAGTATTTTAGATCATCATCAGATTTACACATTAGGATTTTTTTTATATTGTTATTTATTTCATTGAGTTACACAAAAAAATCACTCCTCCATGCATACATACTTATATACATACGAGTACATACATATAATTTATTTATTTTGTTTTATTTATGAAACACACAGTTAATATATGCTCACATCAAAATTGATTATTTTACAAGTGACAATAAGCGTAATTTATGTTTACAAAAGTTAAACAAATTAATATTGCGAAAAACACATACATACATATATACATAAATACATATATACAGTTATACATACATGCATATATACATACATATATACATTCATATATGCATACGTACTTTTTTAATAAAGCTGGATAGGTCGCTACTGTTGCTTTGGAGAATCATCGTACTCTGAATGCTGATTGGTACACGGCCATTTGCTTGCCGAAAGTTATTGACGAATTCGGAAAGCACCCGTAAACGCCGCATCATCTTAAGCCATGACAATACCAGCTCTCACGCGAACAGACAGTCAAGGGAATTTCGAAGGTGAAAAACGTACAACTTATTAGCTATCCTCCGTTCAGTTCCGACTTAATACCTTGTGACTTTTTCTTGTTTCCATAAATGAAGAATCAATTATGCAGTCAATTTCATTGCTAATACTGTCGAAGAATATGAAAAACATGTTTCCGATATCACCACGGAGGAGAGGAATAAATGTTATGAAATTTGGTTTAGACATATGCAAAAGTGTATTAACGCTCACGGAGAATATTTTGAGAAACGACAAACTTGATTTTTGGCCATCATTGTGTTTATTTGCGATTCAATCCTGCATCTTTCAATGTGGACCCCGTAGTATGGTCTGAGACTTTTATGTAAATTTGAGTTCGGGTCATTTATGTAAATTGTAAAAAGCAATTGTCCAATAATCGAGCCTTCTGGCACTCCAGTAGTGACGGTATGCGCGTCAAAAGGTGCTACGGACTCAATTTGATCACTGCCAATCGTTGTTGTCTTGACTTTTTTATTCTGTTTTCTATGTAGGTAAGTGTTTAGAAAAGTATAGCAAGGAAAACTAAATTTTCGTCAGACAGTACTTTCGTGGTTAAGATGATATAAATCGAACCGCATTCCCTATATTTAGTGTTATATCTGACAGTATGCGAAAATGTTTTGCAAACCGTAGATATATCGTTCGGTGCGACTATCGAACACGCCGCGCCGCGCCGGTGAAATTTATCGATTTCCTTCGACGCTAACTTGATCGTGATTCAATGGCGGGACGCGAGCGAACTCGATATAATAAATTTCAACGGTATTCGTCGCCGGCCAAGTTGACTTTTCACTTTCACCCGTTCTACGAAGATTTAGAGGTTTTGCTTTTTCGCTTATTTTGTACTAGGAGGTAGCAATAGTCCATATTGATGTCCAATTTAAAGCGCACTTTTGGATTTAGGAGTGGTTTTCTACTTGGTGCAATCTACAAATACTACCTAAGGGTACTACCTAAGGGTAGTATTTGTAGATTAGACCGCGAATTATTCCCCTTCTGTTTCGAAACGCAGATAAGGTTTGTCTCGTCTAAAATAGTCCGAAAATAATTCGTAGCGTCGCGACGAACTATTCAGTTCAACAATGGAATGCTCTAGTGACCTTAATGTACTCCTAAGATTGGGGATTTATTTCTTAAACACTATGAAAGATACATAGAAATAACCCTCTAGAGCAGCGATTTCCGAACCTGATTCCGAGGAATCTGAAGGTTTCGAAGGTCTTCATAAGTATTCGGCAAATTTCCTCTCTGAACAGATTGTTAAGCGAAACTAAATGTATGACACTGTATTTTGGTTTGTACTGGGAGACTGGGAGACTGGGAGACTGGGAGAATACCCATCAGTAGCTGGAGAGCTAGTATGATTTTACTTCCCTTTTTAAACATCATTTTAAATGCGAAAAAACATATTAGTAAGTGGATTATGACCTTCCGGATTTAATAGGTAAACGATCGGGAAAGCCAAATTTTAAGGCAACTGATTAAAAAACAATTAATGACTCTAAAATGGTTTCGTTTGTTTTGTTGATAACTTCCATGGAATATATACTTGTATATGCAACTTAAAATATTTTCTGCTAGTGATGTTTTTTTTTGCTAATATACTCCTGCTTATCCTAAGTATTTTAAAAATAGGAATGTTTTATTTCACTATCATTGTTCACTTAATTCTTTACCAGTTTGACTTTATTTGGATTTTGTACCATGACGACACTGTCAGCTAATTCCGATATAAAAGCTCCATTAGGTAAAATTCCCCTAAAAGAGGTGGTTAATTTAAAAAAAAATGCATGCGGCGCCTATTGAGTTAATAAGGGTATGTCATGGAATTTCAGTTTTTTCATTTTCGTCATAAAAATTTAGTCACATCATTAAAGTAAGCATATTTTATTTAAATAAATATTAGTAGCCCGATAAAATTATACAAATCAGCCCTAGTAATTCAGGTGGTTTTGGAGAATCGGTACAGCTAAGGGTGTGTTGATCATACAGAAAGTGCCTGAGATGAGGGGTGAGCTGAAGGGTCGGGTGTGCTCAAAAGTTGCTTTTTTTAGTTTTTCGCAAATATTTAGAAAATCTTTAGTACTAGCGTTATGGTTATTCATACGATAATAAACTTCTATTAAAATTTTCTATTAAAAAATCTTATTACATTTACCTCTAGATTTTTAAAACTACGTGAATTATTTGAGTTAGTTTGCTTGGATCAAAATATTTTTTTGGGATATCTGAAATAGAGTGTAACAAATGCAATTAAGACAAGAATTAAAAAAAACGATCTCAACTTTTAATAATAACAAATCGTTCGAGATTGAAGACTTTCAAGATAGTTTATTATCGGTTTTATACTCGTATTTTCAAATGACACGTCCCTGGGAAGTATTGTATAATCTTACTCTAATATCTTCGTAGGTACGTCTAAATACCACTCACACACACATACTCTCACTCTCTCCCTCGTTCACACACACATACACACCAACCCTCCAACCGTCACCGTGATCCTTCAGCAAACATACACTTAGGCAAATAATTCTCAAGTCATATTTATTATGGTGGTTTGCATTAATAAATGTGCTCAAAATTTACTAAAATTTACATTTCTCAAAATAAATTCTGTAATTCACAGGAAATCAATTAACAGTTTTATATTTTAGAATATATAGAATTTTGTAATCTTGTATAATTTGTCATACTGTAGGTTACCTTAGTAAATAAAATAAATAAATGAATAAACTACTCTAGTAACTGTATTGTTAACTCATCTAAGCTCACATCGATTTGTTCCGGTCTTAACTGTCTATGTATACAAATAAGGTTCTGTCTATGTATACAATTCTGCTAGAAGAAAAATATGAGAAAGTTACTGTTTAGTAAACTACCATTCAGATCTACCGTGAGAGCAGGTGAAGGTGGTGGCGGACAGGCGATCGAGCCGACTTCTAGTACTGCAGGGTGGGCGTCCGCACGGAGCAGAAAGTTGTTCCATTTGCCAGGCCTTGCTCTGACATTCAACAATAGGCGGTAGGAAATGCGCCTAATGGATCGAATGTAATTCGCGATAGTCGAGATACAGTTGCAGTTAATGAGCCTATTTCCAGCGATTGGTCGTTAATAATGCGCATCGCGTAGGTTGATTTAGCACTCAGTATGGTTAAACCTGTTTTGGGCAGTTTTAAACAATTGACACTGTCTAAAAATTTTTTTGTATAGGAAGGCGGCCTAAAGCGGTTTTACTGTCTAAAAAAGGCTTTCTCGTTTATAGTCATTTTTAAAAAATGGCGCGCTCTCGTACCGCTTAGGTAAACCTTTCGGCAGTCACCGTTTCGCATACGAGCACCCCTTTATAAGCAGCGCAAAAAATGTTTTATTCGTTTGTTTTAAGCAAAAGCGCAGGTATGTTACTTGTGTTAATTTTTGAGTATTCTATGTTATTATCACAACTCATTCGTTATCAAGTGTTTATCTGGCCGTAATTCCGTCGTATTTACTTTCTCTTGTCACAAACTTTTGATGTTAGTTCTTGATGGCACGTGCCCACTTTAGCTTCCTCCCTTCAGATAAAGCGAGCATTCGTGGGAGTTTGGTAATGTACCTTATGTTTTTTTTTTGTTTTTAGCGTTTTGGCATTTTGCACCAAACATTATTGAAAAGCATCAAATGAAGCTTCTCCTGTCAAAGTTGAGTTGCTGTAGGTCATTCCTATACTATGAAATCTTTTTCGTTTTGTCTTCCACTATCCGCCTTCAATTTTTCCGGGATATTTTTTTAATAGCAGGATATAAATATTTAACTTTTCGCATTACGTGCCCCAAAACAGTTTAATTAGTATATTTTGTTTGGAATTGATTACTTTAACGGTAGTTTTAGGTCAAAGGCAGCATGCAGCATCAGTTATTAAAGCATAGGAACAAGTCGACTTTATGTAGAATTAGAGTAGCGAAAAATTTTTTTTTTGAAATACCGTGGTTAAGGCTATGAATATTGTAAATGTTAGAATAATTTGGTTAATTTTTAATACCTTTCATATATTTTTAATAAATATACGCACCGATATTTATTGCAATTAAAATGCAACTTTATGATAGTATCTCGATTAATATAAGCGGCCGAGTTGCGAGTAGCGACAGTCACAAGTGTCGTTGGTTGTAATCAATCTAATTAAATTTGCCGTCGGACCAGTTCCGTATGAGAAGCACAGTATTCTGTGTGAGAATTCTCAAGTTGACAGTTGACGTACGTGGACTCTACATTAGGCCTCAGTAGGTACTCAGCATAATTTTTAACATTTTATTTGAGGCAATTGAATCCCAGCACGAAAGAAGATTATTACTGTTGCATGCAAAGAAAACCTAAGGGGATCCCTAAACGATTGACAAGCATCGCGTCGCGGGCTGGGAGGGAATAGTAAACCGTAGGAAAAATGCAAATATTTTTTTTAAATATTTACCAAAAATGCCCTAATTTTGTAGTTTATACCACTTCCAGGAGAGACAATTGTTTTCGTTGAAAAGTAATTTTTCTAACGGCTTAGTCGCCGTTTCAACAATTTGACGGTGAATGACAATCGCCAGAGAGGTCGCAACCTATTGAGCATAGATGGGTTTCAAAGACTCTTTTACAGCCTCATGCAGCATTGGATATTTGCCAATGATCTGCATCATTTTTTAAGAATTATTATTATTTTCTTTATTTCTACTTTTTTCGAATTCGCTTACTCATGTCCAAGTTATGCATTTTAGCGAAGGTCGCCGTATACCGAAAGACGCGCATCTAAAGAACTGAATTATGAAAGCTATTACAAAATAAGTTCCACATGGATGACGGGTTAGTCTTGGTCTCGCGGGGAAAGCGAAAAGCATCGTTTCTCGGGATATCCACCTCTCGCATGCAGTATCATTGTCTTCGAATCACCCATCGTCTATGAGTCTCTGTTGTCGATTGATGTATGTCAGACATAAAATCGCCCTTTCGCAATGGGCCAAACGAAAGGAACAACAACAAAGGCGGCCGTAAACTTGGCGCAAGAAGATTTACTTTTTATAAAGGGAATTCGTTCCGTAAAGTTAGCGGTGAGCGCGAGATACTTCTGCAATATTATTGTCAGAAGATATGCGCCGGCAGGTGTAGTTGAGTCAATAGGAAGCCTACTAGACATAGCAACAAATAAAAATGGTATACGATGTATGAAAGCACATTTAACTGAAAAACTCTACGTACCTCCCTCCCTCCTCCTTACCTCCCCCGTCTGTTATTTTAAATAATGTCAAAAAAGTCTAAGCATTTAATATGCGAAATGATCTCCAAACCGGATTCCTGCAAATCCTTGCCACATTTTGTTGTCGTGCAGTCGCGCGACTTGATCTCTAGATCATACCTAAAGCCGACCCGCTATCTAATAAAAGAGTCCTGTGACAAATGCTAGGCCAGAACTAGTAATAAAAGTTAGAGCAACCAAGCAACCCACATGGTAAAGTAATAGAAGAGGGTAAACAGTTTCGGAAGAGCTTATGAGCGCTAGCATCAAATTTTTCGAAACTCTTAAAACCAGGCAGGCCCATACTTACCCGTAGGCAGACGCATACATACTTACCCTATATTACTAATTGAGTGCAAGAAAGCTGAATAAGCATCAACGTGGGATAGGAATGTTTGTTTGTTTATACTCTTTATTGTGAAATTTCACAATGGGCGGGTTTTTTGTCATACGACAATTACAACCAACCCTACTATGAAGTGTTTATATATATGTGTGCATGTATATTAACTACATGTGTGTAAGTGTGTGTCTTGTTATTGCATTCGATCGACAGAATTGAAAATGCAATTCCGTTAGTTTTATCCCATCCGAAAATGGTGACCCAACCGGGAATCGAACCCGGAACCTTACAATGTAAGATCAGGCGACCTAGCCACTATGCCACCGGGCCGTGTGTCCGAGCCAAATGTCATAGACGATCTATTCAGATCTCGCCTTGAAAAAGCAGAGACATCGCTCCAATTTCTCTCTATTGTATGTGAAATGTAAGCCGACACTTGAGAAGACAAGTTCTAAAACCAAATAAGTTTGAAGATGCTGAGTTTGAATAAAGTGCAGAACTACTGGCTATAAACAAAGGAAGGCAAAAATATCGCGAGCCCAGACATCAGCACACCTAATCTAAGATACTAGTCTAGTTTCGCTCGCTTCAAGCGCCGCCTCTTGCGATGGTTTTCTATTGGAATTAATGGCAGGAAATTGTGCAACTCGCGCGCGATTCGCACGCGAATTTAGTATCTCTCGCGGCATCCATTTGTCAGACGCCTCTTTATGGAAAGTAATTAAGAGTTATCCACACGTATTCATCAAAAATCGATTCCTATTTGTAGCGACTAGCGAGGACATTCCTTATATTACGCCAATTTCCTGTGCAATTTGATCGGAGTGACGGTGAGTGGGTTATTGATAGGATCAGATGGGAGAACGGTTATATGCTCTCCAGGAAGAGACGTTGCATACGCTAGTTTTTATTAGTTGTATTTAAGTATATTAACTACCAGAACCTGAACTGCTGTTATATTAAATAGGAAGATAATCATCCTTACCTTGTCGACCATGTTCGCTGTCAATGCAGATTATGCTATTTTTCGTGTAATGTTTCAACCGAATCTCTTAAAAACTAGTGACTGGTTGTCGATTTGTCTGACTGCCCTTCTGTCTGTCGAACTAATAACAACTTGAGAACCACTGGATCGGTTATCTTGCATTACATAGCTTGGTCATGCTAATATATTTCAGGCTATAGTAATTCAGAGATAACCACCAAACATATCATATAGGTCGAAGTAAAATGGACCAATCCCGTTTTTTTTTTAATTGAATATCTCGAGATCTAAAGTAAATACCTTTCGCCCCCCCCCCCCCCCTTTGGGCTGTCAAACATTCTGACGACGATATAAGGTAAAATAGACGTGTAACAGGATCGCACCAGCCGTTTTTTCTAACCACGCTTATAGCACATAGCAAAGACGCGCATATTAACAAAATACGTTCGCTCAGGCTATTAGTCGGATCAAAACGTGTATTTAACATTTTCTCCTTAGAATTTTAATTCAATGATTTTTTTCTATGTATTAGAAAAACATATATAAAATTATGCGAGGCGCGGGGCCCCTAAGAGTCATGGGGCCCATTGGTCGGTGCCTACCAGTCCTATTGGATAATCCGGCACTGCATACAGTTCATTTAAACTGTTAATTCGGAGTGTTCTTTTAGTGATACATAGAAATTACATAAATCTAAAATATAATATTAGCAGTTTTATGTATGCATTTGCAATATTTCTTGAGTTATAAGTAAAAAACCGAGTCACATAGGCGCAACAGTGAAACTATATTATTTAAAACGCGAATGACTGAGTATTCTAGTATAGTTGTAAAGAAACGTTGTATGTACAATATATAGTAATTAAGTAGGACTTTCGATTGATGGATATGCATATTAAATATATATTTCTAGTAGTTCTCGACGTTTATATAAATTATATTCCTACTGTTTCGGCAACTGCAAGTTTCTAGCGATGTTAAATTGAAGTTCTCCTCCTATAAAATCTTCAGTAGCGGTTAAATTAACAGCCGCATTAGAACGGTTGTGACAAACTCGGCTCGTACTACTAACGATAAGAGGGTAGCCCTTGTCGCAAAAAGCGGACTGATCACAGCATCCGCGCGAAGTGATTATAAGCGAACGAGATGTCGCTTCTCGCGGCTTATCGGCGAGCGACGGAGCGACAGCGGTAACGGAACTCGCGGCGCGATGCAGATACCGCAGACCCGCTGCCAATAGCACTCACCCTGACAACTGTCATCGGCATAATCTATTGCCGCCGCTCTCTTATACCCGCTTGTTCTAAATCTTAGCAGGACTGGACGAACGCAAAATGAGCTGCAGAATTATACACTGCGATATATTAAAAGATACTAATCTGCAATCAGTGGCATGCATTGCGTTTAAAGTTGAGGTAAGCATCCTCGTCTGCCAGATCAAATTTTAGTAAGCACCGCAGGCGACTTTTTTGGTGGCGTTGTTAAATATCACTTTTATTGACTTATTCGATGTTTTGTTCTGAATTTGTGAAGATTTTTTAACAAAGAGATAGTTAATATAACCACTGAATTAAATGGTATTTCGACTTATACCTCTCACAATAGCCAATAAATAAAAAATTATTAATGGAGGACGGGGAGGGTTTTCTTATTTGCCATATAGTTATTTCCATCTTTTAAAAAATAACGGTGCCTTTTTATTGATTTCCACAGAATGTATTCATATTTTTTTTCATTTTCAACGACAGGTGAAAATGCACATCGAATTAATTAAGACTAAAATAAATGAAGGCACTATTTTATGCATTTTTAAATCATTCCGATGTACATATGCACTTCAGAATATTAGGTGCGTGGTCACATTAGGTGCGAATTGATGAATCTCGGATTAAACTCCGATCAATGTTGCATTATCCCAAACGCTTACCTGGCTCAAATTGACTAAAACATAGGGCAGAGCAGCAACTCGAAACAATGTTCGTGAATTATTATTATTAATTACCGTATTTTTTATTATAATCAATATTTTTTGACGTTGGATATATTACAGATATTTAGGAATGACATTGGGCTATTTCAAATGAACACTATTTTAACAAACACCAATAACAAACAAATAGTAAGTTAAATGTATATGTACTTATCAGGTCGTAGCACTGGGCTCCGTTTGTGTGGTAGATTCTAACTAAATATTCTCAATGATTATCAGAACAATGCGAAAAGAAATTTTCAAATCGGATAATCATTATGCAAGATCTTTTCAGGGACACGGAGGGAGACCGAGAAGTTGAGAAAAATAGGAAATCGGATGGGAGGAAATGTCTTTTCATCAATGTAGTCCGATTTCAAAAAGCCTTTAATTTTTTTTATTAAGTCGTATAGTAATTTAAAAAATGGTGATCGAAGTATTGAAAATGTGATTTTACAGTCGTCCATTCGTATGGCAGCTACCATTTCCACTGTAAGTCCGGAAACCTAAGTCTGATCAGCTATTTCTATTGAACAATAAAATACATTGCCTTAATAATTATTTTTAATTAGGCAACGCATTCTTGAGATATCATACGGAAACGTAGATACATAGACAGACATGTTTTTTTTTGTTGTCGGGAAAAACATGTATTTTTTTATGTCGATTTAATACGAGGGCATTCGTTCTAGCGTTGGTATGGTGCCTGCTTAATTACATTCGCTTTCACTCTAGCTACAGTAAAAGTAACTTTTCAAAAATACAATACAAAAAACTGTACTGTCGCTACAAAACTCATTAAGACCAAAAAAAAACAAACGGACTTCACATGTTCAGAATACCTAGGTGACAAAGTGGAGGCTGTACATGTAAAATTAAACCAGTGAGATGAGTGGAATAGCGTCGGGTACAAACTATCAATCAACTGGTTGGTGCTTTTATCGAAACTCCTGAGAAGCCGCCGCTAGCTGCTGTCACGCACCGCCACTGACCACTAGATAGGCGACCCTTGCCGAGCGGTGACATAACACGCACTAGCTGCAGACAGGGCTGCGAGAAACTTCAACAAATATTTATAAATAAAATAGGACATTTTTTTAGCCTTTACGGTAATGACCCATCTTAATGTCTAGCGACAATTATATTACAGGCGGCCGCCATATTATAGTTATCCCCTTAAAACAATGAAAGAGTTGAACATTGTATTTCCATCGATTCAGCAAGTACAGAAAAACCTCTATCTATAGTTTTTGAAGAGACAGAAGAAATAGGAATACGGTTATTGCGGAAAGACGTGGGATTTAAATAAGTCATAATTCCAATACCTACGTTTTCTATGTTCATCTTAGAATACTACAGAATGCAATTAAAAATAATAAGTGGATGGAATTGTCTGCAGCGAAGTTTTTGCATATTACAAAATTACATAGACACTGAAGTTAAACATTATTTGATAACAAAAACAAAGTATTATCTATTTAAAAAATCCTTTGTGATTTGCTTTTAATCTGGTTTATATCCATAATACCTTTAAATAAATTGGTACAGCGAAGGATCCTCGTCATCTTCAACGTGAACCTCTTCATTACTGTTCCGCGTAGATTTTCTATTGTTTTTCATCTAATGCGTAGAATTTCCTGGTATTCCCTAACTTGCATGGTACTTTAAAAAAAAATACAATAAAGCCAACACTCCGCTGGCCAGCTGCTTTTCTGAAATTTTGACGGTTATCGGCCGATAGGGATAGGTCGTCGACGCGATTCCGGTGCTTCTTCGTGACATCATGGGAATTTCCTAATTATGTGTAAAATGTCCAAAGTAGAAAATGCTAGTTGCATCGGGAACTTCATAACAGCATTAACCCACCTACATCCGATTAAGGAACCGACCGATTGAGGAAATTTTAAATTACCAAAATAATTAGCGATATCTTAAATAATCAATTCGGTAAAATAATGTATTGAGCACCGACAGATACTATCTATTTTTATGTTTTTTATATAGGATTAATTCGAGACCAAACAAAATACACGATATTGGCGACAAAACGATGATTCGGGGGTTGATCGATAGAGACTGTATATACTATAGATATTTTTTACAAATTTAATGTTAAGGCTTTAATTCTGAACTGCAGTTTTCGTCTAAGTTCGAGCTATCTATATAGCTCGCTCATTATAATCCAAATTGGTTTCTTCGCGTAAGAATCTTACGTACTCTTGCTGGGAGTACCCTTGTTTGGCGACTAATAGTTCCATGCAGTTTGGGCCATATGACCTGCTGGTTACCTTAGGTCGGCTCAACTAACGATTAAACTCCTATCCGGTAGCCCACTCAAGAGGGACGATCCAGGAAAGGGCTCTGTTTTCGCTGTCACGGCTTTGTCGTGGACAGGTGGGATCGGATCCTCTGTGGGAAGACCTCGGGCGCTGCTGGGTGGGTTGAGCATCGTGGGGCATTAGCCAATCGACTGTGCATTCTGGCGAATAACCGGGGAGGGGCTCTGGAAATAGTATTTTACGTTTCCTAGGAAGCGGAAGTGGCTGTTGGCCTGATCAGCTAGTCTAAAAATGATTACCGGTTGTCCACTATTTTCTGGTGAAAGGACGGGCAAAAGGCGACCCGGTTCGCGTTACATTCCAGCCGAATTACCGCTAACACCAGGTAGAGGCCGCGCAAGCAACTTCGAAACTGCAACTATACGGACACACTGTGTTCGCTGAATCGTCGCCTGCATATGGTATAAAATAATAAGTGATACTGCACTTTCCGCTCGATATTTAAGAATGTGATCATAAAACGTATCTATTTATTAATTATCTTTGACTAGTGTACTTCATTTTGTGTCACCCTCATAATATCTTTATGAACCAACCTCCTCGTGTGGTATAAATAAATAATAGACAACCCTGCCTCTCGAAGGACACTGATCGCATTGCCGAAGTGATCGATATAATAAATGATTATCGATACTTCTCTTCCTGCTTTCTTGCCGGCGCTTGATTGAGCACAATCGGCCTTGCATTAGCGTCGACCGACATCACGACATCATAATGCCATCCATACCAGGGCGGCTCAACTGCGGACGCACTTAATTTAATTAAACAGATTTAAATAATATTGTAACTTACCCTCCTAATGGTGATTACAGTTGAAACTAGGATGTTTCACATTATGACAATTAATAAAATCATTAAAAACAAAAGGTTATGTGGAATTTTAAGTGAATTTTCTTTTTATGTGTAATATGGCCTCCTACAAATTGAAGTCATTGCAGCGTTATGTTGACGCGCTTTAACCACTATATATATATATTGAAAAGTTTACAGTTTGTAATTCCCCCTCATTAAATAAAATGTGTACCCAGAGTGTAACAACTAAGGATTTATAGCGATTAATTGTGTTTGCGTAAAGAAGTAATACGAGTAATATAAAAGTTCAACTCATTAATTTATGTCGTACTGGAATTATACACATACAAAGTTTTGTATATATGGATGATTGTTTGTGAACTAAACTAGTTATTTAACCTAGATAAATAGGGGTTATTATGTAACTAGGGTTTATCACAAGTCGTTATTTGAATTAACAGTTGTACTAAAATCAAATCGTAAAGTAAAAACAAGTCAAGTCGAGTATCACAGACAGAAAGTAGAAAACTAGTCTTAAAATTCTACTTGCGCTTTAGTTAATTATGAGTGAGAAAAGACAATTTTATTGAAATTTTCCGGTGTAGTGGGCTAACGCTGCGATATTTTATCGTGTGCCAAATCTATGTGTGCACGATGGACGTAGCCAAAAAATAATTAATGGGGGTGGTGTTGATTATTTATTTATTAATTTTATTATATAGCGTTTGAAAAAATTAAAACGTTTTTTCGCTGTGGTAATGCTATGCACTTTTTTATTTTTTATTTTGTATGCCATTATGTAGATTTTTAACATGAACGCTTTAAATTTAGGTACTGTAAATTTAGGTATTACTATTTTGCTAATGATCCCACAATTCACCCGCGTTAACTGTTTTCCCCCATTTTTCTTTTTGCATAAAAGTTCCTTCAAAAACGTCCGATAGTAGTTTTAAGGCGACGTACCTACTACTTAAAAAATAAACCGTATCTGAGTTTTTAAGCCCCGCCTACTTACCCCCTCCCCTCGCGACGGGGCAGGTGTTTATTATGTTGACTCATCTCGCAGCGATATTCACTCGCTATCGATGTCTGGACTAAACACACTAGGTATACACTATTGCAATGGGATTTATATTTTGGGATTATGCAAGTGTCATGTACCTACGCTGGTGAAGAAGGCTACGCTTTATCATCATCTAAACTTGAACATTATATTACTTTCCCGGCTGCCACTGGTAGGGAAGGTGTTGTGATCGTGCGGAAAAAAATGTTTAGATAACGATAGAGATGTCCATTTTGAGGTCCACCAAGATGATTAAGACCATTTTCAGAGAAATGTATGTCTGTTTGCCTGTATGTAATCTCTCACGATAACTGCCGAGCCGTTGAACCGATTGAGTTGAAATTTGGAACATAGGGATAGTATCACCCTGGAATGCGCCCATTAGATTTTGGCTGTCAACTGTTAAACCAAACTATCACTGTCAAAAATTGACAGAAGCCATATCTTACAGAATTTCATTTGCGATATGTCATTTGAAATCCCCTGAAAAACTGTATTAAGAAGAGTCACCTGTCACTAATTAATTTTCGACATTTTAAAATTATTTTAAATGGTGATAAATGACAATTGGAGAAATGCCGTTAACTGTTTTGGATACAGTTTTCCAAGGGCTTTTAAATGACATAAATCGCAATTCATGTTCCGTGAGATACAGCTTTAGTATTTTTTTGATAGTTGTAGTGACAGTTTTTGATAGTATTTTTTGGCAGAAAAAACATTTAGAATCGAATTAAAAAACAACATTGTGTATCGAACTATTTATTCGCGGTATAATAGTTCTTTGAGGAGGACATAACGACACCCATCGCCTTGTACATTATCATTAAAAAATTATTTAATTAAAAAGTAATATAATTTATTTTTAGATACTGTAAGCACATCATTGTAAACTTTAAAGAAATACACATCATTAAAAATAAATAATTATTAATTAAAATATAAAATCATTAAGACAAAAAATCATGAAGACATTTCTGGTTGGCAAAGTAGTCTGTTATTTCTGAGTAGATACATACATATTAAATGTAAAGAGACGAATAAATACATTTAAAATTGCGCAGTACATTTGAGACTTCCTTTTTGTAGCCTTGACAGTGTCGCTTTGTAGTGGTGCGCCGACTTTTGTAATTAAAATTCATCAAATGATAATACATTTTCAAAAGCCTGTTCATCATTATTAATTAGATCTGTACTCAGCACAGATTTGGAATATCGTGTACTTTTCGGTGGCTCTATATTGCTTGTGCTTTGCTTTGGAGTGTTATTGGCAAGTACATTCTCTGTGAGTTCTTTGCTCACTTTGTGATGGAATCACTGAAAACTAACTACCGCTTAAGCGTTGGACAAGGGAGAGGAACCGATTTCTTTCGTTTTATCGTGTCGTTTCTTTTATTTGCTTCTTTCAAAGTGTATTCAGGCTCCCTTAAATCCATATTCCTTCATACTCCTGGATCGATAATTTCAGGTAATACACAGTCCATATAAAAACAAACAAGTTTTTTCCATGACATTTGTCCAAATCAAATCATTCGTCTGTATATATTCGGTTTTGAGGGGATCGTTTTTACCAGACCAAAATGTAAATAGGCACACTTCCTTTCCAGTTATATGTATCGTTCCAGTTACAGTTTCTTTCCAGCACACTTTCTTTAAAGTTATCCACAATACCACAGATAGTTCATACCTTGTTGAAAACTTACGTTTTTTCGTTCCTCAGCGATTAATTCGCAATTCACGCACGTTTGAGGTATCTCGTGCCAATACCAACTACGGGAAACATTCCATCGCTTATGGGCTGATATGCACGTACGACTCTTGTTTCTCCACCATCGACATTTTCAACCTCAACCAACCGACGTTCGTTAAAGAATTATTCAAATCAATTGCACCTAACGAGCTTGTTAATACCTATAGTAATTAGTTATATACTTTCTATACAACAAAATAAAATTCGAAATTTAAATTCTAAGTGTCAACATATTTTAAAATTTTCTCCCCTCTAAATAATAATTAAATAATAAATTTTAGTGATTATAGTGCAATTCTATAGTCTGGATTAACTCGCGGTTAACACGGGACGCGTCCCGAAGGATCTGATCGGTCTGAGCTGTTCACTTTAAATATTCGACCAGCGTGTCTATGGAAAAGTCGACCATCGAAAACAAGCGAGCTGTAGTTACTGGCTGAAGGCAGATCGACTTTGCTGAAGATAGATCGGAGGACTTACTGAAGGTGGTGGTGGATTTGATTGACCAGCCACCTTTCGAAGACTATATGCAAAGACTCTCAGCAGGAGGTTACCGCAAGGTATAAGGACGATCAATTGTGCGCTGGCAGCTTAGAAGGATTACGAGACTCTTGTGGAGGCGATAGTGGTGGACCTCTGCAAGTGGCGATAGCTGACAACCAATGCCTTTTCAACATAATCACCGTTACCAGTATTGGAAAGAGCCCTTGCGGAAGTGCCAAGGGACCTGGCATATACACTGCCGTGAAGAGTCATGTGAAATAAATGGCGTTTTAGGAGTATGTCTACCGGCGAAAAATTGTCCAAAAACTGAGGGGGATTTGCCAAAAGGGAAACTATCACAATTTTGTATAATGTCGGAACAAGAGACTGTATGCTGTATTCAACACAGCCCCATGAGCAACAACACGAGATCATCAGAAAACCAGGATAAATCCAATAATGCATCTTCTATATCACCGCCTACTACAACAACTACCAATAAGTCACCGGTCATCTCTACAATAGCTCCAGAAAAAACTCAAACATCACCACAAGCCATAACTACCAATTTCATAAATGACAGTGTGAAAAACGAACTAAATCCGAAAAAATAGCTCTGCAATATTGAGTAAAAATTTAACAATGACAGTCATTGCTGCGTTAGCGATTAATTGATTTATTTTATTTTATCTGCATCCAAACTTTTCTCTGGTCGTAACGGTCTCCGTTCCATCGGGTTCAGAAGAGGGAGGAAGAGAGAGTGCACCCGTGGTCGCGCGCCCACCTGTGCACTATAATATAGCCTGCGCACTTGACTGCTTCCGAACAGTGGACTCTGAGAAGACTAAAGAAGTCACTAGAATCTACAATGCAGTCGCTGTGGCCGAACACGGCTAGAAGGATATATATACAACATATCAGTAGCTACCACAAATATTTATAAATATCTATAAATATTTATTATATATCTATAAATACCTATAAACATCAATAAATATCTGTATTTATATATCCACTATACGACCTATCTATATCTTTATTTATATCTATATACATATACACATACCATCGTCTAACTCCTTCTTCCTAATCACTTCCAATTCCCTACCTCTCCCATCGGTTTTCTATATATTTTTTATATTTAATATGAACTTTGTTTATTTTATAATTAATTTTTAAGTGTAATATGCTGAAATCCAAATGTGTAATAAACGATTATAGGCGTAATGTTTTTCTTTTTTTCTACATTTATGCACACGTATGTATATTGTATGCGCTGTATTTTTCCAGAAATAAAATAAAAAATAAATAAATAAAAAGAAATTATATATGGACCTGTCCTTGAACTTGAACGTACCAGTGATGTTTGATGCTGATTTCAAGTTTTCCATCTTTCTGTTTCCAAAATGTCACTTTTCTTTTTCTTGTCGCTTCCGTTAACCAGATTCTATGCGCTGTAATGGGAAATTTGACTTCAAAAATATAATCATCAGATATTCCATCTGGAGAAGCTCCCAAAAATGGAAATTTAGGGTCAATGAATAATCCACATTGCTGAATTTCCACTTTTTCTAGACATATTTTTCATTCTAGTGCAGTTGTTTCATTTTCTTTTCCATGGCAAATTGATGCTACGTTGCTCAAATCCCATTTTCAGTCATGGATTTAACTAAATTGGCGCATTTTGTGTGTTGTTAACTATTGACAATTTTGCCAAAGTTAGACGCAGTTACCATTTTTCTTCGTAATTCCAACCACTCGCTGCTTTCACCTTGAATAACCGTAAGTTTTTCAATTCGCAATCGATCATTTTTCTATTTTCCAATTCTTGAAATAACAGAGCTTTGCTTTTTTCGAATATTTCTGATGGAACATCGGGTTGGTTGCAATGTTCTCCATAATGCGAATTATTGTTTTTTTTTCAAAAAAACTTTCTGCTTTTATTTCTTTTATAAAGAATGGATTTACTTAAATGCCTCTGTCTTCTTTATTCCACTTTTGATATCCTGCCAGAGGGACTTTTGCCTATATATTTTTTATGTAATCTTGAGAGTGGCTGTTTTGTATTAAATGATATAACTGCCGCATTACATCGCGCTTGGTAAGACTGCTTTTGGATGTAATTTGTCCTCTTACCACCAATAAATTTTGCAATGATGCCGTTAAACCTTTCGAGAACATTACTATCTACATCATGAATTAGGCTTCTTGCATGTATTGCTACCTACGTTTTAAGTTATGTAACGTATTCTTTCCCAAATAATGTCACCCATCAAACAACTCATTGCATCCAGTGTTTCATTTTCCGACAAACAATTTTAAAAACTTCTACATTTATCATGGTTTCCAAATGCATCTATCGGGGCGTTCAAAATGTCATTATACAGGCAATCAATTTTCTCATCAATTGAAAAGTTTTGACATTTATTATAAGCTACTGCTGATGTAATATTTCTTCGCATTTTTAGTTTTTTTTTTCACAGACATTACAAGTTGAATAAAAGCTTTTAAAAAGTAGATACCTACGTTTTGTTTTTTAAATTACAATTCTGCCTATCTGACGGTTTTCTATATTAGAACGGTCAGAATCGTAGCCTAATAGTATATTATATTTATACATGGTGTATAGCTCTGTCATATGGCTCTAACGCAAATGTATTGGCATTATTTACTGTCCCCTTATATATGACACATTTTGACTCGCGGGAAGCAAGCTGAAGTGGCGCACTCGTTTTAAACTCGCATAAGATCACACCGGTCGTAGGTTCAAAACCTACCGATATGTATTTTTTTTTTGTTTTTATACATAAAGAAACATTGTTATCAAATAAATGAACACTTTTTATTAAAAAAAAGTAATATTGTAAATTTAAAAAAAAAAAAATAAATATTAAATATTATTTTACTTATTATTGTTTCTATTTTTCAACATATGATTTATCATGTTTTTAAACCTCTTTCATTTACACGGTGAAATAGCCATCTAAAACCGATATTTTTTTACTTCACATCTCCGATCCATCGAAATGTCAATTTGGTAATAATAAGTCATGAAACAGAGCGTCGCGAACGCAACCGCATATGTCGGCCTTCGAAGCCGAAATGAACCACGTTTCTAAGAGCCAATAACATTTCATTATAAAAGGTTGGCTGTTATGCCATTTGAATCAGTAATTGATCCCCACATAAGAACCATATTGACCCAATGTCGCTTGCGGCATTTTGAATGCCAGCGCGTCGTCGCGAGAAGAGCGCGCTCATCTCATTGTATGACAAAAATAATATAAACGGGCTCTGCAAAATATTATTTTTAAAATATACTGATATTTTATTTGAAAAAAATAATCGTCAGTACTACAAGTTTATTGTACATAGTTTATGTAAAAAAAAACAAACTTGAAAAAAACACACAGTAATAAGTAATATTTAACAGTGAATATGGATGAAAGTTACACTTTTTATATAATTCTTTTTTACAAGAAAAACTTATTTTTTTAAATTTATGCGAAAGCATTCCTCTTTACAACTATTGTTAAAATGCCGTAGTATTTTTTTTGAGTTTCTTGATCGTGCAGTTTAGTGTGAGGCACGTTTCAAAAAATGCTCTAAAATGAAAATTTCCTGTATAGCTCCCAGATTTAATTATTTTCCTCAATTTTCCAATACTTAAAAAAAAATCTGAAATAGCTATCTACTTAAGAAAGGTACTGTGAGTTACGATAATTTTTTTTTGTTGGCTAACATCATCAGTTATTTCAGTATGACTGTTCAAAAATTGCCAAAAAATGTAATTTTCGAAATTTACCTACATCGTCGCCTTAATGAAAAGATCTCAAAAGATCGACTACACCAGTTCTAGTCGCGCCGCACTGGCGCGATGGCAGAGCTACTGTCGCTTATTAGCATACAAAGTCATCGTCGGTCGTGACTGCGGCGCGGTCGCGGGCGCGCGCTGTCCCACGTCGCCCTCAGCGACAACAATACAAAATAGCGTATTTTTCAGGCGGCTCGTGGGAGGCAGTAAGCCCGAGAGAAATGTCACCGAGGCGTAAATGAGAATTTATTCAGCGCATTCAGCTGCGACTTATTGCAACATTGTGTTCGTCTTCAGCGGAGGCTTTGCTTGTTGCGTTTTGGAGTAACATTATAATCATTCGTTATGATTGGTATGATATAATGTATGATGATATAAAATGATTATAATGTATAATCATTATTAGGTCTTCTTCTTCTGGTACCAATTCTCATCTCCCTGGTCTAGAAGACCGTATCTGGGCTGTTTGAATTCGCAGCGATGATGTGACTAGGAAATAGAATATAGTGGTTTTTATTTGTCTCTAAATCGCTGTTGGATCACCGCGGCCGTCGATTCCAACGCGCCATTTCATGTCTAGTCTAACACTGATGATCGCGATATGTATTCTGCACCTCGCTTCTAGCCGGTATTAAGACTTTATTTGCCACTTCTCAAGATATTATTTAAATAATAGAATTATAGACTCCTATTATCTATGTAGATTTACCATTTTAAGAGTATATGGTTAATGTCTCTACTGTAAAACTATAAGTCAAGAATCAATCAATGCTATAATGGAGATGTTTTTCCTCTTTGGAGTTTTTTTTTCTGGTAAAATGTATTCCGAATATAGTGGAAAAATATTGGAGCGTGATCTGGTGAGCACGAGGGATGACCAATAATTTCCAGTCGCTAGTGTGTGTTCGTCCGAAAAAGCAGTGGCGAAATGCGACTGGCCAGTCTTAGTTGTCTAATCACTGAGCTTCTCCAGCATTATTTTCAGTTCTTAACAGTATCTATAATTGTTGTGCCAGATCTCAAGAAGCTGTCATGGATATCACCAGCACACGATCTTATAGTAGAAAAGACACATTTTTTAAACTTTTACATTATTTCACACACGAAAATATCCGAGCAGTAACAAACGATTAAAAGACAAATGAATAAGTGATTTTGAAAAATGAGTAACATGGCTTTCAATTAGGATTTATTTTAATTTGAAATTCCAGCTCAAACCGAAGTTACCTAAGTTGACATTGGCCAGCGTGAAAAAACCATAATTCCATAGCTAAATACCTTATAAGTATGTATTGCTAATAGCTTTGCTATGCGTAATCGAAAGTATGGGTCAGGTGGAATCGATTAAGTTTAAAAACCCTGCTAAATATATTTATCAATAAATAAATTAAATTTGATGGAAGTAACAAATGTCTTGCCATAATTTTTGAGCTCTCTGAAGCGTTTGATATTATTATCGGCGACGTTTCGTAGTAGTTAGGCATAATGGACACCCAAATACCGTACTTGGATTCAAAGTTATACGTATAGCAAATTACAAGCTACGTACCGGCATTGTTAATATATCTATTGGCAGAGCTAACTAATTACGACTTCCTCAATGATCTTTTTTTTTAAAATTAAACTTAACTGTCATCTGCAATCATTGAGTTGGTTGTAAGAGATTGTCATGAAATAATCCCTGGCCGCCCATTATGAAATTTCTCAATAAATAGTACACCACGTGAACTTTATTATTATTATTATTTCACACACATTTAAAATACTAGGTTGTTTATTTTAAAATCTACCTTGCTGGAGTGATGCTTGTACTAAGGTAGACTTTTATGTATTGTTTTTCCCTTTTTTTTGTTGTTAAGTGTAACATAATGCAGCATTGCTTTATGTGGTAGCTCTATATTTACTCAAAATATTATATATACTTAACATATTTTAATAGTATAATATAAATAATAAAATTAAATATTCATATATACGCATATACATATATACATATAAATCTACACATATATACATGCTTTACATCTATACATATACATACACATGAATAAAAAGAGTAGTTGTATGTAGTTAGGTATTCTTATACAGCTCTATAATTAACCAATTTCCCCGTTTTCGTTCAAGATTTGAATTTTGTTCCTTCCTTACCAATTTCGTGCCTTCCTAGCTCAATCAACAATTCCGTCATAATTTTTCTTCCTCATATGGTATCTAACTTCACTTTTAATTCCGAATTTATTCTATTGTGTAGTCACAATTGTGTAGAACATGATCACCACATGATACAAAATTTTGACAAATAATGAAAAATAACAAAATCACTAATAATTTCGCAAGAATCAAACAACTACGGTTCACGCAAGGCTGTGATTATGTAGGTGCATTAAAGATGCAATAATTAAATATATATAGTACCGTAATTGATATTCAAAATGAGCGATTTCGTGTTGTTATGACTGCTTCATAATTAAAGTCCCTGTCATTTTGAGTAATTCGTTTTAAATTCCACCGGCTGCGAAACGTTCATTATATCGCGGGTTAAGTATGCGTCCAATTACGAACGTTCCGTACATAGCATTTAAATCTTGACCTATTGCTTGCCGTACTATCGTACGGCAATGCTGGCGGAATAACCGTGGGTTGCTAATAGCGATACCTTTGTACTGTTTCGGAATCGTCCGATCGTCGAGATCTTCTGCGTATGGATTGTTTTCGAAAATGCGCGTTTGTTGATGTCTCTTGCTTAACCCCTTGAGTATGATACGACCAAATCTGGTTCTGAAACAATTATCCGTTGAGTATGATACGACTAGATCTGGTTCCGCGTTTTTTTCACTTCTTTGACGTTCTCATATTTATTCATAATTATCTAATTGTTTTACAAAATGATATTTCAATATTCTATATTCGAAATTTCAATGCAATCATTGTGCAGTTGTTCTTTTTATGATTGGTGTAGTAGTTTCGTAGTTATAGTACTTTAAGGTCGATGTCGCCGAAAATCCTGCAAAAGAGACAGATGCATCCATGAAAATACCCATTTACTCCAAGGGTTAACTGTGTATGATTTGCGAGCTCACTTCAAAGAACTTTCGAAGGTCTTTTTTACCACATGGGTATATTTTCTATGAGACAAAAGATAGATCGATCATATTTATTGAAGTAAAACTGATAAGCATATGAGTTGTATTTTTTTTAATAATTTGAACCAAGTGCGATTGCAGTCGTAAATAATGTGTGAAATTATATGAATTCACTTGCTATGTTTCACGATTATTAATTTTATCTTTTTTTTCTATATTTATTATCGCATGCAGGGTCAGGCATTATACATTTCTTTAAACATATTATAACAATGTTTTTGGATAGTTGATAGCCAAAACCCTAAATTTTCCCCTGCATTTAAGGGTTAAAGCTCGCATTAAACGTTTCGCGGAGTCGCGGTCGTCCTAAATAAGCACAGCAGCTGATAATGCAGTGCCATTAGAGCAGTAACTATTTTGAATAATAAATAGCAGTAATTAAATAATAGCTGCTGATACAGACTGCTTGTCTAGCGATTTAAATGCTATTGCATTCATATGCTGTACTGTACTGTATTACGACTGAGTTTCGGCGGCATTCTTCTTTTAGTGGCTCTCTGAGAGTAGGATTGCTAAGCTAGTTTAAAGGTGATAATCTTAATGCTATTAGCTATCGTAATTTTATATCATTATTATTAAATTCATCCTATGCTAACGAATATCAGTGACGCATTGAATGTTCTAAATATACGTCTTAACGTCGCTTTTTCTGTGTCATGAGGGGAAAATTGTTTTTAATTTTTCTCTAACTCAGAATAAAATCTACTGCTTCCATAGCTAATGTTATGTTTGTTTACTTCTTTGTTCATATCGTATAAGTATCTAAATTACAGTATATGTTTAAGTCGACATGTCGTCCCGTTGTGCATACCAACGAACTGCAAATTGTTAACAGATTAGTATGCACGCCGAGTGGCCAGTATATAATTAGGGACATTTTTATGGCTCTATTTAGACATCGGCGAACGCATAAATTTCAAACTCCGATAGTATAATTACCGACAGAACGATTTATTTCAAACACCCGCCCAGATTAATTAGTTTTGTCGTAACTGTGGCTTATGAGAAACGGACGGAGTGGTTATGCTACTGGATTTTAATAATAGTTTTCTGCAAGAATGAAGGCAGTGCATAAAATTAAATTGTTTTTTTTTGTTTGAGACTCAATTGAAACGCGCGTTGTATAATTGTGAAAGTTTTCTTATAGGTGTAGTTTCTTATTTAAAAAATGTATTAAAGTGCTCGAGCCTGCGGCTCTCGTGAATGGACATTTGTCCTTCTTAAACGAGCTTTCGGTTATTAATATACATTTTAGGTGATATAACATGCAGTATAAATATTGTGTTTTTTTTACACTATTTTTCAAAATTTTGAGCTTCTTCTTTCGAAAATTTAGCGCCCTCTATATATTATTTTCAATTGGCGAATCGATTAGCATTGTCTTTATCATTTTTAGTTTAGCGGTTTCCGAGTAGGTAATAACTTTTTTAATTGCAAATAATAAACTACTAAACTAAGTTTAATTGCTTATCGCTAGCCCGAGAATTCAATTATTTAAAAAAAAACCTCATCCAAATCGGTCTATCGGTTTCGGAGATCCTATTCGACATCGTAACATCGTACATAACACAGAAACACATAATAATCGGATGTATTGATAATAGAATTACATACATACATAGGTGACGTAAGATCCATAGATGTAATTTTGCATACGGTGTGGTTTGATGCGCCTCCAAATATGCAAGCTTTCGAATCCCTAAAACATTCATTGTGGAATCATGCCGTTAGAATTAAAATCGTGTTCATTCTGAAACTTTCACAATTAGATAAACAATGTATTATTGTCATAAGCAGAAAAACATTTTATTTTCGATCAATCGCCCTTACATTTTATGATATAGCATAATTCGATTTACCGTAATATCTATAATTAAAGCCATTTTATGAATTTATTACAAATATTTTGGCAATTGAGCAGACTATTGATTCTAAATATTTATCTTCCTAGATTGATCTTTATGTATATTTGCTTAAATGGCAGCTAATTTTATCTACTTTTTACGTTTGGGTGTAATTCCACTCAAATTCAAATTATTTATTGAGTTAAAATTATGGGTACATTCAATATACATAAGTCTTAACCTAACTAGGCTGCCGCCTGCCACTGACTAAATAGTTTCGTTAATTAAATCACAAAGCACCTGACTAGTCAAATACTCCGATGTCTGGATTTACTATATTTGGTGGTTTCCACTAGTCATCTTCATTTTGTTTGTCTAAGGATGTTACAAAACCTTGACAACACCCCAACTCGTTCCCATAAATAACAACATAATCCAGACACCCACGTCTTTATTGCAGCCAGAACCGGCGCTCTCGTTCCCTGAGGACTAAGAGGCAGCTTAATGACCTCTTCTGATTTGCTAACAACCTTCCAGATAACGGGCTCGCGAGCCGAAATACCATCTCGTTCAGCACAGACGCCAGCCAGATGATAATCTTTCACTTGACATGGATATATACGTTCAGATAGAGGTTGAACAGTAAGGGAGTAAATATTACTGTCCTAGCTAAATGACCTGCTAAATTACATTAATATATTATATACATTTCCAGAAATTAATGTTAAACATTTAAACTCTTAAAACAGCAATAAAAATAATTAACAACAATGGAGATTCATAATCACAGCTGATATCTAACACTATTGACATTTGTCGGACACCTATGCTACGTTTCCAGAATTACCAATCAGAAATTTCGATTTCAAATTGGTTCCTTCGACTAATAGTGCCATGAAAATACACTGGGTTTATAGTAAAAGGCATAGACTTATCTTGAATAATATTCAAGGTAAGTCTATGCCATAGTAAACATATTATGTCTACTATGTTGTTTCATTATATCTCAGGAAGTCATTTCAGGATACGGGTTCAAAAGACGATAATACTGGCAACAGCCAGAATTTTAAGAAGGTCTCCTCATCTTCATCTCAACCACTCGGATTTGGTTTGAGAATGTATTACCTGCCTAGAAGCAAAAAGGTTGAAACTGTTTTCCTAAAGGCAATTCAACGCAAGGCAACTACTTCGATGTTGATGATCGTGTTTATTCTGACATGGTTTTCCAATATGTACCTTAATCGATTATTTTGAGCTTATAGGCCAAGAGATGTCAATATTAATAAGTCCATTTTACCTTTTAATAAAAAGGTCGACAAATCTTACTTGCGCTTAAAAAGCTATGTAGGTACTGGCTGGCCCGAAAAATGCAGCCAAACGTTTTAGCTAATAATTTTATTAAATTAGTATATAGCTTACAATGTAATCTTAATAATAAAAGACAACCTCTTCTTTAGCAAGAAAGTTGGTTAGTTCTCGAAATTTGCTCCAACGGTTTTGATCCACAGCGTCAAACATTTCACGATATTCGAAATAATAGTCTGTGCTTCCTTCGAGGTTAATTTATCCCACTCCCATTTAAACCTCTGTGCCCTTGCCTTTAAAATTCGTTACTCACTGTAGTCCTAGAGATTTATGTCGGAGAGGAGAATAGCCATTCTTGAGAGCTGATGATATTAGGAAAATTTCCTTTGCACCACTGTCGAACACTTAAAACCATGTGAGCCGGGGACAACGTTTTGTTAAAATATCCATAGCTTGTTATTGAAATGCTCTCCTGACTCCTAGGAACAACCACAGCTTCGAGATTCACTTGTTCGTATATTTCTTGGTTTACTTTGACACTCTTTTAAACAAAATCAAGGGGAGTTTAGTATGAGGCGTGATGGCAAATGCCATCATAAATCATAACAGACAACTGTAACGGATTTTGAGCGAAGGGAAGAAGGCTATCATTTTGATGAATATGAGATTGTTCACTTAAAAAAAGTCCCTAAGTATCATATTTTCCAATTTTCAGTGGTGCTTCGTTTAAGAAATAGTCATATTTCAGTCGAAGTATATTATCTTTGTTCTTAAGAAGTTTCACTTTTCTCAGTTTGTATGCCATCAAATTGAGATCAAATTTAAGATCAGACAATGCGTTGTACCGTAGAGTGATTTATCTGCAAATGTCGAGCCAATTTTCTCACCTTGGTCTGTGGATAGCGATCCAATCTCCTTTTGATCTTGTGTCGGTTCCTGGACGTCCTCATAGTCATTTTTCTTTCTCCCTCGGGACCGCCTCCAATAGAGCTAAGATCGTTTTATCGTTTATTAGTTGATGAACCTAAATGGCGACTGATGCCGAGAAAGGGAACTATCTCACACTATCGTTTAACAACTTCATATAAAGTTATTATAGCTTCTCGTTGCAAAGTCGCCACAGTGACTACAATTATATTTAAATAGTTTTAAATTGTGTTAATTTGCCGCCAAGACTATGCAAAATAATAAAGAAGTCAAAGGTTTACATTTTAGATTTTCTTACTTTTTAATTTTGTCAGCGTTGTTTTGGACCACGGTGTATTTCTACTCGTGTCTGTAATTCACGCCGAATAGTGATTGATGTGGTAAATTTAACAAAATTAATAACTCAATTTTACAAACTTTAATAGTTTTACCAATTTAAATGTCATCATTTTGCATAAAAATATGTTTATTAAAATAAAAACGGTTTTAAAAAATGTATACATCATCGGCTTTGGGTGTAAAAGGCGAAAAAATAATGAGAACATACGAAGCTGATACGATCGATGTGTGAGGATTCCACTCATCATGGATTCTACGACTATTCCCCAGGTGAGCTGGTTGCAAGATCTATAGCATGCATTGGTGGCCAATTAATAGAGAGGTGAGGCTAAGCCAGAATGGCCTTAAAATTACTAAGTGTGGGTAGTGTGGTAGTGTGGGACTAAGTGTGGGTATCCGTGTGATCGGTTATCCTATCATTGTTTAATTAAAGTTAATTTAATTATATTGAAATGGTATTGTCAAGTTGTAGGCAATATTGTAATTATTCATCAATATGTAAAAGACTCTAATAAGTAGCTAAATGTTTAAGAATCATGCGCACTTACGTCTATGCGTCTGCGTGTCCTCCAAATATGGGCAACAAACTGCATGGCGTTAAAACACAAAAACTTCAATTAAAAAGGCACACACTGGATTAGGTGATATTTTTTAATTATCTTAAGGACTATGTCGATCGGAACTTGATTTTAAGGACTTTAAATCGCCTTTTTAGTCGTAATGGGATATTATTGATGTTAGTGTTGTAACCCCTCTCAGAGCCAACTGCAGGGGAATCGCGCCATCCAGATGGTTTCATATTGGGACGCCAAATCTCCATATCCTCATTGGTCCGTCAAAGTGGGCGAGGGAGACGGGGCTAAAGGGACTCGTCATAAAGGAGAGGGACGGCATGATCGCATTTCGGGTGTTAAAAGACGAAAGCAGCACGAGCCCCGAGGCCGAGCCCTGTCGACTGCCCGTCAAAAACAAATCACCCGCCACGGTGTTCATTACACGTCCGCTTGTGATGTACCTACCTAATTGAACTGTGGAACTCTGGAACACTTTCACACTAATCTCAGAATTATCCTAACATGTTCTCGTTAAAATCTGGGCTTAAGGAGTACTAAATCTAACTACTTCCCTCTGTGTCTTTATTTACTTTTAATTACATTTTATTTATTACTTCGAACCTCAACATCGCTTAGTACCTATCATCTTATTGCATCATTAGACGATTCTCTACATTACGGGAATCGCATGGCCTGATGCTTCAAAAATTGACGTGCAATTTTCATCACTTCATTTATCACGTAGAACTGTCAATCGATGACGTGTTGATCAATAGACTGCGGTTGCCAGACATCATTTTTAGTTTTCGACTCAAAAATATGCGTAGGTATTTAAATTAGTACCTAGTTACCTAAACTTGTCAACCTAGGGGTAACATAAATATATATTATTATTATCAAAAAAATTCCTCGTATACTCGTATGATTATTATCACAAAATAATGGAATATTTTAGTGACGATTACATTGATGTGATACAGCCTAAATCATACATATACTCGTATAATAAAAAAAAACATCGATACCAGTTAAAAAGAAAATGATTCATGGCGTATGGACAACTGCCCGCATGGCAGCCGCTGATTTGCCGCTGCGACGAAAGATTATTGACGATTAATCACGCGCAAGTATCCCATTTGCGACGAACAAAAGAGCGGCACAAAGTTCGCGCGCGCCATTAACCTCTCGCGTCACAAAAGACGTCGCGACGGCCGGAAAAACGTCGGCGCGGGTGTCGGCTGAACTTATGCCCTTGCTACTACAATAGAAGGGAGAGATGAGGCATTACAAACTATATTTCAAATTATTTCAATCGCGGTACCTATGCAGGGCGTATGCGAACTGCCATATTTTGTGCTACTTTTGAAACCGTACTATATTATCCCCTTCATTTTTGATTAATTATGTGAAGTAATAAGGATTGTGATTGTGCGAATGAATGACGACGTTTACATATTAAATTTATTTTTTTAACTGCATTCAAACATTAACATTATTTGTATGTCTGCGAAAATAAAACTAAAAAATGTTTGTTTGCAAAAATAAGAGGGTTTGGCATCTATGTTACTTCTAACTCTAACTCGAGTGGTGCGGTGGATTTCTCGTCTCTAGGCGATCACAAAAATCCGTATTGAAGATACGGGTTAAAAATGCAAGCGTTCGGAGGACCTTCGAGTTACATAAAGAAGGAAATAGAGAAAGAATCGGTACATGCAGATTCGAGCGGCGATGCGGTTTCAAATATATTAAAAATACGGTTTTTAACGGCCATTAGTTCTTGTGTGATTACAGATGTTCTCTTATTTATTCTTTGTATAGATATGCGGTGGTATGGTTGTCATGGTAACACGGATGTATGCATATGTACAGATCAAAGGTATGAAACTGTATTAGTGGACAGCAGAACAATAAGGACAATAAGTAAATATGCAGGGAATGAAAGCTTGCGGATTGTACGAAAAAAATCAATTAGACTTCTTCAAAGTAAACTACTCGGTTTAATATTTTCGACAATCTCGTCATATCTCTTTATGGAACTTTTAAATATAAGAATTTACATAATGTAACGGTTTAAAACGACTAACTATGTAATATTATTCCACAAGTTGGATTATTATCGCTATATCTTCATAATGATATGTTACATCTCGATAGGAATCTGCAGGCCTCTTTTATGATGTACGCTTTACCGCTGCCCGTCAATCTGTGAGCTTTTGTTATTAGCTGAAACAAAAGTTGATTGGCCCGGCGAATAATAATTTAGCTTCTTTGACAGGATAACGGGAGCCTCTGTGAACCTTTCAACATTACCATGGATAAGAAAGAGCTGGGAACTGAGCGTCCATCGTGTTATATACCGCAGTTGCCTTAATGAGATTTATTTATTGTTTTAAATTGAGAGTATCTCACTAGATTTCAACAAATTGTCAAATGAGTCGTTCTTCAGTTACAGACAGTAATAAACTGTCATTAACGTTTATATATTTTATGCATAAAACTAATTTATTCTTGTTTCATTGTTTCAGGTCAGTGAGGCTAATTGGTATAACTGCAGATATATACGCACGCGTACCTACGCTGTAATGACGGTAAATATAATATAATATAGCCTTTAACCTAAAGTTTATGAAATTTTATCATTATTTTAATAATTGTGAGATATAATATTGTTTTACATACCAATAAATATTTTAGTTTTTTTACTGCAAGCCGTCATCTGTTGACTTTTAGCAATACTAAAAACGCGTGGTAGCGTAGAAAAAAATGCAAATGTTGACGATGGTTTGTAAACAAGTAAATATATTGAGAAGAATAAAAAACACGACTACACGTTACAGAAAGTGAACTATTTTATTTATAATTATTTTGATTTCAGATGTTATGCGATGCTATTTCGAATTATTTTTATTTAGATGCATGTATGTTTCTGAAATGTACTCAATCAGTCCTTTCATTTGACACCTTTGATTTTATGATATATTTATGTTAATTTATTATATTTGGATATTTGGACGTTCAGACAACTACCAATGACCTACAGACGACCCTCGGAATGATATACCAATTCTAACAATAGCACACACATCTAAATCGGTTCAAGCGTGTAAAAGTTGACAACGAAAAAAGCCTGTAAAAAACATCAAGGAAAATAAAACAGATCAAATACATGTACATGTGAAATCGAAAACTATCGCGGTTGTTTGACATTATAAATAGGATTAAAACGAAATATTCTTGCGTGAATATCGCCGAAACGTCGGGTGCTTGAGACTTCACGCGGTAAATTCGTTTGTATAATATTTATAATATATTCATGTTACGAAAAGCTTCGCTGAAAAACAGCAGATTTCATGTTGCTGAATTAATAATGAGCAAATATTTCTCCTGTTTTGGGTTACCTACTACTTCCAAAATAATAAATATATAAAAAATTTTCGTCGTTCGTTGCAACTTATTTAGAGAGTTAGCTCGTTTTTAATAAGTCTGCTTAAAAAGTCTTGATAATATCACTTATAATAAGTGAGATTTCTTATAATAAGTGACATAATATCACTTATAATAAGTGGCATTTCTAACCAGCTGCAATAAAGGAAAGAAATTAAAATCTATTTAATAATTTTATCATTCATACAATTTGTACAATTACATACTATGACAGCTCTCGCGTAGGTGCAAAAGGTTTACGCGCCACTTTTAAAATTTGATCCCAAACATGACGACCCGTCTCACTATATACACATTACGTATGTATGTAATGGCAGCCAGCAATTTCTTTGTTATACATAATTGCGTGGGTTGCCAGCAGCTCAATTATTCCTTAAGCGTATTTGATAGTAATCACTCATACGCGTACCTCAATTCGCCATTTTGCCAAGATGGCGGCTGCCTAATTTTCTTTAGCGCCATTTTTATTCACAGTCGATAGTATTATAATATTCCCACGGTGCAACGCTATGCGGAGGGTAATTTTAAAACGCGTGCAAGAAATTACCGGCAGCAGGGTAATTTCATGGTCGGCTAGGAGCCGCGAAAAAAGTACTAGGGAAGCGAGAGGGTGTGCCTACTGCCCATCCATAAAATAATGCTGCGGGGTTGGGCTACTCATTTTTAATAACTCTCAGTTCGGATGAATAACTTGTAAAAAATATATGAAATAAAACTATGGCGGTGAATTATTTTCTATTTATTCCAAAACTCTGTTGAATGAGACGAATGGGCAGAATGAGGTCGATCCGCAACAATATAATAATACCATATGAGATAAGACAGTCAAAACAATGCTGTCAAAAACAATCTACCTTTAAGAAATTACTTCTTGTTGGAAATATTCCAGTCCTCACTGAATAATCGATTGCTAAGAGTGCGTTAGAACAGGAGGTTGATTTTTGAATCGGTGAATGTTCTATATGAGACGACTAATTTCTCTGTCGAGTTCCACTTTCGCGCTCCACGTTTTTATCCTCGCGTATAATAAATTTTCTCTATAGATTCAGAAATCAACGCCCAGGCTTCACGAACAAATATCTCACTATATAAATGAATAAATATACAAATCACTTATCATTAGTAGTTACTTTTATAATAAAATATAAAAATCAAAGTAACTATGAATTGAGATAGGTTAAAAAAATTGTGAACAAAGGGACAGATAAACTACTCGCACAGGTTCATTTGGAATGTGTTACAAAATATATCTTTCTAAAGAAACCTAATATTGGTATTTGTACTACTAATTATAATGAAATTATAGCTTTTCTTATTCAGAACTTCGAAGCATTAAGCAAATATGTTTTGCAACCCTTTGTAAAATCCTCTGCACTTTTATACCTTCTAGGAGAAAATAAAGACCAGGGATGAGCTCGATCTTTTCATTTTCTAATGTAAAGGCAGGTTTCGATGACGCCCATTTCGAAAATAGTTTCGCACGTTATGCGAAAAAAACCAAATAGATGCCATATCAAACATGTTTTCATATTTATTTTTGTAACATTTATTTTTTTATGTGCAAATAAGCAGCAACGAAGAGTCATCATAGACTTTCAACTGCTAGATAGCTACCATTGTTTTGCATCGGTAGAAGGCTATTACAACAGAGCCATTGGAAAGATAAAGGTCACTTTGAAAAATATTCGATTACTCATAATTGTATTAGCCTAATAAGATATTGCTTTCCTATTAGTAATTCACAGTAAATTTTACACGTTTACATCACCGATCTCTATAGGAGCTCACATTTTCGAATATTCATTTACGCACCATTTACAACCACATTTACGAATATCCGTAAGCACACACCTATGTTATTCGTAAGTACTGAAATGTACTGTTTATTATAAACAGTATCCCTAGAGGAGGCGTACACCCTTCCTCTATTTATGTCCCGGTCTCGGTTGTGTTTTATTTCGACTTGTACATTCATAAAGTCCAAGGTGTGTCGTCCCTTTTCGTGTCATGCATGCGATTATCCGACCGTACGGAGCGAGCGAGTCGCTTGCGCAGCGACATTCCCCCACAATATCCTCTAAGCGATCGAGGATATTTCCTCTCGTAAGGAAACATCGCACTGGCAATCTGTTAACAAGTCTAAAATTAAGCGGGCGGCAATAATCTCGCGTGATTACATGATTGGAGTAAAGTGTTGTCGGCTGGTGGAAATATAAACATTTGTTGAGACAAGTAAAGTAACAAACAGTAAACGTTGCCCGAACACATCAGAGGAATGAGAAAAAAATATTGTTTGGAAGAGTACAATTTATATTATATTATATGCAGAATCTGCCTAAATGGCTCGAAGCTCGTACCAAGGTAGACCCAAAAGGCAATGCTTATATCATGTTACACGAAGTATGTTAATAGTGAAAGTCTTGTTTTCGAGAAAACAAAATCTGGTTAGTACTGAATCTCCACATTTTGAGATCCTAGAAATCCAAAAAAGTGGTTTCTCTATCTAAAGCCCACTGTATCTCAGAAATTAATTGAAACAAAATGCCGCATTTTATATAAAAAAATTACGATCATAAATCCGTTAATGAGATTTTCTCGAAAAATCTAGATTAACAAGAGCAATTCTTTTTCAAAATGTTTTTAAGCTAAATATTTTGAGACTAGCAAGTATGTCAACGTCTCATTAATTTACACTTCGCAATAAACATTTTTAGCGTAATGAACTTCATAAAATCTTAATTTAATACTTCTTGTATTACTGCTCTAGCCATATTTTCAGGTATTGCTATTTTAGTAAAACAATGCCTAAAAACCAAACTATCAAAACCGGCCTTATTTTGTCGATTTTCGGTTGTTCTTTAGTCATACGCCTTAGGAATTTTCGTGTACCATTTTTTTCACTTCCATTAGTGACGTGCCGATTATCTTTAATTATGGTTCTCTGGTTCTTGCAACAACTAGAGTTGTCAACTACAACGGGCGAACCCGACAGCTCAAGAAGTTTTAACGAAATGTATCATTCTGTCTCCCGTGAGGTGAGGGCAAAGGACTTAGGACAAAACAATCCACCGTCAAGCTCCGCCACCTGCCCGTCAGAGGCCAACGCCTTACGGCGAGGCACCGGGAAAGATGACGACGAAGAAAGTGCAATTACACCACCCCCACAACCCCAGCCAGAAGTACCGGAGTATCCAGAGGATTACCTGGACGAGATGCGCTGCCTCGAGAGCGACGAGCTGGTCTTGTTGAACGTAATTCAGCTGCTGGAACTCGTTCGCGCGTGCCAAATCGGCACGAAGGAGGAGAACACCAGGCTGCTGAATATGGTCCTTCAGACAGACCTGCCTCGTGCCTCGAGAGCAGCATACCTATTTAAGTCTGCCTCAGGGTGAATAGCCCTGAGACGCCATACCCATGAAAGCCGGGCCTATGGGCCCGATTCAAGAGAAGCCCCACGAAAAGGCAAAAGGCCTAGTGGTAGACGTCACAGGCCGTTCTAAATGGCCTGTCGACTGATTTCGTTGATTCGTTGGGAAAGATACCCAGAGGGCAGTCTCGCCCCCTGACCCCCCCCCCCCCCCAGTTTGGCAGGATGTCACCGTCTGGAATTAGCCTTCAGGATACCTCCGTTCTCCCGACTGGTTACGGGTCCGAAGTCGCTTACGCGACCTCTACCTATTGTATTACAGCGGTAATTCAGTTAGAATTTATCGCGGACCTGGGCGTTCTTTGCCCGTAGTGCCACACGGGATCGAGTGGTCCAAGGTCATTTCAAGAGTGGCATGACAACAGGTGAACAACCACCCCCACTGCTTAGGAAACAGTGTATTTCCATAGTCTCCAGACGCATTCAGCAATTAGTCAGAATGCACCACCGATTGGCATCGCCGACCGGTGCGCAAACCGTCCAGTGGCGCCGGGATGCAATGCCGCCGGGTGAACCCGGTCCACAAGCTGTGAGGCCTGAGACACGGGAGTCTTACCCGAGGTACCCTTCCACTCGAGGAGGCTTCTGAATAGGAGCTGAATAGTGAGTTGAGCCGATCCGAGAACAAAATGGATCTTGTGGCCCAAGCTGCGTGAAAACGTTCACCACCTATTCTGCAACAATATAACATTATATCATAATATAACATTATTTAATTTTGAGAATTTTATCAGCTTAACGATGCAACTCCGGGAGTTCCATCGTCTCGTCTTGTGCCTCGCATTTCCCAAATCCCAACGTCCGCCTGAGAGAGCCGTAGGGCGGTTACAATTTCTTTTAATTGCTTATGGTAATAAGGGATTCGTCATGCGAGTGAGCTGTCGGAAAACAAATAACGGCCGACCAGTACCTAATTAAAAATATTTAAGTTGCATTATTTTATAAACAAATCATTTTTAACATAAACTCTAAAGTAAGGAAATCAAATAAGTGGGCTTAGGTCAATTAGGAAAGGCCTTTTCAGAAGAATAAGAATTCGCCCATCAAAGACATGAATAAACAGGCAAGGCTGGTGGAGCTACTTTCTCTTGAAATAAGAAAAGCGGTGATCTCCGCGTTTATTTTCTCAAAAAGGAAAATGAATACTTATTGAATAAGTGATTAAAAAAAAGAAATAAGAACAAACTATCTCAACTACAGAAACTGACATGAGCGAAGTATTCGAGTTTGCGGACTTTTATTGTCCTCGATATTTCTATGATCCTACTCAAACGCTTAAGATAAATTGATTCCTGATGCAAACCCACCTTACACGTAGTGTCCACCGATAGATCCATATTTCTAAAGCTTCAAACTTTCATAGGTCGTCAAATAATAATATTAAGAAATATGATTTTTAAGTTTAGGTTGGTCTTTCTTCTTCGAAATACTCTTTTCATTTTAAAGAATGACCTGCATTTTTAAATGCGATCAATTTCCAAGCTATATTTTTGCTCATATCCAAATGGTCATATTCAAGTTATATTTCAAATTACAGCCAGAGTAAATAATAACATCAGTCTTTTCCAGACGAATTCCGTAATCTGTAGCTGTAGGTGTGTTTATAGGTACTCAACTGACTGCCATATACTACGTCTTTACGGTGTTCAGATTCAATTCAATATTCGTCGCATACTCTTGTTACATTGTCAATAAGTAGATCGAGTTCTTTCACACTGATGATAATTGGTACAATGTCATTTGCCTATGTCATATTAGAATTAACTCCGGAACTAATAAAACTTTCAAAATTTATTTGAAAAAGAGAAATTAATAAATTTTTATTACGGCGTTTTCCAAGACAAAATTATGAATAATTCAATTTTAAAAAATAATGTGGAATTATATTATTGGACATTTATGTGGTTTCGGACTTTAAAAAATAATACTTGCACGAAGAGATATTGTAATGACATCTGAGGAGGTGTTTAGGTTGATATCAACTGACGAAACTCTCCTATAGTATTTTGGTCGTCAATGCTTGAAGAGAAATAATGTGTTTTAATTTTACGACCGAACCGCTGCAGCATCCGAGTCCCGTTGCTCCGAAATGAGTTGGAGTTGTAGAGTTCAGTAATCGCGAGAAGTTGTGAAATTGGCCAAGATGGGCCTGAGAGAGAGAGACGAACGTGGTCTCGACCTTATCCGCTAGCGTGCATTGTTGAAGAAAACGCATAGAGGAGCCTTGCCGCATATGTGTATCCTGGGTATATCGTATTAGCTTTACTAGCATAGTAATATAACTTTGTGACCCATTGTCGTTTGTATGATAGTATGTCGTATGTCGTCCTTAAAGCATTCCATGGTTCTTCCGATGGATCAGACTTTATGTCATTATTAAAATTCTCGACCTTCTAATCGATGGCCTATTCATCAGTTATATTATCCTAATCAGTATTAAATACATCTTTTAGTAGAAAGTGAGGGTTAATAAATTAAATACTCTGTTAAAGACGATCTGATTGGCATGTTTAGCACTTCTAATTTTTTTACTAATACACTAAAAGGTCAGCATTTAAGACACTCATCGAAGTGAGACATTAATTCCTTTTCTTGCTAGCTCTAAATTGCTATATTTCCACTACCATACCAAACTGGAACCATTCCAGACAGTAAAAAATAACATATCCTACCAGGGAAATCTTTATATCTTTGCATGCTATGAAAAATTGTGTACCCAGTCTCTTAGGACACGATTTACCCGAGGGGTACGTTTAGAAGACCCAATCTTTCAAAAATTTCTCATCGTCATTGCCGACGAGTAGCAGCGGCAGCAGCGTCAAAGAGGAAACTCGAAGAAAAGTGCCGCATCAAGTGCAAAAGTCGAAAGCATCCAGTTTGGTGGGAGCGAATTTGTTCGTATCGCTGCGTCCGCGCCGAAATGGATCATGGAGAAGGAAATGTTACGATTTACTTTGTATGATGAACGTATGACAGGAAAGGCTGTCGGCTATTAGGGCTCCATACCAAAGCGCAAAAAACTTAGTTGTCTCTACGTCTGTCAGTAAGTCCCGTCAAATATTTTGTTCAGTTCTATTTCTATCTGCATAGAAATTGCTCGCTTGTACCCAGCTCATAATCAAAAGGGACTATTACCCTGATATTTCATACAAAATTTAGTTAGAAATCTATTCGAAAACTATGAATAATATGACGAAAAGGTTTACTATTTCAAAATCCACGTTAAATTTATTTGTAATATATAGTAATATATTTATATATCTATCGTATTTAATGATAAACCACTACAAAGACGATTGAAAATAACAAAAATGTACCCAAAAAAGCGCTAAATAAGACAATTCTTAGTCCTTTTGTTTTGAAATCTATATTATAGAGTATGATGTCTACCACTAAAATTATACCTCAAATATACCAAGACTTAGTAAACCTGAAAGAAAATTTGAAATAGCGTGTGAGATGGGATGAGCTACAGCCAAAAGGGTGTACATCCATAAAAAGCTGCAACTGCTTAATACTCTACCATTAAGGCCCAGTGATAGGCAGAAGGCACTTCCAGTGAGGGTGATATTTGGTATTAACATTCATATTCTCCTTTAAAATATATTTAGATTTGTAGTTAAAGACCCAAAGTATTGTATTAATAAACATTTATACCGCTGTATTTTTTTAAGTAGCGAAATATCCAGACACGAAATTCGTTAAAAAGTTCAAAAAGGCTTTTCATGTGGGAATCCCTTTACGTCAGAAATTCAAAGAGTTGAGAAACGTTCACTTGGAAATCTGTCGAAGTTTACTATTTTTAAACTAAAATTGGGAAAGCATCATAAGGTGATATTTTTCGAAGTTCTTATTTTTTGGAAAGATTTTTGGCAGAATTCTACTGAAAAACTAATGAATTTTGAAATATTTTTTGGTCAGTAAGGGTTTCTACACATCTTTTCAGTAAAATGAAATTTGTACCAGAATCAGCACTGTTGCCCCAAAAAGAGATCCCAGACTTCAGCCGTGAGTAGATTTACGATCGAGCTGTTATAATATTTCCTCCCTTTTGCCCATCCTGCCGCCTATCGCCAATTGTATATTATTTAATATATTATCCAATATACTATTTTTACAATTGCATGGTCTCTTGTCACGTTGCGAAATTAACACTCGCAATAACCGCTCGTTTTTATCCTTTCGCGGTTCAACTAATTGCGCTATTATTGGACGGACAATAAAAGCTTCACATTGTTAACGTCCTTGTGTGGGCATTAGACCGACGGACGGAACTGTCATCGCGCGAATGTACTCGTGTGTGCCAATAGCACCAAAGAATGGCGAGTCGGCTCAATGAGACTGTGTTAGATTTGGTATACCAGAGTTTAAAATGATTTTGTTGGTAATTTTGTTTTAGATTTAATTCAATTCAATTCTTTAATTAAGAAATTACCGAGTATTAATTACACAGTAAATTACATTATGAAAATACAGATTAATTAAAAATAAAACCGATTACATTGAACTACTTAATATAACTAAAATACCAAAAATTTTACCACTACATAAGAGGATTGTGCTTAGGGTGTGAGTGTGGTATAAGTTCATATAATAGTAATAATAGCGTATATAATATATGTAATTAGTAATACTCATGAGTAAAATAATTCAAAATAATCAGTTTATTTTATTTTCTAGGGTTTTATTTACGGAAAATGTATATGTGCTTATGGAATTATTAATCCATTACCATTAAAATGGGTTTTAAAAGCTTAAACCTAATGACACTATTCGCATGTACTGTTTATCTGAAATGTCGTTTATAGTTGTCAACCACGCGATCGTAGATGAAGTGCTTCATAGGGTTGTTGGAGAGCCGCTTTTTACATTGTACACGAAGACACAGTTCGGTATTGTGTGACAAAAATAAGTATAGGTAAAGATTTCGTCTACATCAATGCCGCTGTAGATCTTATGAAGAGTTTTATATATTTAATCTTTTTTAATTTGTAAATTTTATATTTTCGACCATATGATTACGTTTATATACGTTGGTTCTGTAATGTTGTCAGCTTTAGGGAATGCATCCTTTCGTCATACTCTACCCTATTTAGTTCTTAAGGTACCTTAATATACCTTCTCTGAACGTTGTTGAGCAAGTCTGTATCCCTTTTGAAATACGAATTCTCGATCTGGTATTCATATTCTAATAGAGGCCGCATGTAAGTCTTTATATATTTTAAATTCCAAGTCAGGTCAAGCGTTCACTAATGATGTTCTTATATGAGGTATGTGAGTGAGTTTGCTTTCTTGAAAACTTATGATATGTGTGGCTTCCTTTTACTTCGATATCAACAGTGTACTGTTCAGACAGTATGGACTCCAAAACTCGCGGTTATTTGACATTTTAAATGAAAGAAAACGGATTCTTACCGCGTGGAACTAGACGATAGTTTTGCCCGATGTTTCGGCAAAGTCACATTTGCTATCTTCACGTGAACAATAAAAGTGCGACCCGTAGGAATTTGTTACCTTTCATTTAACAATACCGTATGAAGTTTTAGGATTAGTAGTACCATTATACTTACATACATTGATGTTGACCCTGAAATTAAGCTTCATGCACGGAGCAGCGCTCCGTGGCTTCATGTGATTTACTAAGAAAAATAAGTCGACCGCGGAGTAACTGGAACGCGATGGAATAATCAGATGTGGATCGTTGGGGTCCAAAATAAAAAGACGTGGTCCAAGGATCGAACACTGTTGGTAACATTCCTTTCTTTTGGCAGTTTTGCCGTCAAATATATAAAAAAACGTTCGCAATTCTATTCTATTCTATTCAAACTGTTCCAAGTATAATACCTCCAAACACAAAGAAACTTATTCATGAGGCAAAGTTGATTAGTGGAAGAGAAATGGTATTAAAACATGTCATTCGTCAGACAAAGTAAACACACCGATTCGAGTACTCATAATATAATACTGAGCCTCTTTGCTTATTACTTTGACAAGTAGACCGTTTCCGCCCTTGAATAAATTACCATGCTTAAAATGTACTACAATAGAGACAGGATACGCGGTGGAAATGTAACAGTTGATTTTTCAATAGCAGCTCAAACGCAACAAAGGAGTTTTACCGTATTTGTGCAAGATATGGATGTCTAGTTTTTTAAAATAATTATAACTAGCTGTACCCGGCCACGCGTTGCTGTGGCGCGTTTCGTTGCTGTGGTTTTACAAAAAAACATGTTTATACCTCTCACAGATATGACATCGGTGTAACAGAATTATATTTAGAAATACTCCCGTAATTAAATGCATCGTTGTTTCAACATTTCAAAACAGTGAAGAACTTTCAGAGATTTAAGATTTTGAATAAACGAAGATTCACATTTTTATTTATATAGATTTTCACTTTTATCGTTTTATCAATATCTATAATTTTACTAGATGTGTTTGAAAAACGACGAAACCTAGGATGAAAGATAAGGATCTATAAATCCACATACAGCACAGCTCAGTCGCTTACCTGATCAGGTCCATAAATCACGGCCGCGCAGGCGCCATTTTAATTGCGACCGTGGAAGATCGAGATGCGCCCGCGCAGACCGTAATCTAGGATCTTAAATCAAAAGCGGACCTTGATTGACCTATACAACTGTCGCTAGAGTGCAAATGTTAAGGTCCTTTTGGATCTTCGCCAGTGTCTCCCTAATGACTGTATTTCATTTCGCTATAACCTTTTATAGTAACCGCTCGTTAAACTAAATTGCGGATCGCCGTTGAACGGTAGCCGGAATGGAAATGTCAATATGGAGAATGAAAATTGCTGAATGTGTGCCTTGCGGCGAGAGAACGCGGTTGTTCACAATACGCTAAGTTTGGCGGTAAGTATTCTTAAGTAATCTCATTTTCTTTCTCAGTTTCATTTCCCCTCAAATGTATTACATTTTTATCTTAATCATCATCATAAAATGAGCCAGTTGCAATGGTAGGAATCCCTTTTCTTGGTTTAGTCACTCTAGGTATACCATTTTGTGACAATTCATTATTTTATAAATTGACTATTTTTTGTAATTTAAAAACAATTAATAATTATATTTATAATGAAAATATAAAATGTTTTTAAAATAATTTCAGCTGCTAAAATACCTAAGTATAAATAAAAATAAAGATAGCCAAATATAAAAACGAATAGTCAAATTAGAAATATTACAAATATATAATTACAACAATAAAAATGGCACAATAGATATATTCAATATACATTTTAATATAATAATCCATCTCCTATTATCAAAGTGTTTAGATTTATTAATGTAAATAAATAGAAGTAATGTAAATAAGTAAGTTAAAAAATATATATTGTAATAAAAATAATGATAAAATATTACAAAATTCAATACTCTCAAAGTCCCCTATTTAATTAATTGGGTTCTTAATAAGAATATACTGGTCCCTTTTCTTAAATTGAACATCTCCAAGATGTTGTACAAAAGGTTAGACTGGTACAGGAAACTATTTCTAACCGTGTTTGAAAAATACTACATAACTGTAAATACTACAGTGTTTAAAAAAACAGCCGATACGTATAATTAGCACTGCCTGCTACTGCCTAGCTAAGAAGAACTCATTAGAGCCAAGAGCTTTCCCAATTTAAAATTATATTTACAATTTCAAGAGAGGTACCAATAAGACAGTCGTAGGTATAGCAAATTTTAAATAAATATTTAAAAAAAATCATAGTTACTGCTATGTCTAATACGAATGTCATTGATTGTATTAGGGAAAAGCTGGAGGGATGCAGCGATACAAGAGAGCGAGAGCGGGATGCGCAAGTTTGTTCCGCCTTTATCTTGTCAATCTGCGGGTAGGTGGCGCGCGGTCGTGATTACAAATTGAATGATGACGTAGCGAAACGACCCATATACTCGTAGATCACTGATTGCTGCGCTACTCTGCATCTTCGGTGCGACGCCAGAAAGGCCACATTCGCGTGCGCCAGTCAAGCCATGAAAAGCTCGTTAGATAACGCGCGTTGTTGAGTTGTGCGAACGCTTTGATAGTTGTTGGATTTATTCTGCAATGTTGAAATAAGTCATGACCTGATAACAATTAAAATCATACAGTTTTGTATAAACTACTGCTTTCCGTAAGGCAAGAAAGTTAAGCAATGTCAGATGCAGTCAGTACATGGATGGTGATCGTGTTCAACTGAGTTATACTACAAATTGTGGCTGCCCTAAAAGATATTTGCCTCCCGGTAACTATGGTGAGCTATTGCATAATATTAATAACATATATTTTTTTGATATGTATACATTGTGAGACGGCGAAGTCGGCTATATTGATAACCGTTTTCTATAATCAGAAACACTATGAAGAAAATAAGACTAAGAAATCATTGATCATTGAAATCATTTTTTACGAGCTAAATAGAATAATCGTATCTAAATAAAAAACGGACCTGTTTCGGGATCATTTTCGCAGCATGATTTATAGTTCAATTGATCAATAAAATAACAAATAGCTTAAAAACTCCCTAAACATTGCCGACCAAAACATCAATATTTAGATGCCTCGATACAGTCAATACACCACCATACACTCACCCGTACGCACTAAATAATTAACAGTAATAACTGGTTTTGATAAGAATTGCCATACTTATAGACGTCACTTTACGCATATCTAGGCCTCAATTATATTCATAAATACTCTTAATTACTATTCGCTACCCTCATTAAACTTGTACGAAAATTTACAAGATACTTACCATCAAACGTTAAAACGTAGCAATAATTTCTAATCAATATCAATTACATTGCAGATTTCATATACCTCGAAGTCGTGAAATACTGTGACCTGCATTTCGTTTATTTATTCGATTGCTTTTATTGAACCTATTGCTTTTATTAACCACGCGTATTATGCTACCTATTCCGGTATATCATGCTAGTGCTTGTATTAGTAAACGTAAAAAGATTTGAAGCTGTGTTTCTTTGCACAAATCCTAAAAGACCTAAAATGAGTTATTCAGCAGCTGCTCGTTATGTATATAAAAAGTCGGCTGAGTTCGCAAGGAAGTGGGTGAACCGATATAACGCTGTGAAAAACGTCATTGATTTTAAGGAGAGCGGTAAAAACGTGTTACAAGTGCTAAAGAAGACAAAACGTTTTAAAATGCGTTTGAACCAAATCCTAATCTAACATTATGCCAGGCTCAGAAAATTCTTTGTAAAAAAGGAGTGAATATCAGTCATGACGATAAAATGACGGCTGAAAGAAAATCAGGTCACATGTCGAAGTGTATTACGTAAACCATTGCGGCCAGAAAAACACATGCAAATACGATTAAAATTGGTACGAGAAAATATCGGCAGAGATATTTTTGGACATCGCTTTTTTGGAAGAAAGCCTGGGCTTCTAAAGGAACTAACATGATACAGCGAACGGTTAAAAAGCCAGTTTAAATTCATGTTTGGGGGATCCATCTTTTCTCCAGTTAAAATCCATGTTTTTGTTCTCTCGGTTTTGGAACTTTGTACTTGTTTACAAAAAAAATATGATGCTCAATTGATGTTAAAAATATATCAAAAAGCACTTTTATAGTCTGCAAAAATATGGTTCATAGAAGATAATTTATCTTGGATTTTACAAGAAGATAATGACCCCAAACATCGCAGCCAACTGTGTACTGAATGAAAAATTAAAATTGAAACTCTAAAATGAAAATTCTAAAATGGCCTTTACAGTCACCCTATGCTAATCCTATTGAAAATGTCTGGAGTTGTGTCAAGCTCATCTCGGGGGAAAGCGTATATATACTTTCAAGCAATTATGTTTTCAAATAATAAAAGTGTGGCGATATTTACCAGTGCAATATGCAAAAAAAACCTTGTGGGAAGTATGCCCAAACGTTGAGAGGCTATTTGTTAAAACAAATGAGATTTTATTTTATATTAACCATAATGCGCTGTAGTACATTAAATAAAATTTAAACTTGTAGGTATATTGTTTTCATTAGTATATTACTTATTTTACCAGATATCATTTCAAAGTTCTTGTGGGATAAGGACAATTAAAAAAAAAGGAAATGCTTCCTTCGAGTCCCTTACGTAAAGAGCTTGAGTGTTTTCTTTTTATTGATCCGCTAAAATTAGCGTGATTTGGAATCATTAAATGCACACGTTGATAGTTAAAAAGATATCCAACAACACAAATCTTTAGAATGTAATCTATGATAATAACAGCTATATATCTCAAGTTTTTTAATAATGTTTTTGAGGAGACACGCGCTCTCTGTTGTTGTGGAGCTTATCAGACCACTTAAAATAACTCCACGAGTTCGTCATATGTTTAAATCTTTCTAACGGTTTTCGGGGAGCGACTTTTGGAGTTAATTGTTTGGTTTCACGGGCCTGTGGCGGCTAGGTAATCTGTACAAGTATTATAGACGTTTACACTTTGCTTTGAAGTTCGGTACTGAAGTCGGCTCTTGGTACTCTTCTAAAGGTTCAGAATCATTTTATTGAGAGTCAATAATAAAAAACCTCCCCGAGTTTAACTCGTTTAAAATTATATATCTATGATAGAAGTGGATATATCTATCGTTATTATTATTAATAGTGTTTAATCATTAATATGTAGTAAATATTTTGTGTCTTTTTTTAAATCTCTAAATATTATTATATTACTACTGGTCTCTAATAATAACCTTAATTTTTAATATGTCATTTCGCAATCTAAAATAAGTCCTAAATCGCACATCTAGGTACAGGCGTAAGCCTAGTGATATATGTGACGTGCCTCTGGTTGCAAGGGATAAAAATTAATTATTTCATCTCTTTCTTTTAATTTTAAAGTCATTATTTTTTTCCTGTATAATCTTAGTTGAAATATTGGATATGTAACAGGAAATAAATAAATAAAAAATCTGTATGTAAGAAAGTGTTTGGTACTAATATTTTTTAACAACTCATACGAAATATGAGTTGATGCAATGCATTAAGGAACGAGTTTTTTTAATTATTCTGTTAGTGTGACTCCTAGTCGGTCATGAAATGGTTTTGGGTGGATTGCGGAACCTTTTATCAAATCTTCCTCTTTTAAATTGATTGAGGGATACCTACTCACTCGAAGGAATAAAAAATAACGAGGAAAAGCCTCGCTTTTGAATCCGTGTTGGCAGGTTGATAAATAACTATTAACCTGTCGCGGAGCAACAATACACACAAAACCCACCTACTCAAAATGTCATAAAAGGAAAGGACCGGAAGAAGACTCCACCCGAAAGCGGCAGGAAGGTGGTGTCACCGAGGTGCAATGGCGACACCGGAATTAAGGAGATGGCGATGTGCAATGCCATCACTGGGATTACCTACCCCGAACGCCCAATAATCAACACACGTCTTAAGTGCCTCCAACGAGGCGTTTATTTTAATCATCACAATCAAGCCGTCAACGAGAAGCTAAAGGCAAACATCGAGATAAATGAGAGAGAAAGTACAAACCGTCGCGAATCTAACCGCCGTGTTTCGCACGCAAAACGTCACCACAAACAACGAAAACCACATCGCAGCGACTTCTCAGCAGAGAGCTTTTCATCTTGTGCCACGGCAGTCCGGAGACTGGTGGTGAAGGGGAAGGTTTCAACTGAGGGCGCCGCGACGCAGTACGAACTCAAAACACGAAAAACTAGCGCGCTCACACGACCGCTTCCAGCGACTTTCCGGACGGGAGCCTTACTTCCGGTGGCTACTTAATGCAAAGTAGGTCGGGGGAGGGATCGCCGGTGGCGTCCAAAAGCGGTAAACGTGCGAAAATCTAATGTGCGAAACACGACACAATTGCAGCTCAAGCGCCGCCCACGGGACGTCAGCTAGCGGGGGCCAACGGCGGACGACTGAAGTACGGTGCCCCCCGCCGGTGTGTATATCGGGCGGTCGGCCCGAGTGAAGGAGACAGCGGAGACAAGAGGGAGATGGGGCGATCGCCGCCCGGCGACTAGTATATATAGGCGATAGGATTTAAGCGTAATTCAGGGAACCTCCGCTACGTCGCCGAGGACAGAGCGACTCTCTTTGCGGACCACTTGGAGAAGACCTTCGTTCCACACGAGGTCGAGGACCCGGAACACTCCAAGTCGGTTCGCGACTTCCTCGCAATGGACGAGAAAACCCAGCCGGAGCCCAGCGAAGAGATTTCGCCGATATCTCCAGCGGAGCTCCAGCGCCGAATCCAGCAGCTCAAGCTAAAGAAGGCACCCGGCCCCGATGGCATCGGTAGCGGTGCTTTAAGAAGACTACCGCGTCGCCAGCTCCCGGCCCTTGCAGGGCTTCTCAATTCCTGCATCAGACTCGGTCACTTTCCTGAGAAGTGGAAGACGGCCAAGGTGATAATGCTGCCGAAACCTCGCAAAGACCTGCGGCAGCCGGGCAACTATCGACCGATTTCGCTGCTGCCCACTCTTGCGAAGGTCTTCGAGCGATGCGTACTGGCGCGACTCACGCCGCACCTCGCCCCGCGCGCCGAGCAGTACGGATTCCGTACGGGCCACTCGACTACCCTGCAACTTACGCGGGTAGTACACCGCCTTACGGAGTCCTACAACAAACACCTGCACTCGGCAGCCGTCTTCCTGGACGTCGAAAAGGCGTTCGACCGAGTCTGGCACGAGGGCCTCCGATACAAGCTGGCGACTCAGACAACGACACCGCGCCTGCTCCGAAACGTGGTGGCTTCCTTCCTCTCCGGAAGAGGATTCTACGTCGCGGTGGAGGGCAATCAGTCAACAATTAGACCCATCGCGGCGGGAGTCCCGCAAGGAAGCTGCCTATCGCCGGCGCTATACGGAGTCTACACGAACGACATACCGCTCAGCGCCGACGCGGAGCTGGCGCTATTTGCAGATGACGCAATGTACATGGCATCTTCAATGAACATCAAGCTCGCGGCCAAGAAACTACAGCAGCAATTAGACCTTATGCCAGAATGGCTAAGGAAGTGGCGGATTGTCGTCAACGCGGCCAAGTCCGAGGCTATCATCACCGGCTCACTTAAAGCCTATCCAGAGCCAATGAAACTTGACGGCACCCCGGTACCGTGGAAAAACACGGTCAAGTACCTCGGGGTGCATATTGATCGTCGCCTCAACTTCTCGCATCACGCGAAAGCGACGGTCGCCGCTTCGAAATCCGCCTTCTATGCGCTGCTGCCCATGCTTCGCTCGGCCGCGATTCCGGCGAAGACACGACTGCTGATGCTGAAGATGTACGTGAGAACAAAACTCACGTACGCGGCACCGGCCTGGTACCACCTCATATCGACGTCACAGCGGACAAATATCCAGCGGCTGATGAATGTGGGGTTGAGAAAAGTTTCGGGAGCCCCATGGTACGTCAGAAACGCTACTCTGGAACGCGACTTTAGCGAGAAAGAGTCCGTGGAGGATTACGTGAAGCGCCTCGCGCGTGCCATGTACCAGAGGGCCGACACCTCGCCGCACGAGCACATTCGTCAGCTCGCTCCGCTGCACACCAGACCGCCAGATGTCCGGAAGCCGTACCCGCGCAGTCTGCTAGACTAGCGGACCACCAGCGCGGGTACTGCAGCACAGCAGTCATCGCCTCAGAAGATGCCATATACACACTCCCGTATCATCCTATCAGCATAAGACGACTGATCCGTCAGGCGTCCAATTAAGATACCTGCCACAGGGCCAGCAAGCCCTGTGAAGACCAAATGAAAGCCGGGTCGATGGGCCCGGCTCACGAGAAGCTCCACCTAACAGAGCGAATAGTGGAAGACGTCACGGGCCCCTATCAGGGCTCGTCGACTGATATTGATTGATTGATTGATTGCGTAATTCAATTCACTTTGTACACGACTTTGGAATTAAACAACATACTGCAATTTGAATATCGATCGCGAGTTTCATTCTACGGCAGAAACCCTCGCGACAAACCTATCAGAATCACTCCTGTGCAGATTTTTGATTTCAGTTAGGGATACATACACAATGCTTTCTACTGAAGCTTTGAAAGTGCAGTTTTCATTAACTTTATCTTAAGTGTGTGAAGTCGTATTTTCCGGATTGGCAGTAATAAAAAGTAAATTTCTGACCAGGCTAGTAATTAATTACTAATCAAATGTGTTTGAAATTGATGAATATTAAGGCAGGCGTCAACGCCGCCGTCAGAAAAAAAACAAGTGCATTCTTCACATACAGCTTATACAGCCCACTAAGGATATAAACGTTCAAGTTAAATAATTAAAATTCAAATTCTGAAGAAGAATGTTCAATAGTCTAATTAAGTATGTATGTTAATTTAACACCCTCAGGCTACTATTTTACAATCATACTATCATATTAAAGTGGCTAATAGGGGGGGGGGGGGTTACCTTGCAGAGTACTTAAGGGTGGCAAGGACAAAAATAGAAGGGTTTCTGTAGTTAAGTAGCATAGCGTTAAAAAGCTTTTAGAGCAAAATTCCTAAAAAAAAGATTATGTAAAAAAATCTAAAAAAGTTGTCTTTAAAAATCCATTGCAGCAAAAACAGGATGCTCTTACCGCTCTTCCCCTACCACCAACCTGGGGGTAACGACCGGGAGAGGAATTATTAGTGTGATACTTTGTGTACCCCTCTTCGGGATCCTTCTGTATCAACATACCTTTAAATTTAATATATGTTGATAACCACACAAATAGCTTACGCGCCGAATCAGATCTATATCAGGCTTTGCCCTCTCAAAACTCGATTACTCCCAAGAAACTAGCTAAGTGGCATATTATTTTTTTGCCGTCCGCTATCAATTTCGCCTGTCTAAATCACTGTCATTTATTTCAACATTAAAAGAGTCTGCTGTAGGCCGTTGCGCTATTCTCAAACCTACCATTCTTGAATAAGAACATAATTTTGCGTTCTCGCTGGCAGCTAATGATCGCAAACAAAGCGAATCATCCGGTTCTATAGCGCCAAAATAATTTATTACGAAATAACCATATATCAGCAATGCGTTCAAATATTAAATATCAATGTTGGCGATATCTTGATGGCGTCAAGATCGTTCGAGATGTGCTTCGCAGTAGGATATAAATAAATAGCTAGCAGTAACTTATTTATTTTGCTAATAAGCATTCCTATGCATGGTTATTACGCGCGATGAAGTTCATTGATGCTCTAATGAAAGACACGTGATACACAAAAACTGCACCTGATGTCGACGGCCCGATGGCATACAGGCTAGTTTGCCTGATTTTATATTGTATGGTTCCGGGTTCTATTCCCGATTATGTAATTATTTTCCGTTGGGATAAAATTAATGGATTTGCATTTCAGTTCTGTCAATCGAATGCAATAACAAGATACACACTTACACACATATGACACGCACACATACATATACATATAAATATATAGGGTTGATTGTAAGTGATTGTCGTATGATTATAAACCCACCAATTGTGACATTTCACAATAAAGAGTGGAACTAACAAACAATATGACTACAAAATAAAGGAAAATATACCTATTTGTAATAGAAGCGATATAAAGAATATTACGGTTGTTGACACATGCGTTGCTAAAAGAGATACTGGAATTTAAATTTGGAATAGCCTAGCCCGTCACTATGAACGAATAACCTTTTGCAAAACCAGTGATTTGTATTATTATGTAGTGAAATATGTTATTTGAGTTCCTTTGTTTATTTTTTTGAGTAATTTAATTTCTTCTTTAGTTTCGTTTAATTATCAAGTATTAGCGATCATGTTTGCAATACTTACATTTCAAACAGCACCATAGATTTAATATTTTCTGTGCAATAAAAGGATTATTGATTTTTGGTTATTAATAAATAATATACAAACCTTAGTTTTATAATGGATGTTCATTGAATCATGAGGTTTATTGCGGATCCTATTTAGTTTACAGAGTATTTTCATTGGCCTTTTTAGTGTTCGTCAATATGTTTCGAGTGTTTGCAATATAGGATTACCTGTACATGAAAAAAAATAAATGATCAGAACAGTTTTGGGAATTTCGTCCGATTCTCGTGCCGTATTCGTTGGCGATAGCTATTTTATTTATTTTTCAAGTCCTTATTATGTAGGAAAGAAAAAGCATTTACATAAAAAATCTTACCAGCTACATCTGTATTGACAACAAAGCTTATTATTTGACTCCACTTTCGGGGTAGGAGAGGAGGGGTTACACATATTTTAAGGGTTGTAAATATTCTATAATATATTACATATATCATATACATATACAAATACATAGATACATTTATTTAAAGATATGTCAATACATATAAAATAATTTATAGAAACACAAGAAAATATATAGATAAAAAAATGTGAAATATTATTATCTTATATTACACATAATACACACACACCTGTGAGTTTGTTATAGCTAATTTATTTAGTCTGGCATACTCTATAGATTTAGCATTTTTGTGCATAATTCGTCCTAACCTGAGGGAGATAGATAAGTTTCTTTAATTTTTCCTTTTTTGCTAAAAGTGTTGTTAAATGTAATTTCAAAACATATTAATGCTCAAAGAAATTTTCAGTCTACATCTGAAAAATTGTTAGGTAAGTAATTTGGAGAAATGAGTTCGCGATTTGCTTGGTATCTAGGAACCAAACCGAAGTTTAAATTTTTTCGACTTTATTTAAATAAAATTAAATAATATGTTTAGCTATGCGGACTCAGGTATTGCTATATTCTGAATATATAGGGTATTTTTAATCAATGGTATGACTTCTATATATTTGTTCTGTAAATGACACGCGGAAATCCGCGCTGTAAGCTGTATCATGCTTCCTCTCAGTATGTTAATAATTTGAAAACGCCCATTCCCCAAAGTAGACATCATTAGTTATCACGAAATTGAAAAGTTAACAAATCGTCCAGACCGTTCGAAGCCGTACGTAATGTGTCCGTGGCTTACCGGTTTCGTGTCTTTTTCAATGGGCTATACCGCTTTTTGGGTACGGAACATGGGCTCCCGCTGAGCAGACGGACGTGTTGATAAAAACATTTAGTTGTGGCACGCTCCGTACAATCGCCGCTATTTGTTGGAATTTAGGTCTGGGAACTTCGACTTCCGTTCGCGGACTAAAGAGCGTATAAAGCATGTTTCTACAGAGACTGCAGTACAGTAACTCTGCGGAAGCATTTCACGGAAAGCGAATGTTTTAAGAAAACCGGCGGTAACAATAATCATAAGAAACGCTATCGAAGTTTCAACATGTTACAAAATATTCATAGAAAACGTATTCATTGAAAATATTTTCATAAATCAGGAATCTATTTATATTCTACTTGAAAACGTTAATGCAATAAAATCCTAGAATAATCAAATTCTAAAATCATCTTTGAATATCTACAATCATTAGCTTCGCTCGATAAACATGTAAGTAGATACATAAACAAGTAAATTACCTCTAATAGCACTGTTGTGCTACAGAACAACGTTCTCAGATCGTATAACCAAGGTACAATACCCTATCTACGCATTACATAAAAGATTATCGTATATCCATATACATAACGTGGCTACGAAGGTGCGAATCCTTGGATATGTTTTCAAAGAACTGAGGAATATTCTGGATTCCAAAACAATAAAAACTGTTTATTATGCTTTATGTGAATCGCTTATTACTTACGGCATAATTGGATGGGGTGGATGTGGTAAAACCCTGCTAGAGCCATTGCAAGTTGCGCAGAAATTTATATTAAAAATTATTCTACGTAGACCATATCGCCATCCCACTAATGAACTGTATAAGGAAGCTAAAGTTCTTGATTGTAGGCAACTTTTTCTAAAAACTTCCCTCTTAAGGCTATTTTTGGACAATAACTCAAATTTAGGAATAATTCAGAACCGGCGACCAACGAGACAAGTTGTAGAAAATAGCTTAATAATACCCAGAAGGAAAACATCATTTGGTCAAAGACATTACTCTTTCATTACGCCGAGATTTTACAATCTGATCAATATGGAAATAAAAATGAATTTGACATTTAGGGAATTCAAAAATAAATTAAAGAAATGGTTATCGAATCATGACAGACTAACCATACATCAAATGTTAGAAATAATAGTATAATAAAACTTAGGTGCACAAATTATTAACATATTTTTAAACTTATATGTTAAGTATTTTTTAACATTGAACTAACTACCAAAAAATATTTGACTTTGACAATGAATTATACTTTTAGACTAGGTATTTTTATATTAAATCTTACATTACTTAAAACATAATACTAAATATTAATGACTGTTTCGTTCTTTTCTCACATATAACTTTATTTATATTATTTAATCGAATTTTATATTATATTTATTGCCGATTTAATAATGGAATTGCATTTTATTTATTATATATTTTTAATATTTTTTTATTATTATTATTTTTTATTTTATTTTGAAGACCACATTTTAGGGCAATTTAGTGTCATTAGCTTTTTACTAAAACTTGTACATTTGTAGGCAACCAAGCAATCAAGCAAACTTGATTGTAATATTGGAGTCCTGTCCACCCTAGAACGGGCTAGTCCCAGTTGGGTGACAGAAACAAATAAGCAAAAGGTTAAGGTTTTGCCATTCGGTTCCTGTTATTTTTGTAAGCTAATCAATGTTTTATAGTAATTAATTCTTAAATAAATAAATAAATAAATAAAATAGGAAATCGTGGAGCTTTTACATCAAGGTACGATGGCAGTAAAAACAGTAACAATAAAAAAAGACGATTTCTGCAACAGAAAAAGAGCTTAGATATAATTCATGAATTGCCTGAACGAGAGTAGCCGCAAAAAAACGTTTGGGGACAGTCCAGTTCTATCGTTTAGTCAATTTAATTAATTCTCGATTATTGTTCTCCCCAATTTTCTATTATCGTACGTCGAGCAGTTCTCGATGTCCGCGCCAGTATGAGTCGAAACTTACGTTGATTTCCATCTCCATCAGAATTATTCCTGTAATCATCTCTCGTCACGACCGCCTACGTTATCTTCTCGTGAAATCAACACCACAAAAAATGGTATATTTGTACAATTGCCCCGTTTTTTTACCGCACTGGAGATCATTACGTACGACTTCTCCGGGACAATGGCCTAGCTAATGATATGGTTGGAATTTACGCTGAGTTTCGGGCATATTTTTGTTTGACAAGTGATGCTCATGGCGATAGAATTTAGTTAGCCTCAGCGCTGACTTGCATTGACATTGCTGTTTTACTCCAGTATATACAAAGATTCCATGCTGAAAATAAACTTCTGCAACTCTCGACTGAATCGTGTGACATAATGTTTGGGCTTAGCGTCGAAGGAACCTTCTCTTGGCCACTGAACGAAAATTGTAGCTTTGTCATCCCATCATACTTCGGCGTCCTTCGAGCGAGCGAGACCGTAATAGGGAGAGAAGAGGATGTCACGACGAGACTGTGGGGGGAAGGGAGGGCACCGACCAGAAGATAAGTAGTACCGCACCCGCTGATTACAGACTAATGGGATGATGATTACATACGTAGAAATACACACACACATGGGCACGCTCGCGTCCATACAATGACGTAGAACAAGATTTTGTATTTAATTTCTGCTAAGGAGGGCTGCCGCGCCGCTTGTGTACTTAGAGGAACTTTTCGGCTTTCCCACGATTTATGATGAGGCTTTTAGTACACACTGCAAAGGCATTCGCTTGAGACGAATGGCAATTATTGTGGTGATTATTTTTCTATTCTTCGAGAAAATATTCAATTATTTCGTCTTCACTTCCATATAGACGCTTACGTTTGTTTTACTAGTATATCTTCTCTTTCAAGCATGATCGCAGCGGCAAGGTAAAAACAGATTTTACGCGTCAAGTTTGTAAGACCCGAAGTTTCGGCGATGTTGTTTAACCCCTCAAATGTGAGGCGTCCCTTAAGGGATGCCTTGGCAAAATGTATACAAAATGTATATAAATTCATATAAATATAAATATAAATGTAAATGTGCGCCGCTTTATAGTAATCCGCTCTATAGTAATGCTATAGCTCTATAGTAAACCCCGCTCTATGTAAATGTAAATGTAAATGTAAATATAAATTTATATACATTTTGCCGTAGGCAACCCGAGCTAATCGCCATTCATTTGAGGGGTTAGAATAGACCAGACTAATGTCTAGACCGGTATAATGGGCTCGATTGCGTTTCTCTTGAACTAAAATAGGAAATCAGTTCATGTGAACGACACAGCGCAGTACGTCAGAGCGGAATGTGAAATGAAAGGTTGTCACTTTTCCACATTAAAACTACCCACCGAAGATAAATCAGCTAAATCTAACACCGCACGAAATGTTTTCAAACTATTCGGGCGTTTATAGGTTAGACAGGTAGTTTTGGTGCGAGAAAATCGACGGTAGTGCATTTCATATTCCGTTCTAAGGTGTTGCTCTGTCTCCTTCGGTTGAACAAAGTTCCTATTTTAGTTCACGGAGAAACGCAATCGGGCCCAATGTCAAACAACCGCGATAGTCCTCGATGTCATATGATCGTAGTGGTTCTTTGATTTAGTGATCTTGACAATAATGTTTTTTCTTTAAGTTCTTATTCATAAGTGACTGTCTTTACCCATTTGCCATTCCGAGCTTGAATTAATTAACGATGAACTCATACGTGTCCAATCAGTTACATAACTTTCCCACTAAAGTAACAAACCCTGACATGAGCCAAATAAAATTGTGAAGGTGCAGCCACAATAGGCTTAGCAGCAAATGCGGACCGGGTCAGAGCATCTAAAGCTCAGAACATCTAAAATTATACGATCTGAGCCTCACACGATATTTTCGTGTTTTCGGGTCATAGCATCTAAAATGAAGTAAATGCAGTGCTTTGCAATTTTAGACGCACTGAGCTTTAGATGTTCTGCCCCTCCGTTATAATAAATTACATTTCAGTAAAAACGGGCAGAACATCTAAAGTAGCAACTAGGGTCAGAACATCTAAAATGTAGCAACCTATGAATTATAACGGTCTGTCTGCTACCGAAAAATAGCGCTTTAGGGAACGTCAATTGTTGCCAGGTTTCCTCTGTTTTGAGATAATACGTAAATATAAATATAATATTAATTATTGTCCTGCAACCGAATATACTTGAATTTTCAAGGTGAGAGACGTTAAAAAACTAAATTATAATTAACGTATGGTCCTTCCTGCGATGTAGGAGCCTACTCTGCGATAGTTTTCATAGTTTCGGAAACCTAACACCAGATAAGATATCGGAAAACTTTCCGATACGCCTGGTAACACAACATCCATCTATGACTGCTATTTATCAAATATCATTTTTAACCGTAAAAAGTAGCAGGAGCTATGTCACAGTCGTGATTTTTTAGATGTTCTGACCTGTTAAATGAAATCGATGTATTTATTTCATTTCGAAGGCGGCTCAGTACATCTAAAGGCCAGAGCATCTAATTTAGATGTTCTGCACCTCATCCGATATTATAGCGGTTTACGGGCCAGAGTATCTAAAATGCGTGCGTTTCGATTTTAGAAGCTCTGCGCTTTAGATGTTATGACCCGGACTCAGCAAATGCACTCTCCGCGGGTATGATTAGCTGCTGTATGTCAGTGATTTTATTTTCTGCTGAGTTGCAGCCGGACGAACAAAATTAAATACGTGAGAAAACAAACATGAACGTGTTTCGCTTCGCGATTGCCCACTTTTGACAACACCCTAATTGACTGTTACTCGAAGACTGTGATTCGGTTACTTTGTATGAAAGTCTGCTGTTGCTGTTTTTGAAGATTTGCCAGGACCACTATTGTTATACGCCTTTCTTTTTTTTTTTTATTTATTTCAAAATCATCTTAAAGATGATCTTGAAAAACTATACTTAAAATATACAAAAGAAAATCGGAAATCAGTTGGATGATGTTTATATAACAGTTCTGAAAGTACAATAAATTCGTTCATTCATCGAAAATCATTGAATTGTACTTCTTATAAAATAAATTTATCGATATGTACAACAAGTTTTTAAACATTACAAATGCTCCATTTGCTCGACCTGTATATGAGTTAGAGCTATGCTTGCAATTCAATTGTTTTACGACATTTAGCGACTGTCAATATGGCTTCGAAGGGGGAGTGAATGGGTGGTAAGGTGGACGCTCACATGTGGCAAGACAGCTGTCCTAAACCTACCACAGCCGGTCGTTAGTCCGGAATCCACTGCTCACCCCCCAAAAGTGTAATAACACTATTTGATGGGCCCGACTTCGGTCGGTGAATTTCATGGCAGCTCCGTTTGTATTTTATTTATTTTATTTTTATTTATGTAGTTATGCATGTATGCTTTGTAGTTTATAAAAATTCGTTGTTGCCATCTCGAGCTCTATTAAGATATTTTTTTCATTCTGGTTCATTATAGCATTGTCTAGCGCATAGCTCTGTTCGCTGTGGGATTGTATATACTTCCCTAATGTATGCGTTTGCGCGGGGTGCGAGAGGTCGCGGTACCCGTTCTCGCTCCTTCGCAGTCCGGGCGCGTAATGCGATTTAATGGATTCGCGATTTTTCAGCTCGTTTTTTCGCGGTAATGGCACGAAGATTGCCGCCGAGGAATTCTTCGCGCGGCCTGTCATTTGTACTGCGCTAACCGCAGCGCGGAACCGAACCGTACGATACTAATCCCGCCGCGAAATGACTACCCTAGTCTGCTCCCGGCACCCTGACGCGCTCCCCGCGCCTCAGACATCGGAACCTACGACTTTGTTTTAGTGATTGGCTTACGACAATTGATTTTAATTACTTTATATTGTCAATCGAAATTCGATTGTTGATCAATGATTCCTCAATGCATGTCCTGTTGCGGAGATACTTCCGTAATTCTAGCATATCGCTTCATCACCGATAATTCATGAGACCTGGGAGGTAACTTATACATCTTCAATTGCTCCACTTTTTATCTAGCCGTAAGTCATTTCGTCTTTTGAATTTCGGCTGTTGTTGCTGCTTCATATATTTGTAATTCCTTCATACCTAGATCCGAATTGGATCTAGATCAATTTTAGTGTTGCATTAATTTGAGTGTCCTTATCCTCTTGTTAAGAAGCACAGTTAGGCCGTTCGTATATATTTTGATGATACTCCAGCTTATCTGCTATAACAGGCATATCATTTAAGAAAATGAGATGCAAGATATATTCACCGATAATATTGATGTCACATCTTATCCACGTCAACAATTTAAAGACGTCTTCCAGGATTCATCAGTTAAGAGTTTCGATGAGATTGCATCCATCTTTTTCAGTATTTTCTCTAGTCGTTTCGGCTTTGTGTTGTTTCGTTTACTCGAACGGTCATCAAGACAGATTTATATAAATATTTCAGAACCTGAATATGTCTAACGGCAACATAACAACGCTGTAAGAAATCAAGAACTGCCCAGGTTTGGTTCGAGTGCAGGGCTTTTTCGTGGTTCACGAGTGTATAAGAGAAAAATATTTTCATGTCAGGCTTACACAGACTAGTTTTAATTTACTTCTTGCTTATAGAAAGTTTAATTCTAATTTGAAATGACATTCAAATCGAATCAAATCCTTTATTGTTTCAAAAATTATAGAACCTAACCTAATTGGATAGGTTCATAAAAAACCTAATCTAACCGGATTGTACGAGACGTCTGCACTAAGGTAGGTTCATATAGGTTTATACGAGTACTGCCTAATGGTAAATTAAAAGTTATAATTGAAAAATAACATTAAAGCAATTAAAAATTATCAAGACGATGGTAATATTATTACAATTCCAAAAGTCAATTAAGTAAGTATACAAATAAGAAATTAATTTCAAACTATCGAATTCTATAAAAATATTTATTTAAATAAAATTTAGTCAATCAAAATTCAAACAACGTATAATGTCAATAATAAATAAAAATAAAAATAATCCTAAAGGATAATAATAATACTAATAATCAGTACGCCAAACAATAATCATTTAGTATGTCAGGTTGGAATAAAAATAAAAAGCCTTCCCTGTCTCTTTTCTTCTCTGTGTGACCAACCACTGTGTTTATTATTTTGCTTTCTGCATTTATGGAGGATATATCTTTAATTTAATTCAAAAATGCTATTTTATTAGAAGCATTTATTATTTTGCTAATTTTATTAAAAGCATTATCCACTATGTTCTGTTGTTGCCTTGAATGTTAATTGAATGGACTCGCGCCGTGCTGTTGTTCTTCTACAGCGCTGCTGCGTGCCTCCAATTCTCCAATGCACTAAAGCCCTTTCTAATGATGGTCGAACACGATCGCGGCTTCGGCACAGCGCGAACGCTCCGACAAATGGGCCCAATAACAGGCGCAATACAAACGTGAATACCTTCACGTACATTATTGGGATTTGCGCACTTCTTATTTTTATTCCCTATGCAGAGCTGGAATCAGCGCTAGTTGCGTATTTCTCACCCTCATAAATTACATCCTTTCACGTTATCGATTGCAATATATGTACATGGTGTATTCAAAAAGTATCGAACCTTAGGTCGGCAAAAATACATATATTGTCATGGAAATCCGAAACACTAACCCCTTTAAAGTAGTCTCCTTGGTAATATACGCTTCTCCTATCGCTACCGCCATTTCTGGAAACACGTTTGGAACCCAGTTTTTGGAATGGTAAGCAACCGTGCCGTCGCATTCAGCATGCTGTCTTCTCTTGACTCAAATCAGGTCCCTAACGATCTGTACCTTTTTTAGCATGAGGATATAGGTATCTTCATGTGGATTTCAAATAGCTGCATTCGTTTCCATGCGCCTTCTAACAATTAAGTTATGCAACGTGCGTATAACCCGAATATTATTGAAGTGTTTGGATTGCTGTATCACAAACCCAAGAAGCTTGAAAATGAGTTATATGTAGTTGCGTAATGTGTTCCTTAGAGTTTAACTGCGAATCGAATCATGAATCATACTATGTATTGATCCATTAATATTTTTGATCGGTTTTGCCATGCCCGTACGCGGGGCTTGCTTGAATTTGTCAATTCTAAAAGATCATGATTATGCGGACCAATTTTCTGTAATATTCACACCATGTAGGTACGTCATTATCGACGGAAAAAATCGTCAACATACTAGATATGGTTTTTGACTTGCAACAATAGGCGATGCTATTCGGAGTGATTACAACTATTCAAACGTTTTTAGTTACATATGATCCAAGGCAATATCACATGTCATTGTGGAAGAGATAATTTTCGGGCATCTCATAATACTAACATTATTTCAAACCGCTCGATCAAAAACGTTATCGAGAAGATAACAATCGATACTCGAATTCGTTCAGCTCTCCTGACAGTTACTCCCGCTCGATCTCATTAGGGTATTGCCTACATATAATTCGTTATTGATAGTCCATTGTATTCTTGAGTCCAATTAATTGTTGTTATATTAAAAGTGGTTTATGTATTTTAATGTTAATGTCGTCGTTTAAAATTTAATTCGATAAAATCCGATTAAACGGACCCTATTTTCTTATTAAGTCTACCTAACACGTATACAGCTTCTATAAAATTGCGCCAGATTTTATTACCACATCCCATCGTGTCATCATCTCTCACCTTTCTTAAACAAATGCTCTGCCCTGAACATGTTCAATAGTAGGCTTCACATTTTTCTTCTTTTAGTTTCTCTTCTATTGTAGGTTTGAAATGAAACGAAGTGAAAAAAAAACGACGTAAATACGAGTACATTGCGTATATATGCTGATGCTCAGTAGACAATTCCGTCTGAGTCTATAAGTTTCTCGCCTGAAAAAACAAAAAATCCAAAGGCCACTTTTTTGATAGGTACTAACATTACCAAGACACCATTTTTTTTGGTGATACAGTTGAATAGATGACACGTAAACTAGAAAGAATACATTTAGCATAGAAATCTAACCTAACCGCAAAAAACAGGAGCCACTTTTTTGGTAGGTACGAACGTTGTCAAGGTAGAATTATTTTTTGTCTAATTTCTTCGGATGATCCAGTTGAACAGGTGACAGGTGGAGCAGAAAGAATAGATTAAGAATAGTTTAGGGATAAAAGAACATTATAATACATTTTCGTAAAATTTTATATATAGCGGGTGAATCTAAAAAATAAAAAAGGTATATTAACACTAGGTATATTTATCATTCAAGTAGTATTTATTCGTATAGTATGCTTTTTACAAAGTAGTTCTTTAATACTATGTTTAAATTGTTTTACTGACCACTCATTTTTTTAATGAATTCTGTTGAGGAGTCTATATAAATGTATCTATATATTGTCCCATAGAAGAAGCCCTCACTCTTTTTAATAATCTAAGCAAATTAACTCATAAATAGACAATCAACATAAATAATTCACGTAGTTTTGAAAATCAGTACAGTTATTCACTGAAGAAATTGGACTGAAGATAAAAACTTTTGTGAATTTCAGTCGGCGCCGAAATACACCAATATGACGACTAACTTGGGCGACAAGTTAAAATGAAAATGGGATTTTGCACAGCGGACTTATAAAATGTACTCGTTTTAACCGACACCCTGTTTTATTTGAGATCGAGATAAATAGCTTAAAGAATGCAGGTACAAAGGAGGCAAATATGACTGAAGTAAAATTATAATATTTCATGGTAAGGAAAAGTGACTTAGGGGATATCGGGTGGTAAATTATTAGTAGGGCTATTTAACTGAAGTGCCGAAGCAAGCGAGGAAACCAATTTTAAGTAAAAATGATTGACAACAGACGTGACAGACATTCATTCTAGATTCTGACAAGACACATATTCTAGAAAAATTACTTACGCTCCAGCCCATATTAAACCTTGGTCAAATATTATACTTCCGGTTAATTTTGAGATAAATCGTTTATGAAACCCCCATATTAAAAAAAATAACAAATTACGATGGGTATTTTCTGTTTCATTGACCTAAACGACAGAGAAGTCATGACATCGATTTAAAAAAAGGACTAATCGACGCAGAAAAATAAATTAATAGTTTAAAAAATAACACTAAAAACACGCTTTTGGGCTATGATACGATATTCACATACACACGGCTATGATACGATATTCCATCATGGAATGCCAGTGCCTATCTTCCGGCTTCATCATCAGACCTTGAAACCTAATCGTGGTCAAAGTTCATTCCAAGACTTTTCTAACAAGTTCAAACACAGCTATGATACGATGTTCCATCATGAAGTTCCAGTTCATATCTTCCGACTCCATCATCAGATCAGTTCGACAGTACCATATTATTGTATTGTCATCAGAACTACATACAGCTGCCAATTTTCATTACGCTACGATCCTTGAAAGATGGTTAAATTAGTTACCTTAGATTCCATTACATAGTTACATACAGGTCAACCTAATAAAAGCGTGTTAAAAACCATTCCAATTATAAATACATAACTCATTTGTGACTATGTGGCTTAAGTCTTTATCCTTTCCACCGACAATATTCATACGCCTGACACTAAAGTGGCGATAACAAAACATGTGACTTAATTCTCAGATTGAGCTAATTATTTTTCTGGTCTTTAAGAATATTCCTAAAGCCATGCCTAAACGGACTTTCATTTCCTGTTTTTTCTTGGAGGATGGAATGGAATGAAAGGCGTTTTCGTTACTTCAAGAAACAAAATTATGAGGAACCTGTTTATGTACTTTGTCTTTCAAGCTAATACGGTAGTATGATGAACAAAAAAGACAATCATAATGGGTAAATTCATACCCACTTGCGTAGTTTGTTGTAATACTTCCCACATATACCAAAGAAAGGCTTATTACAAGCATAACAAGTCATTCTACAAAGGCTAAGCTGAAATACCTGGCTGATCATAGTTATAGTGTTGATATTGTAAAATATTTAATTTAACAATTACATATTTTTAAGTAAAATACCTTATTTACTTCATTTTATTTAAACGATACAGTTGTTTATATTATTTATAAAGGTATATATATATATATATATATATATATATATATATATATATATATATATATATATATATATATATATATATATATATATATATATATATATATATATATATATATATATATATATATATATATATATATATATATATATATATATATATATATATATATATATATATATAAAATATCGCAAACTAAAAGCCTATTAACTATAAATATTTTTTTAAACTGCAAATGTTGATTAGCAGTTTTTTAAAATTTTATTATTAAATATTATTAATTTTTTTTTAATAGTTGTATTAATATTGAAAATAACTGCAATGTACCGAGTGAGTACTTGTATCTTATCCCGAAAACTAAAGCGTTAAATCAGTTTAATAATGATAAATAAACAGCCAATACGTAAGATAAAGATGGATGATCAGCTTGCGGGTGGCAGGTAAGATTTTGCGCCTGGGCCGCGTTTATTCCTTTGTTTTACGTTAGTGTCTTTTGAGTGTTTTCTGTTTATTGTGATTTCGTTTTTAATTTCTGGCTGTGATACTGGGTTTCAATGATCTTTGCTTTACGATTGGATGTTATTTGAACAGCTGCTTCGAATAACGCATTCGGGTTTAAAGATTAAGCTAGTTCTACATAATAAACCAAATTTAACTAAATTTACTAGCTAGTTTATTTTTAAAAATCATCCAGATATACAATTTTTGGATTTGTATACTTCTAATACGACGTGGATTAAGTTCATTGTTTATAATATTACTTCTTTACACAAGCACAATTAATTGTTATAAGTCAATAATTATTACACTCTTGGTACAACTTTTATACAAAAATGCCCATGCACCTTCATAATATTGTATATTTATTTTATTTTTTTATTTAGTAACTTACAATTATCTCCAGTAAATGGACATATAAAATTACAATGTCATAGACGAAAATAAAGTAGCCAAAAACTGATAACATGTTATGCTAGAAACTGTTGCCAGTGATCACATTTTAATGTCGCCTAACTAGGCAATAGCCTATTCTAAGGCCGGCATTTAAATTGTTTTGTATGAACCAATCAAGATAAAAAACTAAGTAATGTAGAATATAGAAAATTTGAGAGAATTTATACACTAAGAGTTATATTAATTCTTACAAGCTGGATAATTGAATATAAAATTGATAATATACAAGTAAAATTTATAATGTAAAATTGTTAACCTTAACATACATACTTATTTGTCGCTGATATTTATATTATAGCTTGCCCGAAAGAGGATTGGCAGAATTTAAAAAAAGCCTGTGCATCTATTAATTTTATTTATTTATTTGTATTCTTCTATTATTTTATCATAATCGATTGTTGTGTGAAAACCAAAATACAAGCGAGCCTACTTTCGTACGGGCAGAGCTCAGTTAGGTAGAACTTAGTGATATGTTAAAAACGTAGCAAAAGTTATAATAAGTAAGGTTTTAAAGTTTACATAAATCTGAAGACATAATTCGTCAACCCATTCCCAAATTTTAAAATACGTTCGCACCCGCCATTTATTCTCAAACCTATATAGTGTCCAACATTGTGCTTGTTTATACCTCGATATTGTTAAATTAATATTGCTGTATTTTTCCGACGACACGATAATGGCACATTCTAGGGCATCTAGCGATAGAATGGGTACTCTACAGCTCAATTTCATATTATTATTACACTCGTACATAAAGCCACCTCCACACGCGCTCACGAATCGATCGCATTAACAAAGGTGGTTTATTTTTCTGACACATCTGAGATAAATGGGACAGGCGCGGGCGGCGCGGTGCGTCGGCGCCTAAAGAAAGACATCAGCCGCTATCGCTGAACACACCGAATTGAGCTGATAAAGAAAACGTGGTCTTGCCTAATTAACCCTCGTCCACTTCGTTAAACGGAGACTTTGTAGCAACTGCCGCTATATGGGGATTCGTCGACTTGAATTACTGGTAAATAGACTGAGTTGTCGGTTACAAGCACTGGAATCAATATACACTTGCATCAGTCGGATTGAATCTACTATGTAAACGTATATGTCACTAATTGTAGACCTGGAGAAAAGATTTGTAAATAACTTTTTTTTGTCATTTTTGAGGCCGACGTCTTACCCGAGGCCAATGTCAATAGAAAAATCGAAGAAATATGATCGATCTTGCGTTCTCACATTAAACATTGCATATTGAATCTGATGATGGACTGTTTTATGTGAGATTAGTTTTTTGTATTTTGTATAGTTATATGTGAGTTTTATCGACGCAATTTTCCTTTAACATTGTAAATTACTATTGTAATTTAATCAAAGTAAATTGAGGAAAGTTATAAACTGATTACCAGAAATCCTAAATACTTCTCTTTACTTTTCAGTTTCTATACGGTGTCTCTCATAATTATCTAATCCCTATTTATATTAGAATGCTGGAGCCAGTCGATCGCGACCTTTATTCTTTTGTTTCTCTAGCACGATATTCTGAGTGCATAGTAGGCCTGGTTTGGTCGCCTATCGCGCCCCGCCCGTCCGCGATCCGATCAGAGTGGTTTGCCATGTCGTCGTTGGGATTCCTCGGACGCCGTATAACTCACAGAGAAAGCAGACCGGAGCAGAGACCCTCGAACCGCCCATCTATCAGCGCGCGGCTAATTGATTATCATATTGAGCCCCTATTAAACTGTCACCAAGTCCCCGCGTCAAGCACTGCCTCAATTACATCGTAAATACACTCCGTAACACTTACGGGAAATGGTTGTTTACTAGTAACGCACTGCACGCTAAATACGAGTTTTCTACGCGCATGTCATTATGAGATAGCACCATGTATACTCTATCCAGGGAATCGATGGTTTACTGACCTGCAAGTGAAATGGACCACGGTATCGCATGGGTTAGAATCATTTTGATAATTCAGGTATTTGATAATATGTTATAGATAATGCACATCAACACCTCCGCGACAATGGCTTTCATTTTCGCAGAGCGGACGTCTCTTAATATTGTATCCTTCCTTCTGTACTGCAGCGTCATTGTCTTCAAATTGTCGACCTCTCCGATGTTTTCTAATATCGAAAATCGATAGAAATTTTTAGGGGATAGATCCGATAAGTATGAAGGATATTCCAGTACTCTAAATCCAGCTTTTTTAATGGCAACCATTGCAGCTCTGGACTTAACTAACTCTCGTTAATTAGTGATATCCTTTCCATACCATGTTTACTGGTCCTAAAATTAATTTCCAGCGGTTGATTATTAAACTAATCGTCCACATTGACGCACCAATTATTATAATATATATCGGCTAATCCGGGTTAATTACGGTGTCATAAAATCAATTCGAAACTAGTTCTTAGTCGTCATTTCATGTTAATACGGTATCCGTAACGGTGGCAGTCCCGGATTACCATAGTAACCGATATTGTCGGTTTAAGAAGTGTTCTAGATGAGCATACTGGAGGGATACCGTCCGATATGCAGATCGACTATCCCCAGCCAAGGTTGGACTGCATCTCGGACGTTTACTGTATCATTATGCTGCGGTTCATTCAGGGCGCCGCGGACCCGGTTGCCGTAAAATCGCACAACCGTTGGAATTACAAAGTGCAGTATTAATTGAAACGATCTGGTAATTAGAGAACGCCGCGCCGGGCCACCTTATTAAAACGACGAAATATCCACAATGAGAGATTATGATTTAGTTGATACATTTCATTGTATATCCCACTCGTGGTCCGTATTATTTGCGTTATAATACAATACAAAATACATAGATTATACGGATGATTAAAAATATAATCTAAGATGATGACCATTATTAATTACTAATTCGATCAACCAGAATATTTAAAACTACATTTCGTCTAGTTGCACTAGTATTTATTTATGTAAACGTGCCTGATAACATTTTCTACGCTGCGAATGGCTGGAAATGCTAATTAATGGTATTTAAAACTAAGTAATTTTCTAAAATGCTACTAAGTATTCGACATTTTTTGTATTTATTTCTTTCGTAAAATTAAGAATAGGTTACGAAAAAGGTATCGCTTTGTTTTTTCTTATTGCCATAGAGAAGCCCTAACAATCCATTTCGTATCATTATAAATGCAAGTAGTAAAAATGAATCATCTCAGGATGAGAGCTATAACCTAAACCTAGTTCTGCCATATGTTGTGCTTTGTAAGGTAGGTAATAAAATCGCATTCGCAAATTGCACCATGCACCGGCCATTTATTACTGTTCTGTTCATTTATACCCCATTTATACGGCCTGTGCTGCCGCGTATAAATCGATGACGTTAGAATATTCAAATTGGAGCTCGTAATTCGGATAGCACTTGTAGACACTGCAAGACGGAGGGTGCGGCTCGATGAAGGAAGCACGCGAACTTGACAACTGAAGTTTAGTGATCGTAATTTTAGTGGGGGTTAATACATATAAAAATTAATGTTTTTGAAGTCCTATATAATTTCATATTGTATAGAAATTTAAAAGACATACTGGCATATTATGCTAGTTATGTGAACATTGACGCCATTGCTCTCGCAATCCCACAAAACATCTCATTACCAATGCCACATTTGATCTTCCAATTTACGACGTACTTTGTCCCCCGTCTGCCATCTCCGCAAATCTATAGCAGCGATCTGAAATACCAGGCTGTTCAGCCCTGGAATCCAAACTAATTGAAATCGCTTGTATCGTAACTCCGTTACGCCGTCGCACCATCTGTTATAGAAACCTCTCTGCGGTTAATACGGGTTGTAAATTTTTCCTTTCCTCTAGCTTTCTTCTATTACCGGATGTTACATTTTTTTGTCGTTTCACAATGTGCTTACACGATTCTTTTAGTCTATTCGCATGTACTTTTCTATTATTATAAAGCGATGACATTTTTTAATTTTTTGATGACGATGATGATGGCTCACAGGATATTAGGCAGCCTGCATGATTATTTTTAACCTTTAGAAAAAAGTCTTATGTAACGAGTCATTCCGTCCGACCGTTCGTTCGCACTTGGATTTCAGAAACTAAAAGCACTAGAGAAAAACGATTAGTGGCGGACGAGTTGGAATGGTCTGAAGCTAGTTCCCCGCTTCTTATTGCATTTTATTTGTTTGCTTTGATATCTATACTTTATTTTTGAGACTTTTTCATATAAACTATAACTTAGTTGTTGCGCAACCGCTGCTAATTTCACCCACCAAAGGGCGAGCGAGACCGCGAGATTGGCCAATGTTGCCATATGTCTAAATTAAATTCTATTTGTATAACTATTTTATCAGATGTAAGATAACCGTTCGGAACACATGCATAGGAAAGTATATTCTCGAAGCATGCGATCTCGCGGCTGTATGCCTGCTTCGTATTTCAACGTTATTTCTCATTAAAAACATATTCACAATCTTCTGTAACTTACAAATTGGGTAATGAATTCGATATATTCATAAAGATGTATAGGTTGACCGCGGTGACAAGGGAATACGTCCCACCGTTGTAAGTGGCCAATTACGAATGACGATTTCGGCTCCGCGCGTCGTCTAATATAGTCGATTTGGCTTTTCAGTTTTAATATAATAAATTATCAAATGAATAGTTTTTTTATAAAGTAAAAATTAGATTACAATAACAAAATAATTTAAGATCACTGTCTTATTTTTTATATTATTCAAAAGTATCTTTAATAAATAGAAAAAAAATAATGTTTAGCCATAACATTTCTGGAAATTACGTAATTTCAAACATTTTTTTCCTTTATTTTTTGTATGGAAGCTCAAAAAACTGTCATCGTAATATGCAAATAGACCATATGCTGGTGTAAATAGTATTTTTTATATTGAAAATCATTTCTAGGTATTTTTAAAACTGAAGACAAATCTCGCTCGTTTTTATTTTTTTTGAAAACACTAACAGAATAAAGATAATTTACAATCAATATGGAAATAATTTACCAATTTCGTTTCGGCGAAATGATAGCTTAAGGACCGGGTTTTTAAAATCCGGCATAATTGTATTAAAATTCTTTTTCGTGTTCTCACAACCAGGCCACAAAAATATGCTTCATATAGCTTTTGGTCGCCACGGCCGGCACGCAAGACCTCAGATTATCATGAGATGGCGGACGTTCTTGAAAGGACAAAAATAAATAACTACTATCAGCATAGCCATGGTAAACTATTAAGAAATTTTCTCTGAGATATGAACATCACAGTTCTCCTGGGACTACAATTCAACAGCCTAATTTCTTCACAGTTATTCCAAAGGTCAATTAGCCACATGTTACTTATGATATGTGACTCGAATTCCTATTAATTTTTGAAAGACAAAGCGCTGCGTTCTAATGGTCTTTTAATAAATTACTCTTATTTGCATAAATGCTAAACACGAAATATTTCTGTTGTTCGTTAAAAGTCGTCTTTTTGGCATTTTGACAAATACGTCAGGTCGGCTATTTCCTGTCATCGAACTGGAATTAGTCCGCTCGTTTTTGGGCATCCTAGGAATTTCTTTGTCGTCGTTGGCATGCCTAAATAACAAATTTTAATAGTCTTTCTGTGACGGTGGTAAATTAGTTAAGTTGTCGGAAAACAATGGTGTATATTTTTCTTAATATATTTTTAGTATAGGTACTAGATTTTAGTGGTACTGATACATAGAAGCTATATATATATATATATTTTAAATATAAAAACCTGGTAACGTATTGTATGTAGTTATCACTATAAATATTTCTGAACAACGTTATACTTTAAGGCTCAGTGGCAGGTATTCTTACAAATAATTGTGCTATAAATATAAGCTATATATAGACAGGTAGCCAATGACAATGATGTACGATATAACGAAGTTTATGAAGCAATATGTTATATGTGGCGAGAAATCCATTTTATAAATTCGTTAAAAATGCTCGGAAAGACTATTCCTGTGCGGATCATTATACTCGCAAAGAGTTACAAAATGAAAACTCTTTCACAGATCTCAGAGTCCGAGAGATGAACAGTACTAAATTAATTTGTTACCTTTCGTAATGTAATGGTCCTTTTTGTTTCAATTTAAGTGGAATTTCACTGTCAAACTAATGAATTTTGACAGATTTCAAAAAAAAATTCAATTTAGAGGATTTTTCAATTTATTGACCTATAAATTGACACTGGGATATGTTATTTAAAAAATTTGGAAACTGAAAACATTTTAACCAATTCTAATATTTTTTATCGATATTTTACTGTGTATTTCCTACAAGACAAAATATGAATACATAAAACATAAGTACATGAAACTTTAGACCTTTATCTAATTATTTGTTTAATATCTGTCGTTAAAACTTTTTGTAATTTTACGTTTTATTATGATTGTGCGATGTGACGTTTAAGGGCAGTACCTCTCTAACAGATAATAACCGAAAATACGAAGAAAATTAACACGATAAAATAATATATGATGGTCAATTTAAACAGAAACAATAACTAAAAAAAAACTAAAAAAATATACGAGAAGCTTAAATTATTGAAAAGTTTGATGAATATCTGATATATAAACGATTAATATCACTCAATAGGAAATCATCTCCTTACACTAATGCTGTATCGGTTATCGAACTTTTTTATCACAACTTTATGGCTACAATTTTGAACAAAGGTGTGGTAGATTTCTGAACTATACTTTTAGATTCTGGAAACAAGCTGATCTGAAAGAAGAGTATAGATAATAAAGTAAATTTAAATACTTGGTATGTGACCTTTAAAGAATAAGCTATCATGCTAGGTCATGTTTGCGTTTGGTAACCCTATTTGCATGTAGCCCAGAGACAATTTTCTCTTGTGTAGCTACGCTCGTACGTGATTCCTCCCCCGACGATTAGGTTAACTGGCATCACTCGGTCAGAACCATGCGCAGACTAATGAGTAACACTTGATCGACAGAACGCCTCCTCTGTCGCCATGTCGCTGTTCTAGCCGTAGGCGTTGCATCAGGCTGGAAGAAAATAGGAATACAATCTTCGTAGCTCCGTATAAAATTGCTGCCCATTATTACAAATCGTTTTTATCTCTTGCTTGATCGGTTTGATCGACTTTGTGTTTTGTTTTGGGGATTGATACGTGATTCATCGTCAAAACTGTTCAAAAGAGTTGAAACAAACGTACTAGAGTAACGAGTGACGAGTACATATATCGCATCACATTGAATTGAAGGAATGATATCCCATTTTTGACGTGTAAAGTAAATCTTTAACTGCATATGTAAAATTTCGTGAAACCTAATAATAATTTAAAGCAATACTATTGAAATTAAGCAACAATAAGGAAAACTTTTAAATTTGGAGGTCGGAACGAAAAAGTATATAGTACATAAAGTATATAGTACAGTCGAAACGAAAAAGTATATAGTACATATTTATAATATTCGGCCATAGAAACAGGTACAAAAAACATAAATAGAATATATCAATTTAATCAATTGTGCAGTATAGTAGAAATAATGTAATCTCAGTGATAGAAGTACGACAAAATCATTGAACTAAAATGTGTACCTCTGCGGTATCAGATAAAATAAACTATTAAAAGAAACAGTATGTGAGAAATATAAATAAAAATGCGCATTCGGAATATTTTTTTTGTGATAAAAGTAGTTGGAAGAAATTCGATAAATTGATATAGATTATGGTTGTTATAAGTACGAATATTGTTTTTTAATTGTTAAGCTTCTTCAGGTGTATCTTTCAGTAGAATTCATGAATATTTGAACTGATTCTTCCATCCGAACATTTTAAATTATGTTATTTTCATTAATTTGTTTTTTTTATCATCATTATTTATTTAACAAAAAGAAGGCATTTTTGCAATCATGAGTCTGCAATTCCAGGTGCATACATGACATTTGCTATCTCGTTTCTATTTACTGATTAAAACGCTTCATAGGACTATCGAGTGTTATGAATATTTGCTGTGGAACAGCACCAAAGCAGCTCACGAGGTCGTACGTGCTCCGTACGTAGTTTCACAGAGAATGCGTGAGTAAGTATGTAAACAAAATGAGCGCCGATTAACATAATCATCAGGGCACGTTAACAAGAGCCAGGGCTATTACTCACAAAAGCGCGTGATCTCATTGCGACGCGTTCCACATTTGGCGTGTCATAAACTATATCTTGCAAATTTCATAAAATGTGTTCCAGTTTTTAGTTGCTGATGTGTATTTATTATCATTATCATCGTATATATATATATATATATATATATATATATATATATATATATATATATATATATATATATATATATATATATATATATATATATATATATATATATATATATATATATATATATATATATATATATATATATATATATATATATATATATATATATATATATATATATATATATATATATATATATATATATATATATATATAAAGACATAAAAAGACAGAGCCGTATACATATTAAATTTAACATAATCAGTACCTAAACTACCATTTAAAATCTCTTGACACCATCAATCAACCTCGTTTCCAAGAAACCGCACCGTTTTCCATCGAATTTCCATAAGTACTCCAGTCACGACGCAAAAGTCCCGTCCGTGTATCATGGGTTAATCACGTACTAAGCAGTAACAACTGCAGCAGATCTACGACAAAGAGGGGAAATTTGCATGCCCTACAAAATGAAAGATTCGAGCGTGACAGATGAAAAGCACGGCCGACCTTAGGATACTGGGTCGGAGAAAAGCTGCGGGCAGTTGACGCGGTATGCGGAGAAATTGCCTGTTCTCTGTCTAGTAGTTAGAGCGCTGTCTATTGATTTGAATGCAAAGTGATTTAGAGTGGTCTGTTAGAGATAGCCAGGTTAAATAAGGAAGCAGATAGATTGGCGAGAAGAGCTCGGTTAGAAAGGCAATCGGAACTGAGCCTATGTTGCCCTTGACAGAAGGATACACGAAAACGGCTTTTCACGAAAAGATAACCGCTGGGCGAAGGACAAAGGAAGATAATAGAGCAAAAGATAGACGAGACTGACAGGTCCAGTTGCCGTTATCATCATTATTAACTATCATCTGAGAAGGACTCATATCTTTCAATGTAGGCGACTTTTTTTTAATTACAGCCTTATACGACAGTGGATAATGACCTGCTGATAAAGAAACCTGAAACCTGTTGATAAAGCAACTGAGAAAAAGAGGTAAATAAATAGAAGACAAAAATAATTTCTCAATTATTGGATTTGACAACTGAAGTTATAATTTTATTTTTAAATTCCCTCATCAATATACCACACAGCGCAAATTCCAAATCGAGCTTGAAGAATCATGCATTCAAGCGTACTGCAAGAGCAACGATTATCGCAAAGCACGCTTTATTTGCATTATACACCTACTAAAACAAAATCCATATAAACAATGACGCTTCAAAATTTTTCTGTACGATGATCAGTATTAACGATCGATGCATTGACATCACTTTCTACCCACACTGCTGTAAATCTGTGCAAACACGTATTTAAAATAAACCTACACATAATTAAACGCATTCGCAAGTTGCACACCTGCTCTTATTATTGAAGGGTCAATAAATCTGTCGATTGTCATATGAATGTTGATCTATAGGGTTTGTAATTTGTTAATGCACGTAGGAAGAATGAATTATCGATATCGATTTTGAGACAAAAGAAAACTTGGCAAAGAGATGAACTCTGCAAAAGCAACTTTATTAGGTCGCAATTTCTTGCGCGTCGCAAAAGCGTTTCGATGAAAACATAATTGAATTAAGTATGAGAGAAAACGACGAAGTGATAATGACAGTATTTCTACTCAGAGCTCTATTTTACGCGTGAGTATCGCTTTTACGATCTATTGTCATATGCGGATGATGTTTTGTACAGCGTTGCTTCCCTGTCGGGTATAGCGGTGGATATTTCGAAATTGCACGTCTCTCTGCTGTCGATGAGCTAGTTGCATAGCATTATATTGAACCTACATAGTGGGTATACTGCATAGTTACAATTTTAGGTACAACTTTATAGATTTTGAGACAAAATATACCAGTCTTTATATAATTACTTACCCGGCCCCCAATAATTTTAAAGATGGAACAGAAATATCCATTTTGAAGACGATTAAGACCATTTCCAGGTAGTAGTCTGTATGTGTGTCTGTCTGTCTATATCTGTCTGCTTGCATGCCTTTATTCCTCCCCCACGATAGCGCCCAAACGCTTAATCCGATCTGAAATTCGGCATGCAGGCATAATTTGGTCATGGCAAGAGTCGAAAAGGTTGTGGTTGAAATCGTTCCCCCCAGGGGGCGCACTAGTCATATTTTAATCTCGAAATATTGGACTAAGAGACTTAAACTTTGGTACACAGATAGATGCCTAGTTGGGCCGAAATCACATTTTGAAATTTCGCTTGGAATATCTCCTATAAAAGCTACTTTAATAACATTTATATTTCTCCATACATTTTAATCAAGTATTAACGCCATCTGTTAGAGCTTGGCCCAATCCCGCTCTTAGCCGAGAAATGAACCGCGCCGCCCTAGGCGGTTGCAACGGAACCTAACCGGGTTTTTCGCCGGCAGAGAGAGAGCGCTCATCGATTTTCTTTATGAAATTGATATTCAAATGGAATCATACCTTGTATACTTGCCGGAAAAGTATTGGGGTGACACAACTGATTTTTTTGTCTATACCGTGCCAATACAGTGCCAATCGTCATTTACGAGGACGATAACTATGGAATTTTCTAAGGCATAGGTTTGCAATTATCCATCGACATGTTATATCTTTAGCTACAGAATGACCACTAATAATTATTTTAGGTAGCTATCATTTAGAATTAAATACTTAATGTCAAATAATTAAAATTAACTAAGTTTAAAAGATGAACGTTTTAAATCATTTATTTGCATCAAATCAAAATGTTAGAACTTGCTGATACATATTATCGCATTATAACAATGAGGAATATAGAGACGATTTTGGAAGAAAAACATGAAAATTAATTTTAAAAAATCGGTTGTCTGTAAAGTCGGTTTACTGACGATAGTTGAACGTGACAACGTCATAAGAAAATACTGATGGTTGCATTTGAAGCAGTTTTATTTAAGATTCTGATATTGTTTATCACAAACACCCAAAAATATGTGCTTTTATACTCACCGACTTGACTACAACATGTAAATGAATTATTGTATAGCAGTATAATTGTATAATTGTTTATTGTTTAAAGTTTATTGTTTTTTTTAATTTGAAAGTTTGATATCTCAAACTGTTAAATAACGGTTTGAGAAGAGTTTGAGCACGCTGCGCCATCTAGCGGTAGGTAATACGTCGTAAATAAACAATATCAGCGACATTTTACCAACAGCTAGATAGCGCATCGTAATGATAACTTTTCATACTTTTTTATTTTTTTAAAAATAAAAGTTGCTTACTTCATTGCACTTCGTTGTACCCACAAGAAAATTGTCCGTTCAGTAATAACATTCCGTATATCAAGAATACATATAAAATTATGTCAAGAATTTAAATCAATCTAGTGATTTTCATTCGTACTATTTTAGACTGAGGTTAGTAAATAATTCTTGTCGCAACCAGTAGATGGCAGCATTTATATTGAATAATAAATATAATAAATGGAACGCCTCAGAGCGAGGTAACGCCGCTTGAGTCATGTTTTTTCGTGCGTGCAGCCGGCTCCATCGAATTATAAGACGTTGTCACGTCAAAAAGTAAATGAATAAGTACCTTTATTGTACCAGTATTGCTTAAAATTAATATTATTAACAACGCAGTATGAATAATTATTTTAACTATAGTTAACAAAATACATAAGCACAAAATCATACATAATATACTTCAAAATTTCATAGCATAATTTTGCTCCAAATTTCGCTGTTCCTTTTTTTGCAATGCACTGCGAAAACACATCTTTACTTATTGCGCTTTGCACGGTCGCGTAGTTACCGCACGAGATTGAAACTTTTATTGTGCGTCTAGGAAATACAAAGACTGACGTAGAAGCTATATGAAGGAGAAGTTCGAGATGTTGCCAGATCGCTTTCAAAGACGCCTGTTTCATCAGTACTTTTTACTCACACCTCGTATTATGAGAACCTTAAATTTAAAAATGTATAAAATTTAAAAAGTGTATTTTTTGTTAAATATAGTATTTATAATTTTCATACATTAATTGTAAGAGCGCTAGTTGCTACTTTAATAAAGAAAAGTAAAATAATACTGTCCTTATAAAACAATTACATGACTGAACTTTCGCCTTTCTATAAATGCCAATTTAAATCTTTTCTCGAGAGAGTTTTTACCTCCTTGTTACCATTTATAACGACCTCCATCGCTCGAACATCGCCGACTTTAGCTCAATCTCTGCCGCTTGCACGATCGTCTGCGATATAGGGGTATTATACGCGATTAATGCGTCGTACTTTCGATCAGTGGCAACGCAACGGCGACACAGCAATTACAATCGATGTTATAATTGTAAAGTGGCCATAAAGCTTTAATGAGCGCGGTTAGGCAGCGCGGCCGCGACCCGATTCGTCGCGGTTTTGTGTCGCGTCGCGCTCTCCCGCGACCGCGACCGCGTCTCTGACACGGTTAACGTGTGACGGGGTGGCACGGGCAGCGTTTGTACTTGCGAAGTTAGAATATTCATATCGCCCCACAAACTTTATGTAAGGCATGTGTCAAGTGCTTCTTGCTAACTTGCCTCATAGGTTTGGAATCAATGCTAGCAATGTCAGTTGGTAGCAATGTGGTCTATTTAATAACTATAGTAGGAATACCTAGCTGTACTTAAAACCAACGCAAGTGGATCAAAAACAAGATATATACTTTTATTGTTTTCAACTCACTAAAAACGTAAAGGGTCGCCCATTGTGAAACGACGGACATTAGGCGATTGTCGCGACTCCGTTTCGTTGGTTTTTTATGGCGGCGTCCGTTTTACATATTAAGAAAACGCAATACTCATTATTTATATGGGCCTTCTCTGGTATGTCGTCCCTTACCGACTTGGGAACGTTTAATTATGCGGCGTGGGCGGCGACATAGCCTCTCCCCAGCAACAACCAGAGATATGTAACGACAAATCGTGATTCGTCCTCGAGTGGAGCGCTCTTGCGTCCACAAGGGATTTGACCCAACCCGCATTTTGCGGTCATTTGGGGCTTCTGATGTGTCCAGCCCACAGACTGGACATGCTTTTAATTTTTTGACTACCATTGTAGTCGGATTCATTTTTTATTTATATATTTATTTTTTGTCGCTTGTCTTCTTCATTTTGTCTTCTTATGCCCAGGTACATCCAGCCCAAGTACATCCAGCCCGCCCGCCGCACACGAGACGAGCGCCCCCAGCCTTCCCGGCCTCCTCGACGTCGGCCGACCGCCCGCCGGCGCAGTATCTAAAAGGCCCCCTCGGGGCACACAAATTTCTATGACTGCTTCTACATTTACATTTAGTACATTTTGATTTACGATGCGAAGTAATGGTTTGATTCTACATTTACATTTATACAGGTATTTGCAAGACTATCTAAGGGAACGGAAGAAGTCCGATTTTGGTACAGAGTGGGGTTCAATGCTACATTTACATTTAAAATGGTGTCTCAAAGCAATGCAATGGTACGGATGAAGTCCGTGTCCGGGTTTCATTGTCCTGGGCAGCTCCTAAAACATACAAGTGGGGTTACGGGATGCTGCTTGGCTGCTGGCGCGTTTCTCTTCCTCCCGTTGGCTGGTTGACCTGAAAGCCTCGTGTGGCGAAGAGGGTTACTGGTTGTGCTTTGTCATTGTTCGGGGTTCTCTATTATATTCCGTGGGTACGGTTTCTCGGGGGGTCTCGAATGGTGGGGGGCGATTCCTCGGATGTGGGGGTGGGGGGAGGAATCGGCCCGCTCAAACATATTTTTAGACAGTCGTCTGATGAAGGTCTCAATGGTCTCGTCATTGACTAGGTCCTTACGTAGCGTATCGTTGCTGACGCACCATGGAGCGGCCACTATGGTTCGCAGCCCGCTGTCCATGATGCGCTGCATGGCGTCCCTGTGTGTCTTGCTTAAGGCCTGGTACCACGCGGGCGCTGCATACGTCAGTCGCGCCCTCAGGTACGTCTTAAGGAAGGTCAGTCGCGTCTTTAACGGGATTTGTTTTGCCCTTAGGACGGGTTGGAGGGCCGCTTTGGCCGACCTCGTCGCCGCAAGGGTCTTAGTGGCGTGGATGTGGAACGACAAATCACACATGAATTAACTTTATATAGCGGCCGGACGGTGAAATGGTTCCGGCTGCGCGTGGAGATAAATTCACAGAACAGAACTGCTCTTCGCTATGAATACTAATTGCGGCCGTAGTATACGGGAGACGAGGCTGGGATAGACAGTGATCCATGTATTTTGAGTGGACTTTATATTTATTCATTAAATTAAATAACAAAATGTTGTTAAATTACATATTATTTAAATTACAGTTAATTTAGATTGTAAAATTTTCTGGGTCGCTTTTAAGTAGGCGAAAGCTATTCTTAAGTAAGCACTAATATGAACCATTAGAATATAAAAACAACTCCTCCAAATAAAATAAAATTAGATTAAATTTTAAAAAGTAAATTTCACAACCATAAATAGTGAATTAGAATTAACCAACTAACTTAGAATACATATAAAGATATATATAGAAAATATTGGAATTATATTTATTCACCAAATACCATTAGTGCCTCTTCTGTCAAGGTTAATTAACCATAATATGAAGATATATCTTTTTTATTTTCTGCTTATTCTCGATATAACTTTAGACATAATATTATCAGTTTTTTAAGCAAAAATGTTGTAGTGACGTTATCGAAAAAAGTTTGACTATTCGGTACTTTAAAGTTTTCTTTGTAGCGTATTTTTCTTTCTCTTACTGTTTGCCGGAGTAACTTCATTTTCATCTCCAATAGTATTTTTTAATGCAATACAACTGGCGCGAATCCAGCAATTGCACCTCAAGAAACAGGTCATCGAACGGGTAACGGTAACGCTTTGGCTTCCTTCTAATTATTGGCTTTTGGACAACGTTCTATTTCTGGGGTTTTTTTCCACAAGCTCCCCATCAAAGTATACCACAGGTCATGATGGATTAGCGTATAGGGTAATATATTTCTTTCCGAAGAGTCAGAATTTTCTGATTCTTTTTTATTACTACACATATTGATAATTTATAGAGGTAATAATGGATGCGACATGACTCCAAAATCAGTAATCCCAAAGACTTTGCAATAGCTTGTTGCAATGGTGTTTAAAGTTTTTAGAATTAAGATTGCCTTGTTTAAAAATCAACAATTTTGCAAAACTCTTCGTTTTGTCTGAACCTACATACAAATAGTTGCGGTACACATACAAAACGCAGCGATTGAAACCTCTGTTTTGTATCTCGCATATGAATTATTGAACATGTTTTTAATCCATCATCTTGATATCGCGGCTTAGCTCCTTAAATTTAGGACAAAAATTACCCATTCATCATAAAGCTCTCACCGTTATGCCGCACTATGAGAACCAGCATTCAAAGTCGTGACTCCGTAGCTCACATAAATTACAGCAAACGCAGAAGCCGCCGCCATATTTACGGCAAATTTAATTATAGAGTCGGAAACACGGATATTTTACTACCGAAATCGTCGACATTTGAACCAGTTTCCGCTAATTTCGCCGGTTTAGCCGCATTGAATATGGGAATTATACTCGCTGCCGGCAACTAGACGTATTTTATGATGCGGGTGCGCTTGCAACTGAGAGATGGTAACATGTTTGGTTGCGAGTTGTGATGTAGAGGGGTACCTTAATGTACGCTCTCGGTCCTGTGCGTAGAACAGCACAACCTATCTGTCGCTCTCTTTATTTGTAATGTACAGCGTCCCTTCAGGTTCAGAGAAAAGGGGAAGAACATGGTTAGCTAACGATCAGGTCTGGTGAGGAATACGTATCACGGTTTCGTGATACGAGAGAGGAGAATAGTAGAACTACCCTCTCTTAAGGAGAGAGTAGAGCGGAGCGCCAAGGTGACCTAAAGCCACGCGACATGCCACGGTGAACACTAAACCAAGCCTTAAAGACTCTTGCAAAGATAGAGCGATATTATGCAGAAGTTTTAGCAGATTGACTAGTTGCATATTATGAGGAGAAACAGCGCAAAGTTTACGATATTGATCGCCAACATTCCTGGAAAGTACTTGAGAGTGCCGAAATGTCTCGCTGAGCGTGTTTCTATATACGATGGTGAAGCAACTAGTCAAACAATAATATGCCGCTGATATTCAGAATTCTGACGTAGACGCGCCTTTCTTAACAACGTGCCATTCACAGGTTGACTAAAAACAGCTTTAAAGCAAGGAAATGTCGCTGCTGTATGCCAGCTAATACAGAAAGAACGGTGTTTTAGCATATGGGCAGATTCGTCTCTCTAAAAATTGGTACTACTATGATCCAAATAATTCTGCAAAATGAATTGGGCATCAAAAACTTAGTTTTTATTGAATATCGCAAAATTTGACTAGGGACCGACAGTTGGCTCGTGATGATTGATGTTCGTTTGCTCTGCAATCTTTCAACGGAGTAATGTCGAATGATATTATTAACATCATCTCATATGAGCCCAAAACAAGTTTGGCTCTTCGAAAGTCAGATAAAGCCTCCAAAAGTTGTCCGTTCTCTCATGCGTATCGAAGAAACGGTCGTTTCATTTGTCTCAAAATCAGGACATGTTGCCACGGTTCCCTTACGAAAACGGAGAACGGCTACAATAGATCAGTGGGCAGCTATGTGTTTACCGGGAATTATAGCTGAATTTCGTAGGGGTAATCCGGAATATCGCATGACCTCCGCCTCGATAATGCGAGTTCTCACACCGCTCCGAAAACAACGGTTTTTTTGAAGCAGGACAATATCGAGGTGATACTCTGTATAGTCCTAATCTAAGTCCAGTTATTACTGTACATTCCCGGAAAGCGAAGAAAATTTGCATAGTCAGCGATTTCGAGACTTAGAAAAACTGTCCATATATCCAAAACGGCCATTTTAATAAATCTTTTTCAACAATTAGTTCAGGCAAGTTCGAAAGACGTATTTTTTTGTTATGTTCTGCTTGTCGTTTTTCCTATTCCTGGTCGTTTCAGTTAGCCCCTATGTATTATCCCAAATATCCCTGAAGAGGCATGCTGGTTTTTTTTCGAGTTTACACTTTCCTTAACATCATTCTCCAGCTTGAATCATTCTCCATCATCATTCTCCAGTTGCTGACTCTTACTTGCTAACAGAAACCCTCCTCCGAGTATTAGCAATAAGCTCATTCTGTTTATATGCTAAATTGTTGCATTATTGAATTACGCAGATAAGGCTTTTTTTCTCAGCAAGACCTACATGCTTAATTTTGACTGCCGACGCAAAAATCAAGCAAGTAAACCTATTCGCGGGCATGGCTCTACAGCCTTCGACTCCGACATATAATACCCGTATATAGGTGATTCCGAAGAGAGGCGATCTGACCCAACGTCCACCGCAAGGAGGGATCATCCAAGTTAGCAATTTATCTAGTTTGACGTGTGTCTAATCCGATGTAAATCGACGCTGAGATTAATAACTTTGTTTGACCTTGCGTTAATTATGCAAATCGGCTACGAGAATGCAATTGAATCACTTTCACGCGGGAAATTCGCCACTCTATATGACACTGTAATAATTTTAAATATAATATTAGATTAGATTGTACTGCCCCAGCCAGGAGATAACCTGACGGGGTCAATACTGAACTTTGCTCAAACCTTTTTTGCTATTATTATTGATTAGATATATATGGTATCAGATTACGCAACCCTGTAGAACAATTTGGCAGCTTTTCTGTGCTGGCGAAATGCAGGTGGCGCTGATAGCGTTGATGGCCAAACTAATAGCAATTTATTTGTCCATCTGTGATAACGTTGATTATGTATGTTTTTGTTATAAATACTAATTGACATTAAAAACCTTATAATTTAACCAATGAAAACAATAATAACATACAATAGTTAGTGCTATCTTTCGCATTTTTGAAATACAGGCTGATTAAATCACAGAAATTATACGAAGAGATATAATGCCATCTATTAGTCTATCTAACCGCTGAAGTGCGTAGTTATAACGTATACCAAATTAAACATTTCCATTTTTATGTAAATAATATTAAAATAATAAGAGATAAGATTTAAAAATTAGTTTGGTTTATTGTTATTTTATACCATATAGGCGTGTTTAGATCTACATTTCTCAATCAATCTACATTTCTCCGCTATATACCACGAAAGTCGCCATATTGAACATAATCATGTATTATGGACTATGGATTTTGCTGATCGTCTTTGGCTGAGTGGCCCTAAAAAAATACACTAGTTTGTGCATGTATGCGTATCATTTAATAGAAATTTCACCACGGGCAGATGTCATTACAGGAGTAAGAGCTCAAAATCTCTAAATGAATGAATCTAATTGCGAAAAAAATTGAATATTCGAAATTAGAAGGTAGTAGTGCTACTATATTGTCTGCTTTTGGGAGACCACAATATCCTAGTGATAGATATCTTATCACGGTACCTTCAACTATTCTGAACTTGATATCTTCAACTATTCTGACCAAGATATCTTCAACTATTGTGCAAGAATATTGTTCTGTCATAATTTTACATTGTTTTAAATATTCTCCAAAAATAGGGCATTAGTTGTACCGAAGAGGAAGATGAGTGAGTGAGTGAGTGATATTATGCCGGAAAGAGGACATTGTTCCCAGTGATGTAGCAAGGCACGAACGAGTGGCGGTAAACGGGCAGCCATAACCTGCTATTACAACAAGCCATGCTGCACCGCACATAACAGCTGCAAAGATCCGACTTCCCATGCAAACCGACTTCTAAAAAAGATTTAACTTCAGTAATATATCATTTAGAGATAATGACATTTTGAAATTTTGGCGAGAATGTACCTATTCTATATTTTATTTACCTAGACTTTATTTTTTTCTAAAACTCGGCAATCACTGTTTATTATGAAATTATAATATGCATACAAATCGATTCCTTTAATGACAGTGATTTATAATCTATATAAAAAATGCGAGAATTGGCTACCGATCTCTGCTTTGACAGTTTGATCAATGTAGACCGATTGTAGAAATACAAAACTAATTTATATCTACTTATATATAAACCGCCCCGAGCATCACAACGTGTAAGTCCAGGCTCAGTCAGCTTCCCCTTTCCCCCCCTCCCTCCCAGATCCTCTTCCTTCCTTTTGTTCTGCGTCTTTATTAATTTTATATAAGGTTTTTTTTCATAATATTTTTTTCTGATTTTCATTTTTATTTTTCTTACATATGTTGTCTTACATTCTTCGGTATGTTGCTTTCCCATGGGAAAGCAACATACCGAAGGACCACAACTTCAAAGTAAACAAGTACTGCAATTTAGTAGACCGGATAGTGAGAAATGGATTTAAGACTGATCTCTTCGCCGTGGAAGTCGGAGCAAGAGGACTACCGGCGAAGTCACTCTACAGCCTCTTCAAGAATTTAGGCCTGCCAAGAGCGGCGCTGAACTCATACATGGAGAGAGCCTCGAAAGCGGCACTGGAGGCATCCTACAGAATATGGATAGGTAGAGAGAGGGAGGTCGAGGGCGGGACTGGTGGTTCTCCGCGTCCTAGTCATCGCAGACTAGCTGATGAGGGCTTGTAGCGAGCCGAAACGTCACGCGCGCTGGAGAACTGCAGAGCGGCCGCTCACTAGTCCCACCTCGTCCGACACCCTCCTTTATTGCCAATGGGCCCGGATATGTTCGGTGAAGCCATTGATAGCTGAGTTCAACACCTTTATTTATTTATTTATTTATTTGCAGCTGTTATAAAAAACATATACAAAAAAAAACAAGAACACACAGATTAAAAATTAAAACTATAAATAGACAAAGACTATGAAATAAAGCTATAAACGCTGCAAATTAGGGGTATCCTCAGGATATCTCTTATCCTGGTTTTCAGGACACACCTATTAATTATTGATACATAGGTATATGATTTTTAAAATAAAATAACCAAATCAAATAAATCCTTCTACCACATCTCAATTTTTTTTACAGAAATAAAATGGTGAATAACTAATTGTGTCCTGTGTACGATCTGGTTGATAATCTTTCGATTTCTCAATTACGTCTTAAAATTGGGTTCACTCCTCTTCTGGGTGGTAAACATTAGCAGCGGCCAGTGCAACTTACCTACATCCAAACTGAAATTTGTTTGAAAAAAACTGAAATTTATATTTGCCCTTTTTTTCGTTAAGGACTGTCTCACCTTGACAATTTACCACGCATACGGAATCGTTGGAAACGTTCGACGATAGCAAACCTTGCGAAAGCAACGGGAAATTGAACAAATTAAAGAATTGAATGTAAAAGTAAATAAATAAAACACAATAAGAAAAGGACAATCTGTTGCGGAACACACAGAGTTGTTTGCTGTTTACTATTTTTCTCTAGGGCTTTCTATAATTCTAGAGATCCAGGTGCTAAAGGACGGATGAACGGGCGGACGGATAGACTCGTCCCATAAGACTTTTTTAAGTAAAAATTACTAGCAATTATGTTTGGTAGCTCTGCCTTAAGGTCCCCATTCATGGGTACTCCATTTGGCAGCGCCCCACTCCATTACTCCAAATTAGTGCATTATCTTGTCGTGAATGTAAAAAACCACGTAGATTGTATGGCATCGCTCCGAATGTTGGATTTCCAAACATGCCAAAATCTAGTGCGGCACGGCTTCAATGGCCGCCGTCCAACTCATCGCAAATGCAAAACTCACGCTCCGCGTGGCACCATTCCGTGCCGCCCTGCTCGTGTGTGTCAAAAACGCACTCCACTTTGAGCTCAGTCGGCCGGAAGCTGTGGTGATGGTTGGACGCTCTGCCGCATTTGTAATGGCAGGAAAAGAGTTTGTTTTGGAGTTGATTGAAATGTACAGAGATTCAACATGTCTTGAAAAGTACTCATTATGATGTCATACTCGTCATGAATTTCTGACGCCACCTTTTTGTTCATTTACATAGTTTTTGTTTTTTTTTTTTATAATATGAGCAGCAGCTGACATTAGCAAACATTTCTTTTCACTATTTATATCGATTATCGATTAACAAAACTTCACACGATTTACAAAATTCTATTGCGTAGTGTATAATAGTTGTTGCATATCTGTCAAAAATATGGAGTGGCTTCGGGCCGAACAGTGATCGTGAGTGTGAATCTTTTGGAAGTCGTCCGCCGATGTGGAGCGCTGCCAAATGAAGCGCCCATGAATGGGGACCTTTATTTATTAATTTCACGGCTTGCGTCTACAGTAGCAGCGGGCTATGGGCGAGCGGCTGCGATCGGCTGAGAGGAAGGATGGGCGAATACCAGACCCGTAAACCAGTTATGAAAATTGGCCATCTCCCGCGAGGACGCTAACAGCGGCGAGCAGCAGCGGGGGGCTCAGCCGCTGATAGCACTAGGAAGGACTGCCAGTGAAGGCCCGTTTTGTAAATCCCTTCCAAGCCATTAACTAGCGTGGCCTCCTCTCTCCCTAGGCTGACACTGCTACAAGTCGCCACTCATTAAAATTTTGTGCAAGCTAAATTATTTACAACTAGCTGTGGGCTCTCGCCCGTTATTCGGCATCTAATGGGTCCTGTGGTTTAGTGGCCAAATTGGCCACTAAGAGCCGTGTGTAGGGTCGGCCAAATGCCCAGGTCAATATCCATCCGGCGGGCTCCACGCAGAAGTGCGAGCCCGGGTTGGACCCTAGCCTGCGGGCCAGTTTGCCCTAGGAGTCAACCTTCTGGCGCTCCTGGACGGTTTGCGCACCGTGTGGTGTCGGCCAATTAATTGTGCATTCCGACCGACAGACGGGGAAATCTGGAAACAGTACTGTCTCCTATAGAGCGGGGTACCTTAAGGCAAACTGCTCTTGAAACGACCAATGGGCTACCCGATACCGGTGAACAGCCGGGCAAAGGATTCTGTAGACACCGTATCACCGCTACGTAAAGGAGAGGACCGCGCAAGCGACCTGGAACCTGTAACCAGTCGGGAGACCGGAGTAATCTGGTTGCAACTGGAAGTAAGGGAGCGAGTGTCGGACCGCTGGTTGATCTCGCGTTGAGGCGTTGCCTTTTTATGGGCGAGTGGCGTGACTAGACAAACAGTGGACTCTTTTCGTCCCAAGACTTCTAGGCTCAGCTCACGGGAGACAGAACGATCTAATATCAGTAAAACTTACTGAGGAGTCGGGTTCGTCCGTTGTTATAGTGGACAGCTCTAGTTGTGGGCTCTCTTTTTGGGGCCGAACGGGTTCGTGTAGTTTTTTTAACACTTTTGATTAATGAAAAGTGTTTTAAATCAATATTTCAGTTCAAGTCGTTATAAAGCTACATATAAAGCGACATTCTCTTCTAAAAGTCAGGTCCTCGCCAATAAATGTTCCTACATTTCTTACTCTTATTGACGATTTTAGTTTTAAATTGCCTGTAGAATAAAGGAAAATTAACATGCCAATTTCAAACGAAACCAGTAATTGGATGTTTGTGAACATTCATTTCTATTCTTTTAGCAACACACATTTTTTTCAATTCGCCGAGATCGATTTGTAGTGTATTATAATCCTCCATTGTAAATATATATCTAAATATTTTAGACCGTCTGTATACATAAGTTGCCAACAGCATAGACGTCTAGAGAGATCACTAATAAATATTAGAAAAAAACAATATTTTGCTCCCGCCTGAAGAGCTATATCTGCTGTCAAAATAATATAACTTGACCCTACGTATATCTATATTATATTATGTATAGCGTAAGGATGAGTTTTAATTAACCGGAATCCTTGAAGGTGCAAGTAGTCAGTTGAAATGGCAGGATTTGATCTGTATGCTTTCACTCGAACGATTTGTGACCTATTAGTATATATCCATCTAAGTAGTTACCATGAATACTATTACTTATAAATTTCATTTGTAAGATTTCATGATTAACTTTATCAAACGCTTTAGCGAAGTCGGTATACTCGACGTCCACCTGTTGTCCTTATTAACATCACAAGTTTGCTTGTATCAAGCAACCTACAACTGAATTATAATACGATATTTCTTTTGTTTCAGGTTGGTGAAACGATTTGTCTACGCATGCTTCCGTGGCGGTATGATAAAAAATCCTCAGTTATGTATTTACATCATAGTCTTATTAAACTGCTTGCGTGATTGTACTCGTATATCTGTTGTATTCGACCTCTTTAATCCGGCCTGAAGTCGATTAAGCGAAATTATTTGATTGCACGAATAACGGTATAAGTAAGACGATAATATTGAGCCTATAATTAGAGTATTTTCGCTTGCAGCTTTCATTTTTGTTAATTATGGGCTGTTTGTTATTGCATCCTGTTTATTAATCTTTTTATCGAAAAATCGGCCGTTGTCTTGGCTCTCCCCAAAGTACAATACCATAATAATACCACTTATTTTTCTTCGGGTGGCTTCTCTTCTTCGGAGGTTGGCTATCATAACAGCGATATGAACTTAGCCGGAGCTACCACGAACAATACTCTTTTCGAACTCTTGTCTAGATTATATGAATGTCTCAAGCAAGAATACCTCAGCGTCAAAGACAGAACTCTTGTATGACGCCGTGATTTTATCGATCATTGGCTCTAGTGACTGTTGTTATGGCCCGTTCTTATTTAATAAAACTAGGCGAAGGATCCAGGGTTGGCAAATGCATGTGCGCGTCTTTGTTTTAACATTTCTTTTCGTCATCATTTGTCACACTTCCTAGCCTAGGGCATCCGTACTGAATCCATGCATCCATTCAACATGCATCCTTGCATCCATCCATGCATCCATCCAACTTCCTAGGACATCCATGATGAATGTGAGGCAACCTCACCTAGCTACCCAGGTTCTAAAATTTGTATGTTTTCAACAACCGAGCTATTTGTATGCATTAAGGCGACATGATACCTGGGAACGACTATATCTAAAGAACGTTAGTTTTATGAATTCTTTGAAAAATGTACGCAATAATCTTAAAAAGTTTCTAAGCGAATCTCTCGATAAGGAACCAATTTACAATTAGGACTCCAAAAAAATGCCCATTGCCTTAAAACATTAAGGCTTTAAACTGACTTCGACAACTTTCAGTCGCGATTACTCCTACAATGTAAGCGGTGAGTGTGTCTTATTTTAATTTCATTATATTGACTGGTTAATTCTTGAACGTCGCGCTTAGTCACATTTTTTATTTAGGTCCTAAATTAATTACAATTAATTAAAACGTGAGAGCGCTCTGAGAGATACGCTAAATATGCTTTACCATTAACACCCTTATACCACCACTGCATAAAAGGCAGTTATTCTGTGGTAGCGCTGCGATAGAACGTTAGTATGTACCTGGTCGCCGGCGCGAGCGGACGTGCAATATGTGCCTGACGCTTCGCCAACGCGAGATTTTTATTGGTTGAACGTGGGTCGAACCCTAGAAAATTGACCCCGCCTATTTCTTAGCGTGTCCGCTCATTCCGTATATTTTTCTGAGGTCTCATGTCGCCTTAATGAGCTAAAGTCGTAGTTGTCATGTATATTCCACGCGACCACGCCATTATTTAGCAATACTCCCTAAACACAATGTCAGTAGTTTTAGGGGTAGCTTCTCCTACTATTCGGAGCTCATCAGCTGGGAGCGGCATTGCATTAAACTTCCTTACATTGCATGGAATTCCTTTCGCGCGAAGCCAGTTTTTTTTAAATGTTTTTTTAATGGGTTATATTCTGTAGATCAAGCAACAAGGCTAGATAATATATTCAAGTACAAAGCTTTTAGTATCGCAATGTTGTCTTTTTTAAATGTTTTCTGTTTTCTAAGAAATATAGTCTGATAGGATCTAAGGAATATTTAGTTTATGTTTTTGCTAAACATAAACAATAGTACAATAAATAGTAAATCTCACAGGTCCTCTTTGGTGTAGTATCTTACCTGTGTACTGCGATGTAAAATGTGTTATTTCCACCTCTGGACCAAGGTATTCTAGTGTTGGACGATCCTATTCGGACCTTATTCTTTGTAAAAGGTAAACATTCGTCATTCACCCGGCGCGGCGCCTTCTAGACCGTCACAATACACGAATTAGGGCGATCAATTTATATATGTAAAGATTAAATAGTGGGTTTAAGGATAAGTACCGCCCTAAACGCCACATCACATAATCAAATTGAAAGATTTAATTATACACATAATCAAATTACAAGACTTAACAGATTTTAGATTTTATATATCTATAGCGAGTATTATGATTATCACAGGAAAAGCCTTTTTGAGCATTTTTTACGAATTTCGAATAAATTTCTCGCTACATAGAATATATTACGGTGTAAATGTTTATTTATATCGTACCCTAAGTCTTCGACTACCTATCGCATTATAATTTATATCAGAATCATAATTAAAAGAATTAATTTCACCTTCACCGGAAGTGCCTTTTATTCGTAACTTAGGTATCTGGAACTGGTGAGTGGATGCAACCTCTTCGATATGGGGCCCATGCCGTACGAAGTTCAGAGAAAGTGATACAGTTAGTAAAGTGACCGGGTAAAGGAAGATATATTGCCCCTTCGTCTACTACTGCCTATCGGTAAACACCATCGTGGTGACTAATCGTGACATCACCTTCAGCATAATCCCAAAGCCCTTCAATCGAATCTGCCCCGCCACTAGCCGAAGGCTGGGCTGACGCGCGGCGAACAAACGGCGTCAGCGCGTTTGCATTAAACGATTATTAAGAAGTAATGTTGACGCCCTAATGGGGCCCCATATAGATCGCGCGCGGCCGCCGCGGCTACCGTGCGGCGGCCCCCGCGGGCCCCGGGCGCTGCGGCGGCGCGGTGCCCGCCCGGCCAACGGGGCCCCACATAAAAATGCGCCGCAGCGCCCCCGATAATGACTGATATATTGCGGCCAAGCTGTGGACCCGAGCCGCTATCACTATCTGGATTATCGAGCGATTTTTTGCAAATTGCAGGTCGAGATCAATCGCTATGGAAAGCCATGTCTCTACATTCAAGAAAGCCTAGGCTCGATTTCGAAGTAATAGAAGTCTCCTCTTGATGTTACACATAGACGTGAGGAAACTTTAAAGAACTATATGATAAAACGCGGCAAGACTTGATGGATGGATGATTCTCTCGATCATTTGAACGTAGCACTCATGGGCCATCCTCCTTGTGGCACCGACTTGGCACCAGCTTGTGACTCGTTCTTGTTCGCAAAAAATAGGAATTAATTACGCGGTCAACGATTTTCATCGCCAGAAGAGGCTGTCGAAGAGTGGAATAAATATTATGAACATTGGTTTATATGTATGAAAAAGTGCATTATCGCTTATGAAGAATATTTTCCGAAACGTATGTGCTATAGATAGATGATATAGATACCCGTCATTGGGAAGTCAAATGATACATAATATGTATATACATACTTATATAAAATTATAGCATCTGTTAAAGTTGTTAATCAATCATTACTACTAACAAGTATTACGAATGCTATAGAAGCTATAAGTAATACGAATGAGATATCAAAATAGCATCTCTGCCAAATTACACTATTACATAACATCATTAAGGTCACGCGCAATCTTGTAGTGCTGAACAACTTTTTAATGACAGACGATGTTATTTGAAAGTACCTGACATCAATAAGTTGAATGTTATAGAAAAAAAACCTTAAATAATAACCCTCTTTCGAACAAACCCTATATCGATCCTCTGTTTTATTTTGTTTCATATATCGTATATAGACTTGTTTCGTTTGGTTTATCGATCTCATACGGTTACTATAAGGTTTTGGTAAAAACAAATAAATTTTACCTATGCGATGTGAATTGTTATAGATGTCAGCGAAGGAATTATATAGACTGTCGATGTTGCTGGCGATCTTGCTATCTCAGGATGTTATAACTGTATTGTCGTAACCCTGGGAGTAGCTCGTAGTAATTACTCCCGTGATTGTAATTACATCCCTCTGCGCCCGTTACCCGCTTTCACATGGGTCGGTGGAAAAAAGGGCCATTTTAAGTCAACATCTACTCTACTTTCTTATGAAACTACGCTTCCAGGCTCTCCCCTGTAATCCGCCAGACACAATATTACTTGGCAGGGTGCATTGTCCAGAGCTTGCCCGTGGGAATTATTTTAATCAATTCAATTCTTTGAGAAGGCTTCCAGATAGAGTCTGAAACATGAGTTGGATGGATCAGTCACAAAACAAGCTGTCTTTGTTGTTTTAGCAGCATGGAACCGTTAATTTGCCAAAGAGTACCGAAACTGTTGCCTCTCATCACTCCTTGACCAGCGTTTATCTTTTGTGGTAACGTTGCTTCTTAATTCACCCAATTTAACCAAAAACTTCTTACGATTTTGAGAATTCTCCTAGGTATAAATATTGTTGACCTCCTGTGGTCTATATCAAGGCTCTTAGATGACAAAGCCTGAGTGCGAAATGATTAACATAAATTTTGACAGTTTTTTCTCCGCCGTTTCAATATTATACTTTTTCTTTACAAAAATCGGCAGGTGTTACCGTCAGCAATTCCGACATTTTTCTAATTGAACTTTTTCAAATTTCACCGAAGAACTTTGAGAAAAGCCCTAGTATACCTTTGGTAATAGAAAATGGTTTCAGTGACATATTCTTTTAAAGATTTATTTTTTATAACTTGTCCTTTCCCTGTTGTTTTAGACTACGTTCTTCTGTTCTAGGATCTAATTTACTTTGCTGTGATTTTTAGTAACTGTTACAGCAAACGTGGGTTGGGGTTCGGTGTAGAGTATGTCGACTATTTTCTTCCAAGTTGCAGCGTTTACATCATCTTGCATTTCTTTGTGCCCTCAAATCCACACCAGAGCTATGTTATACCCTACTGTGCTGTAGAGTATTGGAATATAATCCTAGTGTGCTGGAATATAACCTAGTGTGCTGTAGAGTATTGGAATATAATCCTAATTAAGGTACTGCTGAAAACAAAGCTTTTATAAGCTTTAAGAGCTGCAGGTTATTCGATATATACTCTATTTAGGGTGTTGTATTTTTAAATTTTATTTTATTTAATCACAACAATATACGACATTATAGCTTACAACTATTTCATTGCCTAAAAACAAATTTAGGTAATTATAACGAAAATAACATCATAAAAATAACAATTTAATGCTATAACACAATTTTAAAACTCAGAATAGCAATGGTTTTAATATATTAGACAACATTGTTTGTAGTGGTGTTAAATCGTCTACAGACCTCAGAATAATTTATATTTTGGGTCAGTTTGATGATCGTTTTTATATCGATTTTTTTAGCATCTTACTTATTCTATATCACGCCCTTGACGTACATTAATATGGCTAGTGATCTGAGCACTTTCTGCGTTTCGTAATATTTTACGTATAAATTTGTATCCGTGGAGTTTTCCGTATACGTAGAGTACATCTCCTCTAGCGAGAGGCACTTGCCAGCCGGCTCCTCTGGATTTCTTGCGAGTTCCGCTGACAATGCCGCGTTAAGTTGGATGTCTTAGCTATTAAGGTTTGCACGTCCTGCATCGGACATATCGACTTGAACGAGTTGCATTCCTGGCATCAATCCGGCTTCATAATTCACTACAATGCTCGCAGCCATACTTGGCAACTTAACGGGCTAAACCTAGATAGGCCGCTGCGGCCTGTACAGGCGCGCAACGTAGCGGCGAACATAGCACGGGTTAAATTACGCGTTCTACAACGAAATTACTATAGGCACAGTATTTGGTATACTATGCTGTAGGTCGACCAAGCCGACGAATTATGATAAAGAAAGAGCATCTATCATGTTTTCATCGCTACCGGCGCTGTTCATGTTCAATTTGAGCGTGAATATGAAATGTAATTAGTGGCTATGAAATAAGATTAGTACATACTATGAAATATAATGCTGGAAGTACGTGAGTATGTAGGCACGAAGAGCTAATATGAATGGCATTTGCCCTGATTATCAGGAACTTTTCATGTCTTATTAACTAGAGTGAAAAGAAACTGGAAAAGGAAGTGAAGAAGTCAAGCAAAAATCGCCGCAGAAAAGACTAGTAATAATTGGCGTAAGCGGGTATTTATGCCAATTTGTACATGGGTCGTCTGAAAGAATCGTTGCTTTGTATGCAGCAACTGCAACCGTTTGTATGGCTGCGATACATTGACGATATCTTTCTGCTGTAAACGCACGGAAAGAGGAGACTTGAGCTACCTATCTAGAAATCGTCAATATTTTTTTCTCCCTTAACCTCACGTGGAACGTGTCTGGCTATAGGGTGAAGTATCTCGATGTGAACCTAACTCTCTCGGTAGGCCATTTCTAAACTTCGGTTCACATCAAACCCACCAACCACCAGTTGTACCTACATTACAGCAGTTGTCATCCCCCACACACTAAGCTCGCGATTCCCCATTCACTTTTCAATCGTGGACATCGAATTTGCAATGAGGATTAAAAAGCGCAAGGTTGAATATCTGCGGCACATGCTGCGGCATGACAGATATCAGCTGCTTCAACTGATACTGATGAGCAAAATTGAGGGTAAACGACGCCGCCGCAGGAAAAAGTCGTGGTTGCGCAATGTCAGAGAGTGGCCGGGATCACCAGTACGGAACAGCTTTTCCGGATGGCGCAAGACCGACAAAAGTTTTCAGAGCTAACGGCCAACCTCCAGTAATGGAGAGGCACTTCAAGAAGAAGAAGAATTCCTTGCGTGACAATGGGAAAAATGTCGAGGCACTTGCATTACATCACGTTTAATGGACACTATTTTGTAACTGATAACATTTTTAAAATTTGAAATAACAATTATCGTTATTTTTTTTTTTTGGAAACTTCATATTTTCCCATTAGAATAAACTGACAAGACCGAATTATACAAAAATGCACATGTTCTCTCTTCCGCGAACGTCCTGCACGCGTCCGCCGACTGTCACCCCTTTCTGTTGACACGTCAGCTACATTTACGGCTTGCGGTTGCCCATGAGACGCCTAATGACTTCATCCAGCTCTCTCGGAGGCCGTATCGGCGACAACGTGATGGACCTTAATTTGATTTGTTACAGCTTTTAAACGCGTTCACATGCAGGTATACTATACTAGAGGTACCAGTGATAAGCCGCCTCCTACTTTTGGTACTTAACTAATTATTTGTGATATGGCTAACAGTTATTTCTGTCTCTAACTGTTACTTTGATACATTACATTACATTACATTTACGTCGTGTCCAATTGGTGGCTAAAAACCGCTCTTGGACGTGTCAAAATATTTCTGTTTTAAGTAGTAAGTGTCATTACTACTTTAATCTTTACGTTACATACATATATTAATTTAAAAAAATATACAGTATCTAAGAAACATACAGAATACAAAACATTATATTGTTTAGGAATGACTGTTTAGGCATTAACGATTACTACGTTACTCCAATATGATGATTGACAATGACACACCTAGATGGTTTCTATAAATATAAGTATATCGGCAGCTGGGCGATAGACAAATAGGTTAATATCCAGGAGATGAAATGTCTTACAGAACAAGCAAGAAACGCATTCGCCAAAATGAAGAAAATTCTCACTAGCAATAACCTCAACCTTCCTTTAAGAATAAGATTGGTTAGATGCTTTGTTTTTCCAAGTCTTTTACTAATACATGGCATGGAATCATGGACCCTGACGATACCCTCTTGTAAAATATTCTGGTATTCGAATACTGGATATACCGAAGGATGCGTATTTTCGTGGACTGCTAAAGTTCGTAACGGATCGCTAATCCAGAGAATGGGGAAATAATTGAAGCTGCTCATGGCGGTTAAACAACGGAAATAGGAATACTTCGGTCACGCTATGATAGTCACTGAACACTACCTTCTGCAGCGTATTATCTAGGGAAAAAAAAACAGTACGGAGAGACCTAGAAAGACGCCGAATTCCTTCGCTGAAAAATTTAAGATAATGGTTTGCAAGGTGTACGATTACCTTGTTCCGGGTAGCAGCATCTAAAATTGAGGTAGCTGTGATGATAGCCAACCTCCGAAGAGGTAAAGGCACCTGAAAAATCATTGCACTCTTTGTTAGTTTTTGCTTGGGTTTACTCATCGACCATACTGTCTCATGGCAGGCACAATCCACGGTATACTGTAATCGCATCTATTGTAGAAATATCATGGTTGCAAAAATATTTACGGGTTAATGTAAAACAGACCTTATTGCACACACTTACACCTATTCTCGATTATGCGGACTTTGTATAACTGGTTGTGTGTGTATGTGTGTAATTTTAAATTACTAGTTATATTTACTATTATTTATTATACCAGAAATATTTCTTAATAATGAGATATTTATAGAATTTATGCGCCGTTACTTGACCGTTAGGAAGCAAAAAGCCTGTCATAACTGAATACAAAATAAACAGTCTTTTAAAGTGTGGACTAAAGAAATATTAAATGTCCCACGATGAGGGACATATATACTTACGAGTAAGTAGGACATAATACATAAGTACACAATGCCCCAAATGCGAGTTCCATGTTCGCGACGACGAAAGTACACATTAAATATACACACACCGTGAGGGATTTTGGGTCACCCTGTTTTTATATTCTTCTTTATAGCTATGTTAGATGTATGTAGACATATAGATAGTCGTGTTCATTACACTGAAAATAAAAAATCAATGAAATAAAATAAAAACCTATAAATTTACTTAAACTGTATTAAACTTTTTTTTTTACTTTCGTATTAAAATTAACTTTATTCTTTTAGTTTTATTTTGTGTAAAGATTTCAGTTATATAGATAGGAAAATAATGTTTTAGAATTTCAAATATTTTAGAATTGTATATATCGTTTTCAATCGTGTACGTAATGACCACAACATTTATTAAATCTAATTTAATAAATTTAAAACAATGTAGGGTTACAAACTATTTTTCCATTATAATAATAATGTTATAGCATTTCTATTGTGGTTGGACACTAGGAATTCCAGTTGCGGAAGTTTTATTTTGAAATATTTAATTGAAACCTATTTGCCAATTGCCTAATTATTATGGTCTAGTTTATTGTACTATTTAATTTGGTTCGAATTCCACAATTTATTCTTAAAATTCGCAACACTACCTCGCTTATGTAAATGAATGCTTCATTTATAGCTATATCTCATTCAAACCCTAAACTAGTCCAACCTTTGAATAACTTGCTTTCCAGAATTGCTTACATCTGATATCTTAGCCTATTGTCTTTTGGGTACTCATAATATATTTATCTAAATACTACATACCTAAAATGGTCATAGGTTCGATTTCTAATATAGGTATATATTTCTAATTTAGTGTAACCTACCTCTGCTCTCCTATTATATAATCCTCTGCTTAATCGGCGGAGTAACCACACCAAAAGGCTGGGAACGGACTCAGCCTTCAGTTTCGTCGACAGCTCAATCTTTGATGGTCCCCATCTTGGAACCCATCTTTGATGGTCATTCGCGTAACCGAACCACATATAATTTACAGCAAATCTGATCATAAATCATTTCGTTCGGTTCCTGGCTGCGGTTAAGGTTACGTGGGTCGATGTAGCGTATTATTTGCCACTTCTTAACGTCTGGCATCTACTAATGTGTTCTTTGAAGAAGCCAATATTTTAGTCATACAAGATGAAGTAATTAGAAGATATAATAATAAGATGATGAAGTAATTAGAATAAAATACATAGAAGATGAAGTAACTAAAAGAAATAATGTATCATATAAAATATGGCCTACCTAGAGTTTGTGTATTTTTAAGGATTGTAAATGCAAATATTTTTTACATGTAATCGAGCATAAAATTTTGAACTAAATGCGAAGTTAAAAACATAACATCATTTTTTTATGAAAAAATTAACAGAACGCATTACGCCATTTTCTTTAGCCTACATATTCATTACGACCTTAAACAACCAACCATTAATCTTCTTAAATTATACCTTAATTATTGCAATGTGGGCACAAAAATCTACTTTATCCTATTTTGACCACCCAACACCCTAGGCCCTAGGTGATATATGAAATTCAGTTTGCCTTTATTTCACCGCGCTTTTTTCCAAACGTCACAATGCTGATTTCTTCTTGGACTATAGGAACCTTAAAATTCTGTGTTGTACTTTTTTCAGCATCAGAATTTCAAGCTTCTCGTGTGGATTCCAAATGTTAGAATTGACTTCTAGTCTGCTTCTGAAATATCGAGCTTATACGCACTATATGCGCAAGAAGCACAAGAAAGATATTATCATATCACTGAACCACTTCAAGTTGCGCATTAAAAACCCGAGTAGCCCAAACGATATGCTAGCGCAAGCAGTCGCGTGACTATAGTAGGTTAGCTGACCGTCCGAAGTAGGACACCTCTGATACCCAACGGAGTTGCCTCTCCGAAAGCACAGTATACCAGACATCGGTATACTATGCTGAAAGTGAGTAGTTATGCATGAAGGGGACAGCCGGCCTCCTGAACGTCATTACGGCGCCTTATTTTATTCTAACAACAATATTTGAATAATTTAGTCATTTTGACATGTTTCTCCTATATAAAAAAAATCAAGGCAGATTTTAGCGTACGCATGTATAGCTTTTTTAATAAGCATTATTATTTGTCTATCTTCCTATTCCTATTTCCTTCATATAATTTATATTGATTACCAGATAATTTTGTTATTTGTAATTTCCCTTTGTGTTTTTTTGTAGTAAATACTCTTATACAACTATAAATACTCAGTATTATCCGATTTATTCGATTACTTCAGCGAGCTATTATAATAATATACTTTTATAATGTGATCCTTCGGGGTTTGCTTGTAACTCTAGAACCATTTATAATGTTAAATATATTGCTTTTACTGGCATTTATTTATTATTTTCAAATAGACAAACATTTTTCAAAATGAATTCTGCCTTAATATTCAGGTGAAAGGCTACGACCGCTATATTCTGTACGGCCTACTCTACGAACGCTAGATTCTTGCCCTTATGAGGATGAGCGCTCTATAAATCACTTTCAGCACTAATTCAAGCCGCAAAGGAGAAAGTTTTAGAGCTAGCAAGCGGCGAGAGTCGATGTTAACAACCGCGCCCTATTTTATTATCGATAAAATATCGATTAACTATCGATAAAAATGATACAGCTATGGTAGGCTTTCAATCCCTTGAAATGCGGAATTTTAATAAGTTCCTTAAATAGTTAATTTGAGAATCAGGTACTGGAGCGGATAGTTTTGGGTTTTGAAAAACGTCCTTTTATTATTGAGACTTTCTCACCATAAGTTTTGAGCTTAAAGATTAATAAAGCATGTCACTAAGTAGAATCCGATCGAATTTCGGTTTTCGGCAATATTCTGCAAAAAAAATAGTTTTCGGTTTCACCAAAAAAACTGATTTTTCGGCAACTAAAAATTAAAAAGTCTTCATTCTACAAAATCTCCAGCCATCCAGGCAAGAATTAATGATAATTATATTCACCCCGGAGTTTCTTCCAGTTCCAAATATCTCAATATCTTTGTAGGATGGTCATGATTCCGATCGTGAAAGCTCTTTTACGAAACGCCACCGCAAATATTTGCCGACAGACGTTTATTTATAATGACTCTGATAATTGCCCTTTACCTATTCAGTTTTTTAGGAGAACTTCTTTCAAATTCGTATCTAACGTCTACAGTTTTAATTTCACAATGTTTTTTTTTTAACTACGAAGTCTATGATTTACAATATTAATGTATTGCAATTTTGCAATTAATATATTGCAATTACGGGTATCGAACTAAACTGGTTTCGCAGTTATATTGGATCTCGAAAACAGCGTACCCGGATAGGCGATTCTTTAAGTAATAGTCTTTTCAATAATCATGGGGTCCCACAAGGAAGTACTCTTGGGCCGACTCTCTTCCTACTTTACATAAATGGGCTTTGTGAAATGGATGTTGGTGCAGATATAATATCCTACGCTGACGATACTGCCCTCATATTCGAATCGAATAGTTGGGAAAGTGTATATAACAAGGCAGCTGTCGGGATGAAAAGTGTTAAGGGCTGGCTTGATTATAATCTGTTAACGCTGAACGTGGATAAAACTAAGCTTGTAGCCTTCAGCATAGATGCTCGTCAGCAACCTCCACAAAATTATAACCTAGTCCTACACGAATGCGACAGTCTTGATTGTAACTGTGTACAAATTGAGCGTGTGCCTTTTGTAAAGTACCTAGGTGTTCATGTCGATAAACATCTCCGGTGGCAAATACATATCGGAAAGGTCGCCGAAAAAGTCCGTAAATTAATATATATTTTCAGGAGTATCAGAAATGTCCTTGATATAAAAACTCTGAGATCCATATATTGTGCTTTGGCACAGTCACTTATGATGTATGGCAATATCGGTTGGGGCGGTGCGGCTAAACTGCACCTAGACCCACTAGTAAAAGCTCAAAAAGCGGTAGTGAGAGTTATAAACAGAAAACCGTATCGCTACCCATCCGATTTACTTTTCAATGACTTCCAGATACTTGATATCAGACAGCTGTACATAAAATCGATTGTCACTTATTTTCACCACGACACAGATCGGCATTCCAGCCGAGATCACAAACACGACACAAGAAAAAAGCAAACCCAGAAGCAAATTCGGACGAACACAAGGTTTGCCCAGAGACATTATTTGTTTCTGGCCCCTCGAATGTATGATGCATTCCTTGCGACACTCACCGAAGGGCAGAAGCTGAGAACCAGTACCGCTTTCAAAGCTGAGGTCACAAAATGGTTACGTGGAAAAAGTAGAGGCGAATGCGAAAGGCAGCTCATGGAAATTGTGTCTTAAAATAATAAAAAAGATTTTTTTTTGCAATGATTTATTTTTGTTTATTTATATATTATTATGTAAGTATATATACAGTATATATTGAATATAGGTAGATACATTTTGTATATATGTATGTGTGTGTATGTGTATATATATATTTTATATGTATAAGTGTGTATTTATATATAAATATATCTATATATTATAATGCCTATGTAGGTAATTACCCTTTTATCCTTTTATTATTACCGCTTTACTAACTAATATTAGACGTCTTTTTCTTCAAATTTTCTTAATTATGTTGCTATTTTTTTTTATTTTAACCGAAAATTTATAAAAAATTGTACTATGTAACAAATATAAGTGTGCTCCAGAACAGACTGTAGTCTAGTGGAGCTGATAAAATCCATCAAATCTGTACTTTCTTTGCTTCACAAACAATGACTAAGTATTTGCTCTTTTTTACACTGTGTTATTTGTGTCAACATTGTAAATTTTTATTTTGGATTTAAATAAATAAATAAAAAATAAATTAAAAAAAAAATATTAAATCAATTGCAATTTTAAATTAATGAATATAATTTCCGGCTATTTGTCATAAGTTAATCGGTCGCTCTGTGCGTCGCCACCCGCTTGGTCTTCCAATAACAATAATTTCAAGTATATAATCTCTTCGTAGCGCAAATGTTTGAAAGCAATCGTCATCGCATCGTTACGTAATCGACTTGCTTCGCTAATGCGGCCGTGACAAACCAGTGCCGAGGCACTCGATGATACTAAGTGCAGTGCTAGAAGTTGTAACGCGAGCGATCCCCTGACAAATCGCATCGTTTCTGTCCCATTGCGTTCCTGCGAATCCCGTCGCGTGACCGGGAATAGAGCCCAACTAGGGTTACCATATGGTAGCCATTTGCCGGATTTGATATGCATTTTAACCTAACAATCTCCATGAAAAAGGTACAGTTTCAAGACACATATGGACATATCAAAATATATTGTCAAAATAGATGGCATTTTATCGAAGTTTAACTATCCAAGAGTCTTTTTTTTTCTTTAACAGAAAATTAATAATGTGCGGCTCATAGCAACTATTAAGAAAGTGATTTATTTATTTGTTACTAGTACATAACTCAAACGTTAAACGAATATCTTCACTGATTAATGTCCAGTGGAAAGAAATAGACTACAAATCGAATCTATGAAAGCAATCGTAAACCCTGGCACGCACTGGTGGCGAGCGAGATGGCGTTTTCATACTTTTATAAGTATCTTCCTGGCCGCCGCGGCCAGACCGCCAGTGCGCGCCTGGGCTTAGAGTCCGCTAAAGGGGTTACTTCTACATACAAACGTCTATAAAAAATACTCCTAAATGAATAATCACACTCATGAAACTTTGCATAACGTTAGATCATATAGGGCGAAGATTAGAAAGATTTTTGAAGAAATGTTTAATACGAAAGTTATTGCGCTTCCAAATTTTAAAGAGAAATTATCGATTAAATCTTAAAAGTATAACTTTGGCATTATTTTTTTTTAATATCCACTCAATCATCACTCTGTACGATACGGTGTGTACGGTGCGTCATCTTAAAACATAATAGTCAGTCGTTTTCTGCAAAAAAACAGAGCGTGTTTTCTAAAAGTCGGGTAATTTTAGATATGGTAACCCTAGCTAGGCCCGACGTTATCACCCGCGACTGCATCGCCCGCTATTATGCCGATGGGAAATACGACGCGATTAGATCACTTTGCCAGTGCCTCCATTGCGCCGCCCGCATTATCTCTCTCATTTGCGAGTGTAATTGTAAATCAATTAAAAGTGGGTTTTATTATAATAAGTTTAACCTGTAAAGCGATCGACTTGGATAGAGGCGATCGTAGACATAGTAGCATTCATAAATTAGATACTTGGGAAGCTTAGCAAGAATGAAATTGAACTGGCTTGAACTTGAATTGTTGATAAAAGTTTTATTTAATCTGTTTCTCAACAATGTTGCTTTTGTTTTAATCAAAATCGACATGGCATAATCCTCTTCCACGCAAATACATCCGTCTTTTTGTCCCGAGATTGGTAATCGTTGTCCCAGTAGATTAAATACGTATTGACATGGCGGCGACATGCCGCATAACGTCGACGCCTTGTAACTGATCAGCAAAAGAGCTTCATTATTATACGCGAACAGCGGCTGTTTACAGATGTACATGTCGTAAATCCGCCGTAGCACAATAACCGGAGTATCCAGTGATATTTTTTTGCTAATCTTCAGTCTTGTCCGACCATCGCTTTTTAAGGTATGGCATGCTGTCCGTGGCGTCTATTAGTCACTGCGTCTGTGTCTGTATATGACGTATAAGGGATGTCGGTATCGTGTAGTTTTGTAACAAATACTTTTTTACTGTCTCAAATATTCTTAACACATATTTCAATATTCTCAACAGATACGCGAATCCAAACGGATATTACCGTCCCTATCGCCAAGTCTAGGATTGAGTAGTGATGGTGCGATATCGATATTTTTTGTGTTGATTCCCGACGGACTTCAACCACTGATTAATGTTTGAGCACCGCGTCTACTTCTTCTATCTTTATTTATAAGTGCGGAGTTTATTATTGTGCTCGATTTATGACGCAGCCGTGGCTCCTAATTTGAATTATGTACCATGGTTTAAATGGCGAGCGAGTGCGCGCCTATTTTTTGCACTTAGAATATATGAGAGGGATCGGGTAATAAAGACACTTGCGAACTTGAGAAGTAAATTGAATTATGCGAAACTGCGACAGTGTGCTTCGCCCTCATTTTTTATTGTAATTACTTGGGCCATTCCGCGAGTGTATATTGTGCTGCGAATTAATTAATCATGTGCAGCCTTATACAGTTTGCTTTAGCCTTTATTAGCCCCGTCATTGTGAATGTATCAGAAGCCTCGCAGCCGCGTGCTCTCTATCAATAACTTCTACTAGCGAAACAAATTGAAATGCTATTTTGCTTTTGTTTCATGCGACTTGAAATGATTTGCTTTCGATTAGAGCAGCGTCTCGGGCCATGCTAAAACTGTTTTTTTTTTAATTTTAAATAACTGAATCAAATTCTTACGATCGTTTTTAATATTTTTAAGATAATATATCATTGCTTAAATAAGTACTTTTCTAAACGTTACTTTAGATGATTTTTTCTTAATACACGAAAAGTTTTAGCATATTTTTACAAATGCCAAATGTTTGAATATTAAAATTTCCATTAAAAAAAAGTAATTTCGTACTTAAGTGCGAAGTTTGTTGTAACACTTTGCCACATATACCAAACAAAAGCAAATTACAGGTGTAACATTTCATTTTATAGCAGCTAGCTGAAATATGTGGCTGAAAAATTTATATATTGTTGAAATTAATTTATTTATTTTATTTATTTATGGTAATGTACATAATATGCAACAAGCGTAACAAATCATACTTAATATCTACACTTTAAATAAAACCCACAGCAAGTTGTGTCACGCTTATAGTGAAGATCGGTCCCATGTCGCCCAACTAAGTAAAACAACTAAGTTGTTCTAGGGCAAACATATTAAACAAATACTAGTTTAAAAAAGAAAACATATTCTAAAGAAAAAAAAAGTAGTTTAAACAAAAGAAAAAAACGAAAATGGAAAAAAAACGTTGAATTAAATAAAGATATGTATAAAAATAAAATACGTAAATATATAATTATAATAAAATAAAACGTTGATGTAAATAGATAATTAAATACACTTATCCTTCGGTTAATAATAAACTATATAGTCATAACTTATATTATAAATAAAATTTGTAATAACTATTGTAATAATTTGTAAAATTTATAATAATTTTATGCAAAATATTTTATTCAATAATTACAAATTTTTAGTAAAATACCTTATTTTCTTTTAAACTACCATTTTATTTAAAAAATACAGGGGTTTATATTATTTATTAGGTATATAGATAAAATATCATAAAGCACAATTAATTGTTACACTCCTCTGGGTACACCTTTCATATTAAAATGCCTAATCTTCTTTATAGCGAAAGACTTATAGAATCATATATATATTTTATTAATGACATAAAAAACTTTATTGGATATAGAAGATTTTTTAAGCAAGGGAAAAAAAACTGAATGAATTTTGCATTGTCTGAGGCGATGTCCACTTCGAACTTACCGGCAATAAGTTCCCGCGCGCTTACATCAAATCGCGCTATCGATTACAGATATCGTACCTGACGAGTGGTTCTCGTAAAACAGCGCGCGATTAAAAAACGACCGAGACAAAGGCGAAATTTCGCGTCGCTGCTCGGCGGTCGGCCATGTTGCGCGGCATTTTTTTTCTCGTCGCATTTTGGCGGGAAAGACAAGGACAATTAATCACGTTTGAATATGTATCAGCCGCCCGCCGCCATTTTCGGTTTATCCGACCGAAAAATTGGATAATTACTGTCGCGTACTCGCTTGGGATGCAGGCGACACCTCCGCCCAAAAAGGCTGTCTCGGGTTGTTGGTCACGAACTTCCGTGAGTTCAATTATAGCTAGATGTGTATGTTTAAGATAGATAGATGAGTATGTATAACTCCATATCGTATGAAAAAAATGGGGGTATTATAAATGGCGTATGATATTAGGACCTTTCCTATGAAATTATCATTCTGCAAATATAAGACCAAAATGTTGTATGAAATTAAAAAAAACTTTCAATTGCAATATAATAATTATAATATGTATTCATGAATGTATTTAAATATCATATATGTATGACTTATATGATAATCGTGTATTCACATTAAAAATACTTATATCTTCTCCCTTTTCACCTCCTCCTATGTGTGTTTATTTTTAAACAAAATGTTTAAGTGGGAACGTGTAATTAACTTTGTCCTTGAAATTTGATAATTTTGTATTATGGAAACGTGTAATTAACTTTGTCCTTGAAATTTTATAATTTTGTATTAAAACAACTATATATCTCCTAAATAATAAAATAAATATTTAACAAATTAATTTGTTTGTGGATTTTTAAATAAACATTTCCCGCTATTTATTTCACAATATGTACATCATCCAGGTGCATGTACGATATATTGTATATCATACGTGCAAAAATGATGTTGGCGTTTGTTAGATGACTGGATAAGATTATTGAATAAATCGCATTCACTCATTCTCGAATGATCGATCGAGTTCACGGTTGACGCGCGCATACGATGTGATCAAACATGAATACATGCTTTCGCCACGCGATCTCGCCCTTTGCTGTCACTTCGTTTATAATTCTTGGCAAGCCATGCAATGCCAATAAAGGTAATATGTAGACGCAACTTACAATATTGTTAATAGTTTGAAACAGAATAAAAATGGGCTATGTAACCAAGACCACGTAAAGTTTCATCCTTTATTAAATACAATAGCAAATTCTTGTATGGAACGTTTTTAAATCAATGTTTAATGTGCACGGATTTTTAATTTGAAGGTTTTTATTTGATAAGTTAACTCACAATGTGAATACGGAATAATATATAACATGCAGACGTCAACATCAAATATACGTAATATAAAATATCTGCAAAGAACTTAAGGCAACTCAGCGATTCGCATACCTTTCTTGCTAAATACTTCATAATGTCCGCGACCCCATTGTCGCTATCGATATATCGGCGACCTTTGCGGTCGCTTTCTCGAACCGCCAGCTCATCGATTTATATCGGACATCTTCAAGATCATCGCTAGTGTGGTCTTTAATCTCAAACCGATTACCGACATTACTGGGGGGTGATATCGATATATTTTTAGGAATATCGATTTATTGTACTGCCAATAAATTACAATAGCATTATAAGAATGAAAAAACATTTAAAAAAAATAAAAGTACTTTAGACTATCAAAATTTTCACTTATGAATAATTCACGATAATTAAAAAGAAAACTAAAATTATTTTAACTTAAATTAAAAATATAGATATACAAATATATAAATATATACAATAAATAAATAAAATTGGGTGAATATTTATGAGAAAATAGATTACAGTAAATATTAATGCATGTACATATACAAATGTTTTTTTAACTATTCGAATATGTACAACTTGGGTTGTCAACTACAACGGGCGAACCCGTCACCTCATGAAGTTTTAAGGATAGTGATCGTTCTATCACCCGTGAGATGAGGGTAGATGACTTAGAGACAATACAAATCTACCGGCTAGCTAAGCTAACATGCCCGACCGAGGCCAACGCCTTATGGCGAGGCTTCGGGAAAGGTAACCAGCGGGCAGCCTCGCCCCCTGTGTACCAGTTTTAACCCGCTCGCTACGTCTGGATATCTCCGTCTAGAATTAACCATCAAGATACCTCCAACCTCCCGACTGGTTACGGATCCAAAGCCGCTCACGCGGCCTCTCTTTATTGTATTTCACAGGTAATTTAACAATTTATCGCGGACCTTTGCCCGTCATACCACTCGGGATCGGGTGGCCGTTAGGTCGTTTCAAGAACGCGATGACAACAAGTCAACATCCACTTCCGCTTCTAGGAGACAGTATATGTCCATAGTCTCGAGACTTCTTCAGCAATTAGTCAGAGTTCACAACCGATTGGCGACTTAGAACCGTGCAAAAACCGCCCAGTAGCGCCGAGAGGCGATTCCCCAGGGAAAACCAGCCGTGAGGCCTGAGATGCGAGAGTCTTACCAGGGGTAGCCTTCCACGCGAGGAGGCTACTGAGTAGGAGTTGAATCACGAGTTGGACCGATCCGAGAACACAATGGATCTCATGGCCCAAGCTGCACGAAACTGTTTGCTACTGAATATATGTACATACAAATACAATACATAAAAAACTAAAGCTCGCTACCTTGAGACAAGTCTTGGCACTTAGTTGGGCGGCAGCAATACACATAAGCTAATGCTAATATCGGCCGTGTGATTTTTTTAAATAATTATGAATAAATTAAATAAATATAACGTTATAAATTATTGCAAGAAACATAGGGTTTGTGGATGCGTTAAGTTAATAAATTAAATAAATTAATTAATAAATAGCAGGACGGGATACGATGGTGTGGGATCAAAAAAGGTAGATACATTGCATAAAATATGTTATTGCAAGAGAAACATTGCATAAGATATGGTGCTAGATATTGCTACTGCGTTTTGCTACGCGTCGGCTTCAACCGCGCGGATTGTATCGCTGGTTTGAAGCCTCTTTAGGTACTGTTAAAAATGCCTTGTTGTGGCCTGTGCAATATGTAATTCGCCTATAGCTTAAATGGCATCTCAGCTCTTCGAAGAGTTGGATCGAGTAAGCGACGCGCCCTAATACCATCAAATCCATATCGGCTAATGGATTGGGCAGTCGATTGACCCATTTACGATATTGTGCAGCAGAAGTATCTCGCCAGTCATCAAAAGACGGCCTAATAAAGTATTGCATCTGTCCTCGCATGAGTCGAGCTCTAAATGTTTGCGTCGGGTGATGTTTGCGTCGGGTGGTGCATCGGTAGAATCGTTTCTGTATTCTCCAGTCAGTCTTCGTGGACACCGTACTGCGAAGACCAAATGGGAGAAGCATATTCGACGAAGTTGCGAACGTAGCAGTTATACAATATCGAGAAGGGTTTGCACATTCTCAGCACAAGCTTAACATTGTATAAGTCTTCTCCGCTATCTGTGAGCAGTGGAAATCTCCTACAAGTCTACTATCCAGGTACACCCCAAAGTAATGAACACAAGTCGTCAAGGGTATCGTGTCATTAACGGAGTTGATATAGTGTTGTCAGTCTATCTTTCGATTATTCCTCGCGGACGAGACTTTAAAATATAAGGTTTTCAATTGTGATTTAAATGTTATTCAGACTTTCATGTGAAATATGGTGTAAAATTACATCTGAATTCTAAAAAAAGTAGAAATCTGTTAACGCAAGGTCTGGCAGTCTCCAGTCGTAACTCCTGCTATTTTGCGTCTTTTTCCTGTCTTGCATTATCGTGCAAAAGCGGCGTATCGTGCATAAGCGGCGAAGTCCAAATGACCAGGTTCGGTGTTGTATCCACGAGCTTCTCTATCACCCGATGTTTCGGCAATGTTGCAACCGCCTTTGTCCAGGATAGACACTCTGGACAACCTACCGAGGACAACCAAAACGCCGGGTCTAACAGATTCCACGCGGTGAATCAAATTTATCTTGTTTTTAATATCAAACAACCGTGGTAGTCTTCGATTTCATATTCTCCATCATTAATTGCATTTCTTGATAGTACATATTTGCTTTAACTGTTGACAAAATTGCAAAGCTGTAATGGATAACATCTGTATGGGACCTAAAGCAAGTTTTCAAGTTTTTTATGATTACACAAACGAAATATCCGAGCAATAACAAACTTTGTAAAGAATAATGAATAACTGATTTTGGAAAAGGAATAAAATGCTTTTGAAATATTATTTATTTAAATTTGGAATTCCAACTCAAACCATAGTTATACAAAATGGCTCTGGTAATATGGACTATTACGGTAATATGGACCTAATATTTAGTGCCCCTCGCAGCATCTTTAATTTATTTCGTCCTAATTCTTTCAAGTTTTTTATTCTTAGATCTAGGTTTGAATTCTATCTTAAAATTAAATTCTAATGCGTCGATCTTGATTGGATAAGCGATTAATAAAGCATCGATATTATCGCAACCCTCGGGTCGTGGTGGGAGACAGGATGAGTAAGCGTCGGGTGTTCGATTCCTATCGTATTTCGGCGCGCGATAAATTAGCCGCGCTTAACATTTGCCCGGACGAAAGAGAGAAGCGCGACTTTTCGGCGAAATTTATCGGCGACGATAATTTCCGCATCGTTTCGTTTATTTATTCGATGCGGCGCTTGATAGCCGTGCGATTCGCGAACGCGTCAACCGCATCAATGCGCATACCTAAGTATCGATAATTATTAGCGGTGATGGAAAATCGACATCGGCGTGTTATTATTAATTATTGGGAGCTAATGGACCCTGTTGGAGTTTGGCCACGAAGACTCATTTGTTCAGGGTCGGTCATACTCACGGTTCAGCACCCATCCGGCGGCCTCCATACAAAAGGGAGGGCCAGGGTAGAACGCTGGCCTGCTTGCCAGTCTCCCCTTGGAGTCAACCTTTGGGCGCTCCTGGATGGTTTGCGCACGGTGCGGCGTCAGCCAGCCGGAGGAGTCTGGGAACTGTAATGTTTCCTATAGAGCGGAGGTGGTTGTTAACCGCATGGCAACTGCTCTTGGCCGATCGACCATTCGGCCACTCGATCCCGGGTGAATAAGCCGGGCAAAGGATGCCGTGGTCCGCGATAGATTCGGTACACACCGTATCACGGCTTCACAAGGGAGAGGACCACGCAAGCGACCTCAATCCTGTAACCAGTCAGGAGGTAGGAGGTATCCTGAAGGGTAATTCCAGACGAAGTTATCCTTCCACACTGGTAGTCAGGGGGCGAGGCAGCCCGATGGTTACCTTTCCCGGTGCCTCGCCGTAAGGCGTTGGCCTCTGACGGGCAGGTGGCGTAACTAGACAGTGGATTGTTTTTCGTCCCAAGTCTTCTGCGCTCACCTCATGGGTGACAGAACGATCAATATCGTTAAAAGTTCCTGAGGTGATGGGTTCGCCCGTTGTAGTTGACAGCACTAGTTGTTAATTATTGATACTCACGAATTATTATAGGCTTAAAAGCATACTCACAATTTTACGGATGTGCTGTTAACTGATAGTAAATGAAAAGAGGAAGAGACGACGTCGAGGACGTCCACCTGCGCTGAAGTACCCGGATGATTTGCGGTTACTCAAATGTTGCCAGATATCAATTTTGTGATAATGATTTTTAAGTGAGCATTACTTTTTATACGATCGAGATAGCGCATTGGCTGCACCCACAGCAAGATTGCATTACGCCTTTCATTTTTAATATCTCATTTTTGTGCGAGTAAGGTTCAACGTTATTTGGTAACATTTAAAATTATTGGTCATAGTTTAAGACGGCCAATTACTTGCGTAGGTACTGCAAAAATGCTCGTTATGTTTTTTTGACTACTATATTATATTTCTTGTTTATTTATTTTAAACAAATAGCTAAAATACGTAAAATTTTCATACTAGGTAATGGTCCCACATTTACTTGACGATGGCTAGCTCATACCCAACCAGGTCGAATATAATCTGTATCTGTGCATACGAAGCATTGTCTGATTTGGGTGGAGAATCATATCTGACGTATACCTATAACGCAACTGACGACACTTCTCATTATACAAAAGTATTATATATACCAGGTACCTTGGCATTCTAAGATCTCCAGCATATCTTACCATTAACTCGCTAATTGAAACCTACGAAACGACTTTCAATCGCCGCAATGATAGAGAAACTTCCATATTCCACGGTCTCAAACTCCCGTGGCGTTGAGAGAAATCCACAACAGAGGGCGCAGCGGACCCAGATGAGCTGATTTATATCTGCGGAGCGCAGGCCAATCTTGTAATTACTTCGATACTACGTTTGTCAAAAATTTCCGTTATTTTGTCACTCAACGATCGTTTTTCGCAAATTTTATTTTCTAGTATTTTAGCAATAAGAGGCGAAATGAAAACTTTTACATCCCTATATCCGGTTAGTTAACTCTACAGTAAGCGCGCTTAGTTTTACATCTCAAAAGTATCTATATAACACTTTCTATTTATAGTGATTTAGATTTAAACATCGCAAAATTGGTACTAATACTTTAATTAATCAGCCTTAGTATCAGCTATGTTATGCTGTGCAAGCAGCAGTCTCGGTACTTCGAACGGACGCTTTAGACTTAGAGGTATCGCTCGGTTTTGTTAGAGCCTTAGTAGACACCTTTCACTTGCCGTCCTTAATCAACGGACGATGACCATTTATGAAAAATAGTCATCAGAGATTCTACCGAACAACCGCTTCTCCGCACTTTAAGGAGCTTCTTTCTTCTTTTTTTGGGATAGCTATATACATTTAAATCGAAATCTGGCTCATGCATGGCAAACAACCCGACATAAACAGGTTTATATTATAGATAAATAAGAGGGAGGCTAGACTAGATAGCCAAGATTAAATTTGATTGTTAATAGTTGCTAATTATGCTGGCGGTTGATTTCTAAAAAAATACGTTTATAAATCCACTTACGGTTTCCACTAGAATTATGAATGTCTATAATTTCTTGGAATGATTCTGTCATTTCCAAGCCTGTCGATAACTTTTCGAGACAAATTTATTGACAACGACGTGTTAAAAGGAAACTATAGACACGAAACGTCAAATTCATTTTAAAAAAATCGTCAAATCGATTCGATCCATCATTTTATTTTGAAATACTTTCGTTTGAATCGTAAAGATGCATACAAAATATTGAGATATTTTTCCATATCTCATGCAATATCTCACATTACAATGTAATCCGCGCACCTACTACAGGGTTAATGGCAGCTTGGGATGCGATTGATGTCCTTTGACCCTCGGGTATTTTAAAGTATTTTTATATTAATCGTTTCGATCTATGTAGTTGGTAATCCTCGATAGCCGAAAGAGCAGTGTCATTGCCGACAGATTACGCGCTTTCAGAGCGCTTGGTCATACGCGGGGCGGCGCGGCGGTCGCGGCCGTCGCGGGACACAAAGCCCTGAACTTGGCTATTATTGCTAATGCACCTACCCACTGCCACTCTGCCGTATTAATTCACACAATAACACAGGCAACCGCTAATGGTGGATAATAATTACGACGAGCAACTATTTCACCAGAGAAGCTCGCCGCTCGCTGCACAATATTTTAATTAATTATTTGCAATACCGGTACAATTGCGATATTTCAATGGTTGAGCTGAGCTTCTAAACTGTTGTTTTTATGATCAACGTACAAATAGGCGGGCGTATTGTATTGAAAGAATGACATTGCAATATCTTGCTATTAGCCTAATCATGCGTACATGCGTGCTTTATTTAAATAAAGATAATTAAAATGACATAAGCAAATAAATTTATATGTTTATAAAGAATACAGAAATTATAATACTTAACGAAGAATATCAGAGGCCAAAAAATTGCGAAAGGAACGAGGGGGGAGGAATCACCTCTTTGAGATGAGTCTTAAGTGATTCTAAAGAAGGTGATTCTAAATAAGGTGTATTTGCTGGGAGATCGTTTCAGAGTCTAGCACCATAGACACTGAAATAGTAGGTAGTAGAAATCATTATTAATGTGATTTTTGAGTATATTATGAGTGAAACTTAATGATACAAACAGCTACTGAAGGTAGTATTTTGTTTAATTGGGAGAGTACATAATCTAAACTTGTTATAAAAGTCAGATCTTCTATCAATCTGATCAAATCTGAAAAAAATGTGACGAATAAAATTTGCTACGCGCAGCCATTGATTTTAACACTATAAAATCAATGGCGCAGCCAAGCGGCAGTGATGAAAATCATCCAAGCGTTTCTCACAAAAGCAAGCGAAATACTATTGAGCTTTTAAACCGATCAGGATAAATGACGTCACTGCTCTCGGAAACGCGCCCGCATTATCATGGCAAGTTGTAGTCATACATTTCAAAAGCCTTTAATTGCAGTAAATAATTATTGTATTAACTTAATATAAATATCATAATACATTTTCACATTTTTTTCTTATTACTGGCATGATTTTTGAACATAAGGTATAAAACTTATAATACAATGATCAATTTCTCCGCTAATGGAAATGTTTTCCATTTTATAAATATACATTTATATGTTTTCATATACCTATTCTTTCTGCTCTTTTCAGGTGTCTGCCACGGATCCTGACTGCGGCGTCAACTCTATGGTGAACTACACCCTCGGAGAAGGTTTCGGCAAGCTGTCTGACTTCGACGTCAAATCCGATACAGGCGAAATCTGCATCGCCAATGACCTGGACTATGAAACTAGGAGCATCTATGAGTTTCCCGTCATTGCAACGGATAGAGGTAAGGCATATTAGCTAGCATATTAATATGAGTAAGTATAAGAAAATTTTAAGATTTTCGGCTGTATAATATCATTACACCATCCGCCTATTTCTAGGTAATCGATTTAGTAATCGATTTAGTAATCGATTGGTAACTCTATTCTATGATAAGGTTTTCTTATATAACCTTTTTAGGATTATTATCTTGTATTCTCAGCAAATGGTTTACACACCGTGTGCGCTTACTCTTCATTAAAAGCAGTATGCTTTGATTATCTAGGAATACCGCAACTTCCCAACTACATAAATATTATAATTCTTACTTAAAATGACATAAATATTTACTTTCCTACGTGAGGTAGTGTATTTAGTAGAAACATTTATAATTAATTGTTTTTTTTATAGATAATATTTAAGTTTTAGTGTAAACAGATGCAGACTCAAAGATTTTGTGAGATGGTTTCGGTGAATCTGGCAGTTAACAAGTCCCGATTTTAACGAGTCCCAAATCGAGGCTTTTATAAATTGCGAAGCAGTCTTCTTGAAATATACACTTTTATTTTACAACAAATAAATGTGATAAAAATATAGAGAAGATAATATTATAATTTTATAATTTTCGAATCTTGAGTGTAGCGTAGTGTAGGACATTAAATTCAGATAAGTGGTGGTTAATTAACGTTATTTTAAAAGTTATTTTAAAATATGTTTCGGGATATTGATTACACAGTTTTCCCTGTCCTCGTTTACACTTCGAATTGAAGCATCTTATGCGATTTATATAAAATAAACTGTCCATTACTAATTCGATGTTTTCGTGGATATCTTTAAATGACTACAATTAAATCTACTAAATCTAATCCTGAGGGGGAGATTTTTACATAGATTGACACAGTCATTGTAAAAGTTTATAATATATAATGACATAATCGCTAGAAATAAGTAGTCGAGCTAAGTTTGCTTTATGTTATGTAGTCCATTTCAGGAAACAGTATGAATTTCGTCCTATGAGATTTGTAAATTTGCCTAAAAGTGACTACACCATCATGCATATCGGTACAACCAATCTCGTACTTCGACGTTAGGATTGGCCATTTGCTTTGGTTAACATCATAAAGCTAACATCAGCCTTTGGTAGCTTTATATTGAAGGTTTTTGAAATTTCGGCAGGACCGAAGATCTTTTGAAATTTGTTTCTATCTTTGAAATTTCGATCTTTTGAAATATGTAGGCGGCAAACTGCTGCTGTTACTCGGCAGATTATAACAGTGGTGGGGCGGCGGGTTCGGCGCACGCGAATTTTGAAAATCCGCCTTGCACACGACACTTACTTTATCTTGTGTTACGTCATTGCGTTCGGCGCTGAGCATTGAGAACATTTTAAAAAGAGGGTTTCACGTAGTAGAGGGTTTGAAACCGTCGTCTCCATTGTAATTCGGGGTTCTTCTTATTTTCATTGGCTTACGTTAGTTTCACTAACCAATATGCGATTGCAGATCGCCGATTTGTTGCGCTGAAAGTTTTGAACAGCTTCATGTGTTCTATCAGTCGGGTAGCTATGGGCCGTTTCGTTTGTTCAACGTAGTTTACTCTCAACTTAGTCTAGTCTATTCAGTCTCTCCTGTCTCAGTCAGAACTCAGAACTCAATTTAACCTGGACAACGGCGGTTGCAACATCGCTGAAACGTCGGGTGCTATACATTTCCCGCAGTAAATTTTGTTTTTATCCTATTTGTAATGTCAAACAACCGCGTAAGTCCGATTTCATAACCACTCATCCGTTACTTGACTGCCCGCTACGCAACTTAAGGCCGAGGAGCTGAAGAGACCCGTTGTTTAAAGCAGCTACGGGCGTTACTGGATCCTCGTAATATGCGTAGGTCCTGTAATCCAAGGATACTTTCATAATAATGTCACTATCATTGTCGGTATTGGTATTTAGGATCAGTCCACTTTTTATAGTTTATCGGCTTTGCAAATGTAGGTACTCGTGTTAAGTAGCAGCCGAGGGTTGGTGGTGATACACTTACGTCTTATTCAATTATAATTGCTTCAGACGTCGTGATGCTAATGATAGGCATGTGATACGATTATATGTACCCATATCTCTGTGATAGTAGATAAGTACAAAGACTAGCCGTGTGCTGTTTTACACGATACAAGGCGCCCCGCGGTTTTGAAGACATCTCGGCTGTGTCCTTTTGCTAGTTCCAGTGTGCGAGTCCTATGTATCCTACTGACAGGTCAGGTCGGCTGGAACATGCATTAGATTAGTAGGCATCGGTCGTGCAGCGGCTGAGCGTGTGTGAGACGGACAAACGGTCACGATCGCATCGTGAGCAGATTCGCGACCGTGGGGCGACCATGCATCGAGGATCTGCGATAGAAATTATAAAAAAGACGCGTTTAAGCTTTAACTTCGATTGACGAGTCTGACAGACATCGCCAATCAAAAACGTGCGAATTCTCTGCACTATTTTTTTACGAGGGTTTAATAGTTAAAAACCTGCTTGTGCCTGCTGGTCAGATTGTAGTTCTTTGGTCGGCCTATCTCATGGCTCAGCGCTCAGCTGGAATGAATAGTTGGGAGATAAGAAAGTTGATTTATCGTTCTGGTCATGGATCTGGTAATTCTTGGTATTTCATAGATTTTCACTAAATTAGTCTAGAAATAAATTGTTCTTTGTGATAGTGTTATACAAATTAACTTAGATCATTTTTTAAGTAAAGGTTCTTTTATCTAGAAATAAATATTTTATGACGAGGTCAACTCGTCATAAAATTTAGGTTTTTAAATACTCATGACCTGCAAGTAGACTATTAAATTACTTCTTAGCATTTGCAATTCATTGACACCACCGTAATGTTAATAAAAACTAATTCCGATAGGTGTTACAACAACAATTTACCTAACTTACTTCTAAATATATGTGGTAACATATGATAAATTATATTTTTGATACATATTTAAATACTTAATCAAAGTATATGTATGTAATCTATGAATTCGTGTAATATATTTAGTATCGTATTAAACAAGTCATACGTAATACTTATTTTGATAACCAGATGCAACGAAATACCACCTCAGTACAAGCATCTACCCAGAGAGGTGGTAAATTCCAACTTGCATTTCTTTTCTGTTAATAAAAATAAACATGTATAACAAATTCTTTAATGATAACTGCTAAAAAAAATTACAAAAAAACCTAAACAGTAAAGTGAAATTAGTATACAAAATTAGTATACACCGTTGTCATAAATAGAAGCCATAGAAATGGATGAGTACCTACTAGCTTAAAACCTTAAACTACCTTAAGCCATAATTAAAGCATTTTAAATTTGACAAAAATCTTATCAGCCTTATGTAAACCTCGTGTAAACTATGTTATGAAAATATTTGGTATTTCGTAGGTATTTCATGAACAACTGATTGACGAGGACGTCAAGGCACAAGTCGTTTATAATAACTTAGTTTTGGATAGGACGTGCACGTTGGAGAATGTGGGAACAAAATGCGCGTTGGAGAATGTGTGAATTTTATTTCTTCAAGTACCCTTTCCAACGCAAACGTTGGAAATCAATAGGACTCAGTTATTTAAATTTGTACATAAAGATTTTTTTTAAGTTGGTAAATTTCTGTGAAATAACTAAAGTGTTATGTAACGTTTTCTTAACCCTTCCTATGCGAGTTAACCATTTTTGGTTAGACGCTTACAAACGCTAAGACTTGAGCTAATCAATTTTGGTTAGGGCGCTCCGCGCTGCATAAAATGCGATTTATTACTCGAATTGCGATCCTTTCCGCATATTTAAAGTAACCGATATCGAATACATGAAACGGTCCAACTCTAATCGACGACTCCCGGCCGATAAATATTTTATAAACATCAGTATGGCGAATCAGCGCCGGCGCAGCGGTCGGCGCCATTGCCGCGTGGCCGCGAAGCGTTTGTTCATCGTCCGTGTTCTGTGATTTTGTGATTTTTGTGTTAATTTTGTGCTATTTCCTGCAAAACCGTAAGTAATGTGCATTCTAGGAAGTTTTCCGAAAGAGAATTTCTGATTTGGGACAGCTCATCTGCTTTTTTTCACGAATTATCGAGTAAAATAGTTTGACATCGTTAGCGTTGCACATACATAGCGTTCGTTTGTTTTTCGCGAATTATGACGAAAAATCGCGAATTATGACGTAATATTCATTTAATTCGCTTATGAAACAGCTATTATTTGATTTACATCGTATATAATCACAAAATTGGCTATATTTTGCTCAATTCAACTTGTTTTGTAATCTGATATCGGACATTTTTTATCGGATGTCATCACTTTCGCTTATCGTTACGACATTTTGATTGGGTTTTTTTATTGTTTTTCTGTGAAATGTGACTCTCTGGAGTATAATATTTAGTTACTAGACATATAAGAAGCGTATAATAATACATATTATTATTTGAAAATCCTTAACCATTTTTGTATTATCAAAGTTTCCGTCAAAGGTACCAAGTTTACAATGCTAACTCAAAAAAGTTTAGATTTTTCTGTAATATCAGACAAAGCTGAAAGTTTTGGTATATTTTCTAAGAAGAATGATATAGTGGAAAAGTTATTGTGAAAGAATTTCATATAAAAAACAACTTCAAGTAATCACAAAAATAAAATAAAAAAATTTTTTTTTACGAGAATACATCGATTTTTTCTTGGCTGAGTAACTAAATGTTTTTGTATGCAAATAAGTAAAACAAAATATAAGTTTTGGTGAAGTATTTAATAAAGAACATAACTGTATTTACAATTTTTGCATATTTTACGTATTTTGTGATAAAAACATCGAAATGATTGAATAGGCGAGTTTTTTCAGTTCGTCAACTTTGTAATATTTATTCATTATTATCTTAATTGTTTGACGAGATAAGGTTATAATGTTTTATATGTCAAATTTCAATACGATCATTTTACAGTTATTCTTTTTATGATCCGTATACTGGTCGTCGGTTTATATCAAGGTCGTGGACTCGCGCCATTTTACGCGCTAAAAAGTGCCGCCCGAAAGTGACAGCTGAATGTTTACTTCGCGAGCGGAAGGGTTAACCAATGTAAGCCAGTTGCATACCCTCAACTATTGAAATATTTGCTAAAGTGTTACCAAAATAAACTTAAATGCACCTCTGGATTTTTTCCTATCTCATTCGAGTTAAGAAGTTTGGTTGCCCTACTCGCCTTGTCACGTGACCCTGCCCGCCATTCTCGTCGGAGATATCTTCATAAAGACGGGTGGGCATTCCGGACGTGTGGTGCTGTTTGTTTCGGTCCATAGACCGATTCCCCTATTCGCCCTTTCGATTACCCTGCCGTTGAACTCTCCCAAGTAGACTATAACCACAATATTGTCTTTTGTTCATTAGTGAACCTCCATACAAAACCAGGAATGACAGAAATATAAACACCTACAAAAATAATAAACAAATGTATCTCAAATAAATATTTCTTATAAATATAAACTGACAGTTATAATTTGTATTTTTAGGGAATTTACCGATGCCATTTGATTAATAATAAATATGTGAAAATGCAAACGTTGAAATTGAAAAATATGTTGAATTCTTTATTTTGGTGTAATCATTTACAACAAGTGATTGTTTCAGCATTATATCCGAGAAGTTCATTTCTAAAACGCATCCCCAAATCGAAACTCGATACCTACATATATTTTGAAATATTATAAATATAAAATACATAAATTAACAATCAAAGCAGTAAATCGTAATTTTCAGCTTTTAATTTTAGTACATAAGTTCTAAAATAACTCTGACATAAAATGCCTTACCAAACATACGCTTTTAGGCGATTTAAAAAAAATGTGGTGATTTTTAATTAATTATCATCGCCGTTTATTAAAAATTATTTTATAATTTCCATTTTACCGCAAAATATGTTATCCCATTAGGTCAATGTTAACTGTAAGATATTGCTTCATCGGCAATAAGCTCAACCAATAAAGCGTTTTATTATTATTCTTATTATATTATTCTTATTATATATATATAACAAATCCACGCTTCTCGAAAAATACGCCTTTCTAGCATGGATGGCTCTACCATGGCATAGGCAAATGTATTTTATGGTGCCAAAAACAGCATAGACAACAAATTAAAAACCATACCGGCATTGATAAGTTTAGGTTGGAAATAAACAGATGCCTGATAGAAATTGGATATCTGCATATGAAACAAGAACTTCTACAAATTATAGTACCTATATACATATAAGGAGAAAAAAATATAAAAAGGGATTCTTATCTATTTATGGGTATTTTGTATCTACGTATGTACTTTATGTATTCTATGAAATGATGATTTATTTGTTATATAATATTTTATGTCACAAAAATTTATTATGTATCTCTATAAAAAAATATTTTTCATACTTATTTACATAAAAAAGTAGAGCGTTACTTTGTTTTTTTCATATGTTTTTTTATATATATTTTCTTTAAAAAAAAATAATATCTATGTTTTACGCCACAATTGTACATCTAGATACTGGACTTATAGGTCCCGTCAGATGTGCATAGCGTCGTTATTTAATTGAGCTGCGTCGATCTTGAGATGCTGTTATTCAATGTTCAATTTCTTTACTTCAGTGACGTTACAAATTTTTTTTTACAAGCAATATCTATATGAATAAATAAATAGCATGTCCCAAGCATTCCTCTTTGCGCAACTCTTATATGGTCCAAGTTTCTGCGATTATGTCATCGTAATTTAGAGGCTGGCAGAAAAATATCGCAACAATTGGCCCTCCGCGACGCGCTTCCAGTTTCTTCTCCGTCTTCGCACTTTCCCTGGGCCGCATTCTGGCGTTTCTTTGGCCGCGTCGGCCGTTTCGGTCGCTTTTTTGGCGCTCGCTCCCCTCCGCCCCGCGCCGCGCCCTCGCCCCCCTCCTCCCGCGCGGTTCCTTGTCTCCCGAAAGAGCGGGGCCTCAAACAGCCTCCTTAAATCAAACATACATGGCATTCCGCGCCGTGTTTGCAGTATGTCGATTTCGTGCCAGAGCGGGATTCACGACTCACACTCCCGAGTGGGCGACGCGCCCGCGCCGACCGACGCTTCCTAGTAAACTCCCAGCTAGCACCTTTTATGGGATGTATTAGTGTTGCCTGTATTTAACGGGGCCATTACGGATGCCCTATTCAAATTTTGCCATTTTTATTTCACTAAAAACTTTGTTTACGCGGGAATGGCTAGCTGCAGAAAGGGAGTGTAGATTGTGTTTGCCGATTGTAAAATTTTAAAAAGAAACAGATGTACTAAAAAATATTCTAATCTTATTTCAAGGGTCACGGATAAAAACAATCAGTGTAAACTTTTAAAATTTTTGGTAATTCCATTTTAAAAAATTGCTAACCCTTTGCTCCCTTTTTGTCAGGGTTTGCTCGAAAGAAAAAAATGTTTTGTCTGTAAACCAAATTAAAACATACATATATTTAACTTAAATTTATACCTCTTAAAAAATATCTTATCTTAATAAATATATTCTTATTTTATTTTCTATATCTTTTAATAAAATCATATTGATGAATAAGTAGTAGCAACCAATTTTTGATTTTGAAAATGTTGCAATAAACACATAAAAACACGCTTTTCCGTAAACGTCAATTAAACGTGTTTTTTTGTCTAGTCTGGCAGTTAGAGCTCTGTAAAAAATTAGAGATTTTAAATATTTTTCTAATCCTCTACATCCAATTTAATAATTAAGGGTTTTGACAGTATAGAATTTTCTCCGTTCTTTTCAACTTTCTTGATATCTTTATTCTGTTTTCTTTCTATACACTATTACATCATAGTGAATTATTATTCTGCTATTGGCAGTTGACTATTTAATATTTATTAAATTGTGACAATTGGTGTTTTTATTACTGTCCATATGATAATTTGTGAAATTACCAAATATTTCCGATTGATTATTATTACCATTAATAATATGATAATTTGTATAATTATTTTTAAAAATTAATTGTAAATATCGGAAAATTTTGTTTATTTTAACCTAGTAAGTCTGTATTTGAATGTTAAACCTTCATATATATATATTTTAGTTTTTTTTTTCCTAATTTTTCCTCTTCCAAGTATAGGACTTCCTATCAACTTGTTTGTTATTAAACAAAATGCTTTATGGTACGGTTGCCGATTCAAATTGCAGGATTTGCTTTCATGATTGCTGCAAAAATCGTCACGAATTTAGGATATCATTACCTTTCTACGTAAATGTTTACCAGCTGTCTGAGATACTAATACAGAAACGACATATATTTCTGTGTGGCCCGAATAATAGATATTTCGCAATAACGGTACTACTAGTTGCAACCTGTCGAGATCGACGGTCAGTTTATTGACAGTAATGTTTCAAAGATAAACGGAAACATACTTCTTATTGATATACAAATAATATTTCTATGGATTAATTCGATTAGCAACAATCAAAGAGCGACGAGAACGTGATATGTCGTGTGATAGAAAACAAACAAAAAGCTTCGTGCCAATTCAGCTTACTTTAGCAACTATACGCTAGATGGCGGTGAAATGATTAAAATCTTTAAAATTTATTTAACGTATATTGAGTAAAAAAATCGGTTGTGTCACCCCTACACTTTTCCGGCAAGCAGACAATTTCCCTCGCGCACCAAACCCAATAACCCCCCCCACCTAACCCACCCTCCCCCTCCCAACCGCCTCCACCCTCCCAACAACCTCTCAAACCCATTTGCGCCCACCCCCTTCCCCCTCTAACCTTCCCTTAACCCTCCCTCTCTCTTACTTTCTTCCCCTTCTCTCCCCAACCCCCCCTTTTCTACCCCCTCACAAACTCCCCCAACCCTCCCTATCTCTTTCCCCCCTCCTTCCCCTCTCCCCAACCCACCCTCTCCATATCCCGCGCCCCAGCTCACCCCCTCCCCCACCCCAACAACCCCCTCCTCCCGCCTAGCCTTTACCTTCTCTCCCCCCATACCCCCCCCTCCCTCCCACGCGCGAAAATCCAGCAGATGGCACTATCATTTATTTTTCTCTTTTGTTGGCACATCTACAGATCGAGAGCTTTTTTTAGACACCTCAACCAAATTTTTACACCTAGACGTTTTCTCAATATGGCACATGATAAAACACGTTTTAAATTAATAGAGACCAAACCACATGAGTTTGTTGATGTTTTTTTCAGAATTTTGAAAAGCGTCTTTTTTGTGTAATGAAAGTTTTAATAAAAATGCCTAATTTAATAATTACTTAATTCAATAGTTATGCTTTATGTAATAGTTATTTTAATCAAATTACCATTCTTATAATAGGTCGCCGAAAATATACTAAATGTGTTGTTGATGTTTTTTTCAGAATTTTGAAAAGCGTCTTTTTTGTGTAATGAAAGTTTTAATAAAAATGCCTAATTTAATAATTACTTAATTCAATAGAAATTCTTCAAAAAAAATATATTGTTGTGTTTAAATTATGAATGTTTAAGTGGAAACATGTAATTAGCTTTATTTTTTTGACTTAATAATTCTGTCACAAATTTATTGTAACAGCTGTATGTTTCCTTAAAAATAATAAAATAAAATAAAAAATAGAACTATGCTTTATGTAATAGTTATTTTAATCAAATTACCATTGTTATAATAGGTCGCCGAAAATATACTAAATGTGAGATTAAAAAAAAATAAACTCCCTGCTAACGTAAAATCAATTTTGAACAGACTTTTAAAATGTTTAAACATCTTTACTACCTCGGATAACTAATTCTTTCCAATCGCCAAATTCTACTGAGCAGTACGTTTGATCAAGAAGTCAGCAATGCAGTGGCCCAACTGTCCGTTAGTAACCGGGAGAACCTGGTCGATTGACGACTTGCTTCTAGAATTCTGTTTTAAAATACTCTAATGCTCATAATAACATCTAAATAGTCTTTTTGAGTACGTGATCCAGGATTTTTAATGGTAGTAGGCGTTCGACCCTGTGGTTGGCCGGTAGGGATGTGTCACTCAGGCCGACCGCGACCACGCACATAAATCAGCGAGTGGACGAGCGTGGAATCTGGTCCAGCAACTTTACCGAAGGTTGCCGACCACGTCGTCAACGTTTCCATTATTTTGGAGCGGCTCCATCGCCAGGGATAAGCTACCAGAGGTGGTCGCGAGTTCGCTTCTGAGATTTTATGAAAGCAGGAGAAAATGTTTGACGAGGAGGTGATTCAATCGCGCAGATGTATGAAGCGCGAAAGAGAATGGGAATGATTAAAAGGATGATTAAAATCTAGCTTCGACCCGTCCAGTGCTTTTTGTTGAATTGCTCGGATAAACCCACTCCTGCTCTCATATGAGCTCCTTGTGTATCAAATTGCGATAGAGGAGGAAAATGGAGTGCGCGAATCTTGAGCCTCTCTCCCTCTCTCTTTTATCTCCATTCTCTTCATTCTCATTCGCCAACAAAAGTAGGTAACCATAATTGTGACTTCCACTTAGATTAAGCAGTCTTGGTGTAACTAAAACATATATAATAATGTTGTGATTTCCTTTGTCTTCCTTACCTCTGCTGGAACTGTGCCATTCTATGTCAAGGCTAGAATCATTTACCCGGGTTCGAGCTTCTAACCAGTATTTAGAAGTCACATGCTATTTCCCAAAATAGGTTTTTAGTGTTATTTAATCCATTCTAAGGGTAACCAAACCGGTTAGGGTAGCTCTTCGAATGAGGCTATGTTATTTGATTGTTACTATATGTACTTTTTTCAATATGTGGTGATGTATTTCTAGCGCCTATTAATTTGTGTACGAAATTATGTGACATACAATTTAGATTTCGGAATAATCTGGGAACTAGAGGAACATTGATCAGTATGCAGGTCCTGGTTCAACAAGGATGCAGAGATATCTGCCATCCAATTTACGTGTTTCGTCCACCCATCCGTAAGAAATATATGTCACACCGCCGCGCCGTCAGCTACACATAGCAGCGTATGTATTGGAGGTGGTTCGAAATGACCTTCCTCCCCCAACCTCTATCAAAAAATTTAGTGGTCCAATAAGAGCTCGAATCTGAGGCTCCGAAAACCCGATACAACGGCAGTCATACTTACACATAACTAGTCATGTTAGAGGGGTAGTTTCATTTCCTACGCATTGTCGGCAAGTCTTTCACAAACAGGTCCTCCCAGTATTTTAGCTAGATATATAAAAGGCAACTCCTGGATAGTCAAGTTAACTAGGTATAAACAATCAAATAGAATACGGCTGAAAATTAGCTACCCCTGCCAATTTCTGATACTATTTCAACGGTCATTTTACTGGGTGTTTTGAAAACAGTCTCTGGGTTTAGAACACCCTCTCACAAACAATCCCTCTATAGCGTTATTTGTTTACATTTGCATTATATATATATAAGGACCATTAACCTGGCATGGGGCATCCTCCACAGCTAGCAGCTGACAGTATCAGTAAATGACATAAGTGGTGTAAACGCTCTCCAGATTCTAATCTCCAATGGCGTCGGATCCATGAAAGTTGGATCTACTGTAGTATCAGAATTAAAAATATTTATTTTTTTCTCAGGTGGATTATCGACAACGGCGATGGTCAAGATACAGTTGACCGACGTGAACGACAATCGACCCATATTCAATCCTCAAGTCTACAACATCTCCCTTCGTGAAGGCGGTGGTGCCTCATCATCAGCGACCACCCCTGTGGCAGCGGTGGCAGCAACCGACCAGGACTCTGGAAAGTTCGGAGCCATCACCTATCGGATAGTTGCTGGAAACGATGCCGGATTATTCAGGGTCGACAGGGCGACTGGGGAGCTCTTCGTGAGCAGACCTGGAATGCTATCCGCCAGGGCGCAGCCCCATCACAGGTATTTCATCACTTTTTCAGTCCTAAAGTTCCTGATAATGTGCATGGAGTCCTTAAGTGCCCTTTAGCCGCGGAAAAGAATTCTTAAACCAACGCATTTTAAGGCCCAGCATAAATATAAAAAGACAGTAGATATTGCTGAATATCATTGTATTTCAAAATTTCTTGTCAAAGTCAAAGGCAAAGTAGGTCGTCCGTCTCCGACGGTCACTGTGTTTTTCTTGTGAATCAGTTGAATTCAGTTTGACCCAATTCCATGCATATTTTCCATGCTAAAGGATATAAAATACGTGAATTTAATTGATAATTTTCACGAAAGTATGTATGAAATAAATAAATAATGTATGAGTGTATGTACTAATAGAATAAATTATTAGAAATTGGGTTCTTTTGGTTCGATTTTAATATCAGTAATTTCATAAAAATATATGGAAAACTTGATCTTTCAGAGACTATGTAGTAACATTTATATAAATCTAATTTTAACCAAAGTATTTAAATGCAAACATAGATATTTATTAGCAGAAACGATACACAGTAGAAACGATAAATTTGTATTCTATCCCAAACAATTTCAAAGAATTTCCCATTAAGTATAACTGTATTGTCATTACCTGACATCAGGTTGTAGAGTGCTTTAATTGTTTATGCTAAAAGGGTATGCTGATTCTACAGTAAAACCACTCAAAATCATACTTTCCTAGATAGCGTCTGGCATGTTTATCAGGATAACATTTGTGATGTCCGCGATGCAAACATTTCGATGAGGGTAAACAAAGGCTCGCTGAATTAAATTTGTTTTAAAATATTGAGGACATTTTATTCGTACCCAACGGGGTTCATCTAAATCATTGGTAGAATTACTATATTTTAGTAATATCTGAGTAGATTAAGAATGTGTAGTTTTGGAATATTCTCAGTATAAAAATACTTCCGAATTACATCAGGAAATCGTATACTCCAGAATTAAGCGGATTGACCTCATAACATATTATTTTACTTTACATGTAATACAATTGGCGAGTTAATATTACCCTACGATATCTTACAGCTAACCATTACTGATGTATGTAGACGTTTTAAAGTGTAATAAAAATAAAAATAGATACAACGCTAAAAATAGTATAGGCCATATGAGATAGAAAAGATTCGTTGAAAAAGATAACTTTTCTTTAATGTCTTATTGAAGGTAAATAGCAGCGGAGCGCTTGTGACGTGAGAAGGTAGCTTGTTCCATAATCGCGCTGCGTGGACAGTAAATGAATACGAATATGAAGATGACTGATGTAATATAGAGTGAGAGGGTTATATCCGGACTTGATATGAATGAGCATGCCTTGATAAGGAAGTAAAGAGTTGCTTAAGACATAAAGGGGAATTATAAGGGACGTTATGGAGGAAAGTTAATCTAGGTTTACGTTTACGAATCATCCGCCATTTTAGTGTTACAGTATTCCGTAATATGGGCATATTGGTTCTAATGCAGAGATTTTTTAGGCTTTCGAGTTTTTCTAGAATAGTTTCATGAGGTTTTAAGTAAGAAAAGTCAGCATATTCCCCGATGGACAATAACAGGGATTTTATTTCATGCGGTTTAAAAAAATCACTAATTTATTTATCACCGCAGCGTTTGTACCCATCTTACACAGGTGTCAGAACCATCCGCATTCACAGAAGATATCTTAGGTATACTGCATTTATCTTGTAACAGAAATTCCTTTTTTTTTGCACTTGTGTCCCGAATTATCAAAAAAAGGGTTAGTTTTCAAGGTTTTATATAACCTTTTCATGTCCCGAAACGTTGTTTATTTATGGTTTTGGGAAATTCTCAAATTTTCATTGACAGCTGTCAGATGTCCATAACATTAGTGTTGCCATTATTGAAATAACCTAATTAAAATAAATAAATAACTAAATGTAAATAAATTTCAAGTATTACATTATAATTCTAACTAAAAAGAAAACACTACATAAAATTTTACTTTTATTAGAATTTTTGGAAGTAAATCTACCATTTATGCCATTGTAGAGTAAACATTCGTGTTTTTGCCGCCTGCCAATTTTATTGTCGACCTGTCATCACAGACCACATTTTCAACGTTTAGTAACCACCCTTTTTGGGTGGAGCTATCAAACCAAAAGAAACGTTTAGTTTTACGGTTTTTATTAAAACCACATGTTCCTTACAAATGGTTCGTTAAATTTAAATGCCTTGTGCGTAGTCTAAAGTCAGAAAGCGTAATTTCCATGTAAGAATCCACCGTTAGATTTCCTGTAGGGAAGCAACTTTGTTCGATTTTTATAACCTAAAAATTGTGTTTTTTTTTGGTAATTCATTTCTTTTTTAATATATGTAATTCTGCACTGAATTTTATTTCTTTTATTTGCGGAAAACCTACCTCTAGGCTAGATTATTAGAAAAGTGTTAAATACCCTCCCCCTGAGATTTAGTTCAGCTTTTATTCAGTTTTTTATTGTAATTCTTTTTTACTTGTTTCTCTGTTTTTTTTTTAAATTTAGTTTTCCATGTTTTCCTTTTAAAACGGGGTGGCGCCATTTCTAAAGTTGTCTTTTCTTATATTTCCGTTATAATCTTGATAACATATTTTGTGTTTCCATTGTAACAGATTGAATATATCTGCTCACGACGGCGGTGGTCTCCGATCTACGGAAGATGCTGAAGTCTTCATCGATGTTGTGGACTCAGCTCAAAGACCGCCGATCTTCGAGTGGCCGCGATATCAGTACCGGGTCAGGGAGGACGTCAAGAGAAACTCAGTTATTGGTACTGTCAAGGCTACCGGCACTGAAAACGGTAAGTTTCATATTAGGTTATGGAAGGACACATTGGTATAATTACAATTTTCAACCGCGCCTCTATTTTCCCTATTCCGAAAAGCGTTTATTGCAACAATAGCACTATCGTAAAATCGGTTGACATTACCGCAATCCCACACATTACGACAATGCATCGCCGCAAATCACTGCGCCTTTGTTTGCCGTGCCGGCGTTATGGTGTATTACTTGAAAGCTGCCGTAAATTAACACAATTATTGCCGGCCACCTTTTAAGTGGGATGCCGTGGTATTTGCCGTTCGCGGCAGTTGTTTTTTGCAAATTCGTTGGTAAAACGGATCTGGAATCTGAATCTGATCTGTAAGCCACAAGCGGTATTATAAAGTTGAATCAAGATTAAAGAAATGCATTTAAGCTGTTGGCTCATAAAACAAATTATTCAAAAGACGAGCTCATCAGTATGCCGTTGTAAATAGGTTTCTGCAAGTCAAGTTCAGTACGTCCAAGTTTCAGAGTGACTAAAATTTTACATACTGGATTTGGATAGTATGATCTGCCAGCCGTCGGATCGTCTCTTTTCCAATTTAGATACTCTGAACTCGTATAACTGACTCTAACTCAGTAGGAACAATATATTGCTTATGATCGTTTTAGGTTGCTAGGTCAGAATTGTCCAAACTCCAGAGTGTAAAATTGTTAACTGTGAAATAGCTCCTGCTAATTTTCGTTCCTATATGCGTTTCTATAAATAGCAGCAACGGATAGTGTAAATAACAGTCATCGATACCAACTTCTCGAGAAATTTTCCTATTAACTGGGATGAGCAATACCAATACCGAATATTTACAATCTCGAAAAAAAAGCTCCAGGCAACCCATTTTTCAATTATTTTGGGCTTTCTGACTCTTGTTATTTTTCAGTAGCAAGTAAGGCCGTTATAATTTACAGATTGCCCTAGTGAGCCGTGATATTTTACTGCAATATAAATTATTTTAACGGAAGGTCAGATGACCCTATGTCTAAAATTATATGCACTTTGAATACTAAATACTTTGATATCCAGAACTTCTAATTTGGACGTACCGAGATTTGGAGGCTATAACCCGATCGCGTTTCCGCTCTTTTAAGTAGCCGAAAGTTTGTTCCGATCCCGTAACAACAGTGTATTTATGAAAAATAATTACCTGGGAGGCTGTTACATTTGTATCGACCCATATTAGGTCCAAATAAAACAGCAGCAAACCGCAGTTTCTTGTATATTAAGCCTGTTGATGGCAGAAAAGGTGATGCTTTGATAACAAGTTAGAATCCGCTTAGTACTCGCACTGCAGTCTGACCAACAAGTGTTGTTATTTTCATTTCATTTACATACCCAAACTTAAAACTACTGCCGGATTGTTAAATTATAATATTTTTCTGCTAGACATGACTTGTATGTGTGTAGACACCATGCTCCCACTCCTAAACTTTGGAAAACTTTTTACAGTGGAACTGCCGCCCAGAGACGACTGGCTAAAAAGCCAACTGCAATGGGAAGCCGGTAGCCTTAAATGGTATACTGATGGGTCCAAATCGGGAATTGACGTAGGCTGTGGTATATATGGAGAGCGACCAAACTTCGAAAGAAGTGTGAACCTGGGAAAATACGCCTCCATATTCCAAGCGGAGGTTTACGCCATTATTGAATGTGCGGATATCAACCTCCAAAAGGACTACGCCAACCACCGTATCTATATACACTCGGATAGCAAGGCAGCTCTTATGGCACTGGCCTCGAATACCATTAATTCAAAGCTAATGCAAAACTGCATATCAGTACTGAATTCCCTGGGCGAAAATAACAGGGTAATTCTAAGATGGGTTCCCGGCCATGCAGGAATCGAGGGAAATGAAAATGCCGACGAACTTGCTAGGACGGGAGCAAAGGGAACGTTATACGGCCCTGAACCTTGCTGTGGCATACCAAAAAGCCTTGCAAACCTAATGCTCAAACAAATGTGTTTAGAACAATCCGTCAACCACCGGAACAACACGCCAGGGTTGAATCATTCCAAAGGCGCTTATTAAGGCTTACGACCGTAAGACGGCCCGTGAGGCCCTATCGCTAAATAGGAACAATCTACGCATACTGGTGAGGGCGCTCACGGGGCATTGTGGCCTGAACAAACACATGATCAACCTCAAGCTCAGAGAAACAAAAATGTGCAGGTTCTGCCAAGGGGCAGAGGAAACTCCCCAGCACCTCATGTGCGAGTGTGGCCCGCTGATGCGTAAAAGATACACCCACTTGGGTGGTCACTACCTCCAACCTGAGGAGGTAAAACAATCTGGCGCCAAAAGCCTGCTGCGGTTCTTAAATGACACGACGCTTAGAGCAGAACTATAGTAGGTGGCGAACACAATAGATCAGCAATGGTGGCAGTGTTACAAGGCTCATAAAGACCTTAGAAAAGTCCCACTCAACAATTTAAAAAAAATATGTGTGTAGTAGGCACTTGATTGATTACTAAACTTCAATTACAACTAAAACAAAGTAAGATTTATAATAATTGAGAGTTGAAAATCCAAAATGGTAGTTTGGAATAAAGTTATTAAAATATTCTAGTCTAGGCAGAGAAATTTTGTGATTTTGAAGTTTCGTGATGCGACTTTTACCATACGATTTTCGTAAACCACTTACATTTCTCTCGTTTTATTATGGACCCATGCCAGCGATCCCTTAAATTCAGGATAAGTTAGGACTTTTTCTATATGTCTCGAGTAAGTATATTGTATTTTTTTTTTGGCGCTAGAGTAACGTGTATGTCCGTAATAAACACGACTTACGGACAGCGTATGTTAGTTAGGCTGTTTTGTGTCATGGTGATGCTTACTGGATCCACTATAGTTTAATTTGTCACCATGGCTAGCGGTATATTTATGTTGATAATTTTATTTTTTACTTCACATGACGCCAGGTTGACGCTAACTTGGTCGAAGAAATTGAAATTTTTAAAATATTTTAACCTTAATATCGTAATGTATAAAACGTACTACTGGGTATTAAGAGGCGTTGAAATTTTAGTTATTCGAGATATTATTTATATTTCACTTAAACCATTAAATTCGAGTGTAGTTTGGTAGTTTCGCACATGTTTGGAACATGGTAGTTTCGCAACCTCGCACCAATAAGGGGGGAAGGGGCGGCAACCGGGGTATCTGCCCCAGGCGGAAATTTAAGGGTGCGCCAATTTCGGTTTATGAAAAAAACTTGTTTCACTAAAGCGCCTAGCTTCTAGGGCGGTAATTTGATTTTGGAACGCATCTAAGTTGCTTTTTGAACGCGTGTGCAGTGTATGTGATGACTCTGCCAGGGGGATTCCCTTCGCGTCTAGAAAAAATCCTCCCCACAAAAGGGGCGGGGACGAGCGGAGCAGGATAAATCCGAGCGGCCGAACATCAAGTGACTATCGGTATTTATGCAGCTGTATGGTGTGTGAGTAATTCGCATTGGTTTTATTTTGAAGCAAATACTCTTTTAAACGTATCGCTATACTTATTAGTTTATGTATTAATCTATTCTTTCGCGGAAAGCAGAGCTCTACGTGTAAAGCAGTAGCATGATTAGATAGTAAAATTTCAAGTCTTTGCCCCAGCTCGGAAAAATCGTAGATCCAGGGCTATAAAGTTGTCAATCAGCGTTATCTGCGCATTTTTCTGAACAATAATGATTTAGAGCTTATTATCTAACTTCCAAGATTCTATGTATTTCATGATTGCATTTGATTATCGAAAACTTCGATAGCGATGATACATTTAAATATTTTGGGCGTATTCTGTAACGACAAACTTTTATCTTATCATTGAGCAGAACATTTAGAATGTTTTTTCTTTTGGTTTCTTCGCACATATTCATTTTCTGTTTCACCGTTTCATTCTATGTTGATGGGTGTGTCAACTATTTATCGGTGACAAGATTGAATGGTCACACTATAGTAACATAACTCCCGTCGACTTTTGCTCGCATGTACGGAATGCTTCTATGACGTAATTGAGTTGCCAAGATGGCAGAGGAACGCAGCTGAATCAGATCGAGCCGCTCCGCTAGCACGGGGACGCATTTTATAGTCATTCCCGCAAACTCAGACAACTAAAGTTGTAGCCTAGATGAAAGACCTGGTCATCTGTAAGGTGCCACGGATGAATAGCAACCGAAAGTAGAAAAACGGTGAGCGTGGCGGATCGAGTGGGTGAGTAAATAAAGTTATATAGTAGGGTTTCGTTTAGGTCCCATCGCTGAAATGGCTTGTAAAATCTTTGGCACTCTATATCGATAATGTGAGAAATATATCTCACATACCAGTTTTATAAAGTTTAATTAAAACATGGTTTCTTTTTATTTAAAAAAGATTTTCTAAGCTAAGAATAACAATGTGTATCTGTGTTATATAATATTAACGTAAATTTACAAGTATGTACTTTATTTTTTAACACTTTTATTTATTTAATTTAACAACGCATTTACAATAAATATGCATCGCTAATATTCATATCAATATTTGATAAGTATTCAAATAAAAATAACAATTGAACACGGCCGATATGAGCATTAGCATAAGTGCTTCTACTGCCCAACTAAGCGCCAGGACTTGTTTCAGGGCAGCGAGCTCTCTAGATTTGTAAAGACATATATTCGGAAATTTAAAAAAATAAGGGAAAAAACATATAAATATACATTACCGTCACCATTACAAATTAAAACTGATAAACAAAACCGGAAATATTAAAAATAGAATACAGAAAATAAATAATCGTGGTAAATAAAATTATATTAAAAAAAATACAAATAATATTAAACAATAATAACCAAAATTAATGAATAAGTTATAATAATAAAAAAGTCAGAGAAAATAATAAAAAATAATAATAAGAAGAATTGTCAAGGATAAAATTTAATGATAGAAACTGTCTGGGTATATTAATTTATGGATATTTTTCCGGGCGTCATGTTTCAGCCAGGAGTCGATTTTGGCTTTAAAATAAGACTTAGGCATATACATTTTTTAAACTTCGTCAAGCATATTAAATATCCTGGGAGCTATGTATACAAAATGCCTCTGCCCAAATGTGGTCTGCAATAGCTCGAGATTGCCGCGTGCAGATTCTTTGTTGAGTTCTTACTGCGGTCTCTAAATTAGTTTGATACTCACAGAGCGCCGCTTTTACGTAGAGTTGTGGTACGCCTAGCACATTATATTTTGTTTAGAGATCATCTGACGAGTATCTCCAGGGCTTTATGTTTATAATTTTCAATACTAGTTTCTGAGCTCTGATCAAGGGCTCCATGTGAATTTTCGATGCACCTACCCACCCTATGATCCCATAGGTTAGGATGGATTGGCACAGGGCACGGTATACTATCTTAAGTGTCCTTTGGTCCAGGATGACTCTAAGGTCTTTGAAAACATACGTGAGTTTCCTAACTTTTGCCGACAGCTCCATTATGTGGGTGCTCCGTTGTAACCGGTATCAATAAATATACAGATATTTAATATTATCAGGATCTAGATATTTCATCTTTATTAATATTAACACAATTACAATTTTCGGTGTTAAGACAATCTCTTTGGAGTTTCAGATTATGCTCTTGTTTTGGTTGAGCTACACTAGTGGCATTAAATGTTATGTACATGGTTTTTTGCGCATTGACTGATAGTAGTGCACCATCTAACCACATATAAAATACATATATAGATACATAGTTTAATATGTATTATTAAACGTCACCAATGTCAGTGGAAATAACGCTGATACAAAAGAATGCAGACAGATGCGCATTTTTTGCTGATTTCTTTTATATATTGATATAAAATTTGGCAAACGTGTCATTTGCGCCCTGTTTTCTAATGATGGTAGAGTTATAGAGGTACTCGTGCACCATACAGCCTACGCTTATGACAAAATCCAGCGTTAATCAGCGACAGCACTAAAGATAGCGCAAAGTTGTTCGTCCGTCGCATAAAGTCAAACATTCCGTTGTGTTTATGAGTCGATTGTGTGGGGCCTTCGTCGTTTCAGAATTTCCTTTAATATCCCCTTTGGTTACACCGTTTTAATTATTGTTTTAGCGTCCGTACACGTCCATCTATTCTCTATCCGCGCCCGTTAACCGCCGCGTCGCGACGTTTAGGAAAGCCCCTCGTCGTAAATCTACCGCGTTTGTTTCCCCTGATCGCTGCGAGCCAAGCGGCATCGGGGCAAACCTATACAACTCCCAAACGTCGAGATGAGTTTGTACGGATCTATATCTACAGCATACGTGACACTCCATTTCAACTCGCTTCCTGATTCTATATTAGAAAACCAGCAGACTGCTATTTGTTTGATTAGAAGAATAACAGATGTGTCAAAGAATAGTTAATATCATCATTATTAAAATGATTATGTATGTACCAAATTAAATCGATCATCTATAAATCGATAAGTAAATAGAAAATAAATTAAAAAATCTACAATTTTAAAGAAGTACAAACGACGGAAAGTAAAAGAATTCTTTTAATTTCCCGGCAGAGGGAAAGTATTGTGAACGTACTTCTTTGTGTCTGTCTGCGACTGTGTATTCCTCCACGAAAGCGCCCAAACGCTTCATCCGATTGAGTTGAAATTTGGCATGCAGGCATCATTTGGTCAAGGAAAGAGTTAAAAATATTGTGTCAAATCGAAGACTATCGCGGTTGTTTGATATTATACATAAGATAAAAACGAATTTACTAATAGAACTTTGTAAGACCCGACGTTTCGGAGATGTCGCAACCGCTGTTGTCCAGGGTAGACTGTCGAGTCGAGAGATAGAGTCTACCCTGAACAACGGCGGTTGCTTCATTCCGACACGTAGGGTGTTACAAACTTCACGCGGTGAATTCGTTTTTATCTTATTTATAATTAAAAGATTGCGTTTGAAATCATTGTGCACTAATCATACTTCAATCTCAAAATATTGGACTTAAGACTTGAAATTCGGTACCTTCCCTCGGTGCCTTATTGAATCGAAACTACATGGGGAAATTGGTTAGAATATCTTATATACAAGCGACACAAATAATTTTTAAACCCTATCATATATCTCCATATAACCCCATAAAGTACTACATCAAATCGGGAAAATACCATTTTATTACCACGGATAATACTACAAATATAATACGAAAGTACTACAAAAAACTATTAAAAAACTACAAAAATCTTATAGTTACATTCGCGGTTTTAATAAAACACATTCACTTTCAGGGGATTGGCGGGAGCGGGGGGGGGGGGGAGTTGACGTGGGAGAGGGATAACTATTGTTTTACAAGTTGATAAAAAAGATCATTTTATTTTTATCCCTTGAAAATATAATAGATAACTAGTGTTTACAAGTTGACAAAAAAGTTAGTTTTATTTTTATCCCTAAAAGTAGATTTCTTTTGAAACGTAATTTTTATTCATAAACTCTTGAGCTCAAATCTGCCATTTTCGTTATTAAAATAGTTTTATTTTTTTTGTACAATATATTCACGCTAGATCTTACGTTTCGTTGGCACTCGTAGCGAGAAAACCATCCTAAACGCGCTACTGCCGAGGGCACAAATCTGGACGTAATTTAGTCAACTGTCGAAGTTTTCAAACTTTATATAGTGGTTTATCTATGTGCAACTTTCAAATATTAAACACGAATTTGTTTAAATACATATTATTATTATGTATTGTATATATTATTACATAGGAAGCTATTATTATTTTACTCTAATATTACCTGTTAGTACATTGATATATCTGTAAATGGTTGCCACTGTCAAAACGACGCCTTAGCTTGTTTAGTCTGTAAACTCGTATTAGTAATAAATACAATGAAAAGGAAAAATTAAAGACGTTCGTGTTAAAATAGCAATGCACACCGGGAGCTAAACAGAAAAATTCACAAGACTCTCAAGCGTGAAATTCGTAAAAAGAATACACTAAAAATCCAGGAGCTCATAGAGAAAAATCGGGGTCTAAAAGTGTTCCAGCGAAATAACGGAGGAAACGACTTAAACACCCTGAGAGTTAACAGCGGCAACCCGACAAGTAACATCTGTGAGATCAAGAAAATCACAGAGAAATTCTACAGTGATCTATACTCAACCACCACACAACAGCCCACTGCCCTTGATTTAAGCGACAGGCGTGCGCCTATCAAGCGACACTACACGGAAGATATTCCTGAAATTAGTACGTATGAAGTGAAGCAAGCACTGAAGCGCACCAAGAAGTTCAAGGCTCCGGGTGAGGACGGCATTACTGTGGAATTACTAAAAGCTGGAGGCAGAGCTATCGTAAAGGAGCTAAGTCTGCTGTTCAACGAGGTCTTGTTCAATGGTGAAGTACCCAAGGATTGGACTAACAGCATCGTTGTGCTCTTCCATAAGAAAGGCGATAAGACCCTTCTGAAAAATTATCGTCCTATTTCACTTTTAAGTCAGGTGTACAAAGTATTCTCCAAAATCCTGACTACACGCTTGACACAAAGACTGGATGAATATCAACCCAGGGAACAGGCAGGATTTCGGAAGGGTTTTGGAACGATCGACCACATCTTCACACTTCGGCAGGTTATCCAAAAGTCCGAAGAATACAATAGGCCCCTTTATCTAGCCTTCGTCGATTATGAAAAAGCATTCGACTCCATAGAACACTGGGCAGTCACCGAATCGCTACATCGATGTCATATAGACTACCGGTATATACAGATCCTGAAGAGCTTGTACAAAGCGGCAACAATGACCGTACAGCTGAAAGAACTAACAGACCCTATACCAATCCAAAGAGGAGTCCGACAAGGTGACGTTATATCCCCTAAGCTGTTCACCAACGCTATGGAGGATATATTCAAGACATTGGACTGGAGTGGCAAGGGAATCAACGTTGACGGCGTGTATCTCAATCATCTGCGCTACGCGGATGATATAGTTATAATCGCTGAATGTGCCGAAGACCTACAACTCATGCTGGAGCAACTATATCACGCGTCCCTGCGAACGGGTCTTAAGATGAACATGGACAAGACAAAGGTTATGGCGAAAGCCGATCTCACACCGAATCCCATTTCATTGAATGGACAACCGCTGGAGCAGGTGCAGGAGTACACATACCTAGGACAGGTGATAAAGCTCGGCCGGGACTCGATGATGGCAGAGATAAAGCGAAGGAAACAATTGGGATGGGCAGCCTTCGGGAAGCTGAGCTTCGTGCTGAAGTCCAGAATTCCCCAATCGCTCAAGACAAAGGTGTATAATCAGTGTGTGTTACCGGCTATGACGTATGCTTGTGAGACATGGACACTGACTGCTGGGATGATCTACAAGCTTAAGGTGGTGCAGCGTAACATGGAGCGAGTCATGCTTGGCATATCGTTGCGCGATCGAGTCCGAAACGAGCTCATCAGACAGCGCACGAAGGTGGTCGACGTGGGTCAAAGAGTGGCCAAGCTGAAGTGGGCTTGGGCCGGCCATGTGGCCCGACAACACGACGAACGGTGGAGCAAGCGCGTTTTGGAGTGGATACCCCGGCTAGGCAGAAGAAGTGTGGGCAGACCACCGGCCCGATGGTCAGATGACATCAAGGAGATAGCTGGACCAGTCTGGATGAGGGAAACGGACAACCGATCCGGGTGGAGAGTGATTGGAGAGGCGTATGCCCAACGGTGGGCGAATACGCGCTGATGAAGAAGAAGAAGAAGTTAAAAGTAGATGAATTTAAAAATAAGCGATAAAGACAAAATTTAAGACCAAATCACAATGAAGCGGTTCTTCAGATTAGCGTGAACAAATAGAGGCAGACATACGCTTTTTTGGGGCTTTGTTTTATAATTGTTTGGATTTTCGGAAACTAAAAGAAATGGTGGGTGCTGGACCCAAGCTGTATCATCACTTCCCCATTTCAGGCCTTCAAAAACTTCTTTGATAATTTTAGCGAAGTGTGTGGGAATAAGGTCATGTTGATAAACAGCTCTGCTGCAAGGACGCTTTTAGTGATTTTTTGTAATACACAAATGTAGTCAGTCACCTTGCACCACCGCCTTAAATATAGAATTAATCTCCAAAAAATACTAAGTAACCAGAGAAATAATTAATAATAGGAATAATTAGTATTACAAAATACCCACGGAGACCTGATATTATGTGGGTTTCTTCAGTCAACTTATTGCGGGCCGTGGTTCCTCTGCAGGATCTAGAAAGGGTCATAAAATAGTTTATCCCGTTAGACCGGGGGCCGCACGTGATAGGGTGTCTGTTCAATCAGTGCGAAAAACTCGGCATCGTCTCGTCGTTAATATCATATAAGCCAATCGGACTGCGACTGCAATAAATTCAAATATTTACATTATACGTTTATGTTTCACAAAATAAATGATTTTTTGATCATATTGCTGTAATAAAAAAAATAATAAATCAATCACAATTAAATAAAAAGTGTAAGTAAATGAGTTTGGTCCATAAGAAAATCCTTTTCGCCATAATGAATTTTGGGTATCTATGAAAATGGGCAAAGCGTCAAATTATTATATGACATTATCGGTATCAATATTTTTTTTCTGAATATGTAATAAAAGCATGTTATAAAAATTAAGTAAAACTCATTTATCGCCTATTAGAATTCGATGATGAAATAAAATAAATTAAACAAAATATTAATTTTGTGACAATATAAAACATTAGACTTCATTGAGAAACAAAATTTCTAATAGAATGTAGTTAAGGTACCTACCTACCTACAAAAAAGAATAAAGAAAGTTATTATAATCATAAATTGTGTGACCTACTAATTTAAAGTGATAACAAATGCGATTTTGGAGTCGACTAAATGCGGTTTTAAACGATAGGTAAACTAAAATCCATTACTGTTTCCATGAATATATGTATACTTATAAAATACACAATAATCAGGAAAATATTACCAATCACAGTAGTCAGGTACTTCATACAAAAGTAATAAAAATATTACGATGAAAAATGTAAATATTCAAATAAATATTTAAAAAATACAATATACACATGTAGACGGTCAGATATGAACGTCAAATATGATAATCTACATATTTTACTTTGCTATAATATTTATATCATGACATAATTTCGAATCCCAAAAACCTACATATTCTAACCATTTTGCACAATGTGGTCAACAATTCCACCTCACTATCTTATCTGAATGATAAAAATGCCATGGTCTCGATCAAGTCAGAATAACTTACATCATTTGCATCCCAAGTCATGGTACTTCGTTTTATTCTTACTTCTTCTCCGTGGATGCAGCTCGATTATGGAATCAGCTCCCTCTAAATGTCAAAGGCGTACATACAATCGCCTTTGTATTCCAATTACTTTTGAAAAATCACTTCTTCTCTCGCCCTTTTCGTCCTCCCAGAGAGTTATCATTATAACGTTATTATATTATAAGGAGTTAATATTAAGCTTAGTGTTATGCTCGCCATATACCACATAATACGTGCGTGAGCTACGTTTCCGCCTGACTCCTTTAAAAACGGGAAAACACGGTCTCGTATCTTTAACCCATTGGTAAACGGGGAGATCAAACTCCAATTGTACAGAATACCCAATTATTCACCGATGTAACATTCTTGCCGTGGAGACGTTACGTTGTTAAGAGCATACATTGAATCGGAATAGATCGATGGAAACTCATACGGCCAATTTAGTATTTTCAATGTACCTATTCAAGTTTCTGTTATTAAATTACTCCTAAAAGAGCTCTCCCTGATACGATTTATCAAATGTTTTATCAAATTCCGTTTGCGGTAATCGTTAAGAGTATGAGAGGTATTTCTCACATTACCGAATTACCTCAACCCATTCTCTGATCAGCTGCATCGGCTGGTAATTGCCTGGAGCCGCTATCACGGCAACGTTGTCGGTACCTCCTCGGTACCTCGGTAGGCAGGTACCTCCCAGCGAGGTACGCCCCTACCCTACCTCATACCTCCCGTCACGTGACCAAGAGGAAATCGATTCCAATTTTTAATTAACGGCCATCCCTCCGCGGGCAATAAATTCGCGGTGGGCGTCGCTTTTGTTATGGCAACACTGGCCCTACGTGATTACAAGACTGCACCCACATATATTATTATACTATCATTGTGCAATTAATACTCCCAAATATACGAAATGTGGTTTCCAGTTGAAGTGGGAAAATCACCAAGAGCACTGCCGGAACAGCCAATATTAATACTATAAAGACTAGAGATATACCGATGATGTCGCAAGAACATGGGAGTGTAGCGTAAAGTCTGCAATCGCGTTGCAGGTCCACAAAGGCCTCATAGGGAGGCTCAGTCCATCATCCTTAATATTATCATATAGATTATACGCCTTCAATATATCATATAAAAACACAACGGCAATTAAAATACAAATCATTCATCGGTGCTTTCATATTATTTTGAGTTGATTATTTTTGTCATAATTACCGATTTAATGACTTCATTTATTTTTTTTATATTGTTCGGTTATTTATACCATTTAATCTGTTAACTCCTTTTTTGTACAACAATGTATGCCTTGCCTTAACATTTTGTACATAGCATTGTAATTTCACCCTTCCTTCTTGGCAAATTCATCCATCATTATGAAGATTATTTCATAATACTATTAAATGTACTAATGCATAATATTTCTGAATTAACAAATTGGTTATTGATTATTGATAAAAAAAGATTTCGAGACCAAGATAATAAAACTCATATCTTGTTATAGGAAATATAGGAAGGTATTTCAAAACAGTCTATATTTTTGACATACTATTCATTCAAAATTTATTCACATAAAGAATACATACATATGTAGGTTTTCCCATGACTATAGCCACAGTATACCTAAAAAATATCACTCTTAATACCAAAGAAAGACAAATTTGCAATTCCACTTTTTGAGGTAAAACGATTTTAAATTGGTCTGAAAATGTTTCACTACTACAAATATTCACAAAAACATATTATTTGTTTATTTTAACAAATATTTAATTATTTTTCAGAATATCGAAATATTATGAAAACATTTTTTAAGTAGTTGGTCTTTGTCCCACTCGAGATTTTCAACAGGTCATGCAACAATCATTTCATTCTTCAATTTCCGACCTTACTGCAGAGTCTGCCTTCGATTGACCCAGAAATTTTAATTCGGCCGGAGGCGCGATGCTCGCAATTAATATCGACGCGATTTAATACTCGATAAAAGAATCGACATTGTACAGTATATTGTCTGTAGCCAAGCGAAGGGAGCGAAGTCGACGATATCGATACACGCATTGCGTAACTTCACAAAGGCTACGCAGGCGTCGATACGATTATGTCCACATGAAAGATCGATAACTGGAAGACGGAATGTCTGGAATCCGTCAGCAAGATAGAGTGATTACATGCGTCCTATTGCTGGTTAGTAATTGATGAGAGTAGCTTTAAAAGAATATATTCTATTGAATAAATATCTTTTACATCATCGATGGTTTCAGTTGCACTTTCATTCGTTGAAAAGACCTACAATCAGAGTTATTTTTAATCATCATGTGTATTTGATGTGATAGAAAGATTTTTTTTACTGCGTATGGAATGCTATTGTACAATTTCCGTCTGACATTGTCAATTTTTCGACGTTGTCAATGATTCCTCCTTTAGGGACCCTGTCTTTTAATATTTCTTTTGACTGTTTTTACTAATTTCATAGACCATTTCCAGCATCCTCTCATGATGGTGGTAAATACGCTAAGGCATCATCCATTCCACATATGATAGGGCTTTTGTGGCCGATGTATGGGCAGCGCGACAGCTCATTGTATAATATTGTAATGTATAATAATGTATCCATATATTTTATTATATTACATAATATTATACATTATGTATATTTGCCCTGATGAGTATCGGTACGAAGGTCTGTATGGGCGTCTGTTGCGTAGGTACTGTTTCACGTGGGAATGAGTCTGGAAAATTGCCTGTCTGGAAAATTGAAAAATCCAAAACTTCTGCCTGAAAGTCCTGAAATGCATTGATGTTCCTGTAGCTTTAATAACGCGGGAATGAAATGCGCAGGATTTCTAAACAAAAGCAGTGAAGTGATAAAAGTTTGAATCTCTAATATATTCGCTTCGACGTATCCAAATCAAATAGTGGAGATTCATATTCCGAAAGTGGAATATTGGCTTAGCCTAGACTAAAAAATATTGAATGCTTAAAAGTACTTTTTCTCAGTTACAACAATGTATAACCAATGTAGCATTCGTAATTGCTTTGCGCAATAAGCAATTACCCAAATGCATTATTTATATTGATTTCGGGCATCCCGAATGGTTATTCGATTGCTATTTTATTGTGGCACCAATAATAAACGATACTAAACCATTGCGATACTAAACAGTCAGTGTTGAAAAATATCGTTTGATTATTATGTGTACCGTTATAATAGTTTTAATAAATTTAGTTGTAAATATATGATGTCGTTTAAGCAGCTGTCACTCGTTTACAGCCGCTTTTGGGATCAAAATTGAATATTGAGTTTTATCTAAAGGTTTATTAAATTTCCTACCAATTCCTAAAGTAGTTTATTTTAGTATCAGAATTGATAATGTTAAATTTGGTCGTTCTTGGTGTCGTTCGATGGTGTTAATTTTGGGATCCATATAAAATGACTGTAATAAATTTAATTTGTTACCACTAACTCAATTTCAATCGCATTCTTATAAAAAACCTCCTTTACTACCAAAAATCGTTCAGTATATGGTTATTACTTGTTTTAAACAGTCTAGCACAACCATTTTTCTCAAATGGCTTTAAGCTAACATTTAAATTATCAATAGATAATTTAGATGTTATACTGTTGATAGAATTACAGTTGTTTGACACTTTGTTACATATAAATGTATACCGGTAATTATACTTTTTGATGGCATTTCAACCGCTGTTTAACGAAATATTAATCGTTTAAGTTTTTTAACGTTTAGTGAGAATACATTGTGGTTTAGACAGTCCTTAGCAAACTTTAATCCTTACTAAGCTTTTTCAAAGTTTCTGCCACCTATCTATATTTTCTCTCTATTGTTATTATTATTTTATATTATTTTATTTATTTATATATCTACAGCCACAAGAAAAATAAAGTTAAGTTGTGAAATACATAAAGTGGCCTAATGTTGCAATTCAGATCCTTTAAAATGAACTAAATTTCCCCTTGCATCAGGTGCGTTTAACCTCGAAAATAAAGGGCCTGAATGTCCCTGCATCTGAATAATGACGTCGCCGGCTTATTTATATGCCGAGCGGATATCAGCGTTTCTTATACTGCTGTCATTTATACCGTGGCTGTCCGCGCATTTTCTTTCTTTCGACTCGTTTACATGTTGCGCCCGAAAAAGAGACCCATTGTGCGACAGAAGCCGGCTGATCGGCTGCGCTGCACCATCCGATCGGCTACTTTGCCGCAACATCGGAGCTGCCAGATCACTTGGATTTTAAGGTTTTCATTCAAGCCAATCTGCTATAGTAATCACTTCATCTGGGCCCCAATTCTCCAAAGTAATACGTCGCAAAGTTACAATTTCACTTGTACAAGTGCATTTTCACAAATTCACAAGTACAGCTGTTCCTTCGTTATTTTTTACACTATCGAATTAAACTTACAACTGTCATAAATAGTATTATTTTGTATTTTATTAAATTATCCAATATAAGTAAAAGATTTTGACAAACAAAAAAAATCACGTAATAATATTTTTACAACATTCTTTTTGCCTAACAGATTAGATGACATTTGTGTAGATTGTATCACCCCACTAGATTTTATGTCTGTTCTAGGAATTTAATCTTTTTTTCTTTCATTAATTCAGATTGCTCATTCATCCTTTAAAACTAAAATACACTGATGAGGCCACCAGAACCAGAGTGGCCCAAGTGACATTTTAGTGATTTTGAGTTTAATGCAAAAATCATTATTTACAATTCCAGAGTCGCTCAAAATTATATCTTCAAGAAATCATCAAAATAAAAAGTATGTGCCATACTAGTTTTGTTTTCTATGTTCACTTAGGAATTCCCTTTAACTATTTTGGCCCATATCCACAAGAATGATTTTTGCATTTGGGCCACTCTGGTTCTGGTGGCCTCATATTTAAATGGATAACTAACTAATCGACTAATACTACATATAAATAGGTAGATAAATAAATCAATAAATAAATTAAATAAATGGACCAATAAATTTAATAGGCCAAAAAGCTTTCTTGTTATACACATATAGCTCAATATTAATAGCAACATTTCATTTTAAATCTTAATTTTAAATCGAAAACACATTTTAAATCTATTTTTTATAATCATATTCACAAGAGCAAATAGTCCGCAATTTTTTGTAAACTGAACAAACAGTGGAAATTATCTAAAAAGAAAGTGCAGGGAAATATAGCAAACGATTGGGGTGATAAATGGAGAGAAAATAAAAACTACAAAAAGATAAGGTGTGTCATTGGAAAATCATTACAATCTATCTCACTAATCAACCATCCTTCATGATTTTTGATAAAATTATTTTTAAATCGATCTTACATGGTTCGAAGAGTCTAATATCGACGTCTCAAAGAAGTTATTTCATTTTAATCGATGTCTCTCATATGAAATTGTTGTTGAAAGTTCGATGTTCTTTAAAGGTGTAGCTATTTTAGTAACTAACGATCCGAGGAAAAGTGTCACGTTGTTATTTTGGACCATCAATGCAATATAATGATAAAATGTTACCATTTATCCGCCTCCGAGGCTGGGTGAACATTTCAAGTTATTTCCATTAGTTTAGGCCTGTAACTTACGATATCACAGGTTACAAGAGTGAATTTGTCATGAAAAATTAATGAAAATTTAGTGGTGGTCAAGACTTGTGACAAGACACCTAAGTATACATTCCAATTTTCACATATCGATGAAAATTTATTGCTGAATATGTGACATGTAACGTTCCAGAAACTGGTCCTAGGCAGCTAATATATTGATCCCACATTTCCTTCCCTCTCTCTTCCCTATGGTACTTAAACAGATACATTTGAATATGCTTGTTTTTTCATGTTTCTTTTTTTTCTTAAAGTAGGTTCTTTATGTTTGATAATTTGCAATATGTAAATGGATATAATAGTGATATTCCATAATGTTTCTTCACAAAAATAAAATATGTTAGGTAATAAATCAATAAATAAATAATAGACTAACAATATTTTGGTGTCTGGTAACCATTTTGCTTTCTGTTTTTTTTTTCTACGACCAGCCAAAATTATGTTTAAAGATGTATTTTCACTTAAGATTTTAGTTTAAACAAATCTAACACAGTGATGCATTTGCTTATTTATGTAGTCAAATTAAGAAAATTTTCGTAAGAAATTTCGTCTAAAATTATTCACATCGTGATTCCATTTCTCGCTCTCTTCTCAAGCTACCACGTCACCATGTCAATATGGAGTTAAAACGTGCGTCTATCATAAATGAAAGTTCTCGGATTTGGTAATGAGGTACGCCAGAAACCATGCGCAGAATCAGTCGGCCAAACATTGACATTTTTGTTCAGTGTCTGTGTTTCTACCAGAAAATGTTATCGCTTGCTGGCAACGCGACCACATGCGCATCCCATTACGCAAATGAGCGGCCGATATGTAAGAAGAGATATGCGTCTGCCACAGTTTCTTTATGCCAGCGCGCAAAACGCACGGCCCGTTTTCGGCCATTCAAATGGCAGTCATGGGAGCGCGACCGCCAACCGAACCGCCGACTTGAGAGTGACAAGTGCCCGCCGACTTTTGCAGCGACAGTTTACGCGGCAAACCACCAAAATGGCCGCCGACATGTTAAGCGGAAGCTTCAGCAACGCCAGAATATCGTAGTTCGACAAAAATAAATGGAGATGTTATTAGCTTCCGCCTTTCGGAGGTATATCAGCCCTGCGCTAACTTTTAAATCGTTTAAAAATATATCATTAAATCCCGTGTTAAATGAGAGCCATATCGAGGGTATCTTAACATATAGCGGGTTATATCGAAAGACACTACCGTAAGGTGGTTACTATCCTATATTCGCTGTACTTCAACGTTCTCTATCTTTGAAAGAAGATAAAGATAATATCTAACAGTGGATCATTTGAGGATCTAATTTTAGTTGTGCAGACTTTTGTCATAACTTAAGTTTTGTCAAGTAACTATGAATGTAGTTATTATTTTCTGATGGAAGATTTCAGAATTCGACGTATTTTAATACTTCGACATTAAGAAGTTTGAGTAAACTCCGAAATCCTTGGAAAGTTGTTAAAACAAACATTAACAGTTTTCACGACTTTTGACATGGCATGCCAATTAAATATTATTTTTAATCAAAGCAATTTTCGCTTTCGGATCATACTATTATTATTATTATTATTTCTTTCTATTTTTTATCCTTTCCCCTCCCCTTCCTTCCTCACCTTTTTTTTCACGGGTTCATATATTTCGTGCATATGATAAATTTATGAACTGTATAATGGATATGGACATATGAAACTGCTCAGCCTGTACGTTAGCGCCAGCTATCCTGAGGGAACTTCGGATGAAACCAGCTACTTGATGGTTCGTTTAGTCTTTTATACGATCGATTTGCTTATCAGAATCGCTCTAATCCTTCATTAGAGCTTTCCTTGACTTCAATCTGATCAGGTATAGTCCACCATCTTCCTTCAAACGCATTTACTCTATCGTTGCGATTAGTCCAGAACAAGACGCCTGGCGGTGCGGGAGAACGGTGAACCATCGTCTCTAAGACGATTCTGTAGATAATGATTATGCTTAAAAAATACTACTATATATAGCCAGATCGGCAGCAGAAGAATTGCTGCCAGAAGGCGAGAAATTTGAAAGGGTGGTCTGGATGCAGTACACGATTATTCTTATTAGCTATCGATCGCGCAGCGTTCAGCGCGCCAACCTCCGGCATTGATAGATCGCTTATCGCAGCCGCCATCTATGCGTTTAAAACCCAAAAGAATTCCATTGGAATTGGAAACATCTTAAATTGCATTTGAAGCGCACCGAGAGACGCAATCGCGATCGGGCGAGCGTCAATACGCGACTGCCGATAGACGCGCGGCCAGATCGACCGCAAGAGATACCCCACAACCGGAATCGGGACCACTGGCCGCACGACACGATCCCCTATTATTATTATATACTTTGGGTAGATAGAGTTATACTAGGCATAACAATGCGGGGTCAAATTCAGGCAATTCATTCGTAGTATTCGATTAGTTCGTAAAATCGCGCACGAAGAAGGTACTCGAAAGAATCCTCCGAAAAATGTTTGGAATCGGCAGCAGAGAAACTTAACCTTGCATATTATTACAGAGAATTTAATAAAAGACAAGTGATGCATGAAGTGAATATCATATCTAAGTTATTGCAGTACGACCGTAGAAGTACGACCCAATACAGCCGATTAGAACACGTAATCGTCCTTTTCCCCTCTCTTTGTTTTTAATCTCTGATTTTTATTCCGTGAAAGCGACTGTTAAATACTTTATTTAAATTTCAATTCCCTATTATTTCTTTCTATATGTGGTCCATAAAGATATAAATATAGTCATAATCAGTATATATCGGAACCTTTTTATGATATTTTACAGTCGTCCATCGAATGCGCTGATTTTGCGGGACAGAATTTCCGCTGATTCACGCAATATCCGTTGCATTATTAAATTTTAATTAAGTAAAATATTCGCAATATGATCATCGCAAATATATACCTGTATATCACTATGAGATTTCACGTTGTTTTCCATAGAATGTGCTAATTTATCGGGACAGAAAAGTTCCGCTGATTCACACAAATTCTATTACATTATTAAATATAATGCTTAAAATATGTAAAGTATTCGCATTAACATCATCATAAATATATAACACAGTCTTAACCTGTAACCTCATTAACCTGATCAGAATTCTATTTTTAAAAAAACAGAAAAGGCACGTTTTATTGGATTCACAAATTTATGTTAAAAGTTATGACAGGCGCCCTTTCAATTCGCCCTTGTAAATAAAAACTGGACGCCCTTGTAAATAAAGTCAATCAGATAAATAACGACCACGAAGAAATCATGAAAAGCATTAAATTTCTAAATGAAAACTATGAGGAGATGAGGACTAGAATCAAGGTGTGTGAATCGTTAACACCCAAAATAGAAATCCTGGAAAAACAAAATGCCGATTTACGTCATAAGCTGGAATTCCTTGAATACAAGATGGATGAGAAATACCAGAAGATAAATGAAACAAAAGTGGAAATTAGGGGAATACCTGCTCTTCAACAACACAATCATCGTATGATCGTAACGCAAATTGCATCTAAAATCGGATTGGAAATACAAGAAGACGATTTAATTTCGACATCACTGCTAGAGGCCCGTGGACCGGGAATAGAGAGTGGCACTAATAGCGACCCGTATCGAACAAATCAAACGCTAATCGCTTCATTTAAGTCATCCCGCATAAGAAATAATTTTTTAGATGCATCTAAGAAATTTAACAAGGCGAAACGATCAAATGATGAAAAAATTAACACCCACGATATTGGTATGTCCGTTAGGAATCCTATTTTCATTCAAGAAGCCCTTACTCCTCTGCGGCGCTATTTACATCTACAGGCGAGGAAGTTAGGCAGAAGCAAAAATTACAAATATATCTGGCTAAAGAATGGTATCACCATGGTAAAAAAGGACGAAGATAGCCGTGTACTGACGATTAAATATTTAACTTCTCTTGATAATATTTTGTGAAGGAAGTATGCCCGTACTACAGGTAGTTTTAGTTATTTATTTCTAGCCACTATTGATACACTTATATGTCTATGGTGTTCACTGATTTTATTTTTATTTTTAATTAGTAACTTCCTATACTGCAACCAATTAATTTTAACGATCGACTATTTTACTATCATATTTTTAAATATTTGCTATTACTTCCTCATGAAAACCTACTCCATTTATATCGCTAGCTTATATTACATTTTTAACATATTTATTTTATTTCATTTCTCTGTATTTGCCTCCATTAATCTGGCTACATTATTAGTCTGTTTAACTGGGATAAGTTTAATTATAACTACACACTGCCTTTATTGTTATATTTTTATTATAATATCGGACCTTTTGACATTTTTATTTATATTGGAATATTTTATAATCTTCTTGATATTGGATTATTACAAAACTATTTATTTAGATGCTTTTTGCGAGAAATCCTTTAGTATTTACATCTGCTTCATTTTTTGTTTACCTTTCTATTACTTATGGTATTACTGTTGCAATCGACTTGATATGGCAGTAAACAAAAATACGATTACTTTTTACAAAGCATCATTTTATTTTTACTCAAATGTGATTGTAAATTATTTATTTACTATAATTTATTTTTGTTATTGGATTTATTGTTTATTATTTGTTTGCTATATTAAGACTTTACATTATTATTCTATCGACTTTTTAATACCAACTACTTGCGTACTACTTGACAATATAAAATTTTGTGATTTTGTTTATTTTCTCAGCTATTATTTACTATTTTCGTCTTATTTCCGTAATAAATTAATTTATTTATTTATGACATTGTGCATTATGATGCTTTTAAGTCTTTATCTCTACTTCCTCTTAATTACGAGGCTCAAATATATGAATATTACTTACTGTAGAAAGTGGCCCAACATTACATTATCACTACCTTATTTTATGTCAAAAAGTTACGCCTTAGAAACCTATCGAAATACCAATGGGCGCGGCTGATATAGAAGTATTGAATACCGATGACGTCGTCGATACCCAAATATTAACCACAGAAGAATGCAATAAAATACTACAGAATGCTAGCGGGTTGAAAATATTTTCCTGTAATATTAGAAGCATTAATTGTAATTTTGACGAACTTTGTGCTACTTTAAACATCATCAACGGACAGTTTGACATAATAGTACTGAGCGAGTGCTGGTTAAAAAATTACACACCTGTTCAATATTTGGATGATTATGACACATATTATACCACTAAACATGTATATCAGAATGATGGTGTCGTTATACTTACAAAAAAATCACTGCATGTGTCGGTCGAAGAAGTTAGTCTGCAGCATGCAAATTGCATGAAAGTGCTTTTAAACAATGATACGGTAATTTTAGGGATCTACAGGTCGCCTTCCCAAAACAATATCACCCCATTTTTAAACTCACTGTCGCATATATTAGAGACAGAAACTAACAAAAACTGGGTCCTTACTGGGGATCTCAACATTGATATCCTGAAACTCGAGGACAGACAAACTAATGATTATTTGTGTCTTTTGGCAGAGCACGGCATGATGTCAGTGATAAACAAACCTACGAGGTTCAATGCATGCCTAGACCATATTTTCACCACATTAAAATATAACATTCAAGGGATTATTTGCGACTCAGTTATTACAGATCATTATTCAACAATTTTCACGGCTGATTTGAAAAACACTAATAACAAAAATCCGAGGAAATATATTAAAAAAATTGATTCCGACAAACTGCAAAGAGAAATCGATTTAGTGAATTGGGAAGATCTATACGAACTAACGGACACAAACGAGGCAACTAATTTCTTTATAAATACAATCGAAATGTTAGTTAATACAAATACAAACATAACGATTATCCCTCATAACAAACGTAAATTAAAACCATGGCTAACTGATGGACTATTAAAATCAATTCGTAAAAGAGACCGACTTCATCGGCAATCTAAACTCAACCCGGGCGATAGCATTCTTAAAGACTCTTATATTAGATACAGGAATATTTGTAAAAAAGTCTTAAACATTACTAAAAACAAATATTATAGCCAAAAAATTAAAGATACACAACACGATGCTAAAAAAACATGGAATTTAATAAATGAGATTACTCATAGGAAAAAAGATCACTCTTCAAATATACAAGAAATTATTATTAATGATGAAGTAGTACCTTGTGACAATAATAATAAAAATAAAATTGCTGATTATTTTAATACTTTTTTCACCGACATTGGTGATAACTTGGCTAATGCAACAATGCGCAAATTAAATAGGTCTGAGGATGAGCTGGCAGATTCGTACAATAAGGCTAATACGCAACCATCTCTTACGTTTTCACCTACAAACCCCACGGAAATTGACAATATTATCAACAATCTGAAACCAAACAATTCTACCGGTACTGATTGCATTACATCCAAAACTCTCAAAAACAGCAAATACAGCTTATCTTCGCCACTTTCCTATATTGTAAACTTAAGCATGTCAACAGGAGTTTTCCCTAACGATCTGAAAATTGCAATTGTCTGCCCTATATTCAAAGGCGGAGCGAAGCACGATGTAAGCTGCTACCGACCGATCAGTCTCTTGAGTACAATATCGAAAATTGTGGAAACGGTAGTAAAGAAACGCATCGTTGCGTTTATCGACGAAAACAATATTTTTTCACCAGCGCAATACGGCTTCAGATCAGGTATGGGTACTCAGGACGCAATTGCATTTCTCACGGAAAAAGTAGTGAAAGCGCTTGACGAGGGAGAAAAATGCTTAGCTGTGTTTCTAGATCTTGCGAAAGCATTTGATACCGTCTCCCATCGTATTTTATTTGCTAAACTCGAAAACGCTGGAATTCGCAATTTGTCCAAAAAATGGTTGATTAGTTACCTTACTGGCAGGACTCAGAAGACTAGACTAGGAGAGACGTTAAGTTCTCAAGCCACAATTAAATTTGGCGTTCCACAAGGAAGCGTACTCGGTCCGTTGCTGTTTCTGCTATATATCAATGACTTACCTAACGTCGACTTAGAAGGGGGCGAAGCTTTGATGTTTGCAGATGATACTGTGATTATCTTTAAAGGCAAATCATGGCAAGAGGCATATATTAAGGCTGAACGCGGTCTTTGCCGAGTAAAGCACTGGCTCGATCACAACCTACTTACTTTGAATATAGCTAAAACAAAACATATGACATTCGCCATCAGTAACATCAATCGCCTCCAAGGTAGTATGCCAAACCTTCACTTACGCGACTGTGTACATGCTGACTACAATTGCCCATATTGTCCATATACGACTATTGAGAAAGTGAGTAAAATAAAGTACCTTGGAGTTATTGTAGATGATAAGCTCAACTGGAAGGACCAGATACAGGGTACTGCATCAAAAGTCCGCCAACTTATTCACATATTTAAGGTACTAAGGAGTGTAATCTCAAAACCCTTAATCAAAACCATCTATTACGCTTTAGTCAATAGTATACTATCATATGGGATCCTTGGATGGGGTGGCGCGTCACTTTCAGCTCTAGATCCCTTAATTAAGGCGCAAAAGTCAATAATAAGGGTAATAAATAAAAAGCCTTTTAGGTTCTCCAGCGACCACTTATTTAAAGAGTTCCAAGTCCTAGACATACGCCAATTATATGTGAAAGTATCGACAATATTTTATTACACCCACACAGAGCGGCATATGATTAAATCTCATACTATCAGAACACGCGCAGTTACAGCCATGCAACATGATGTTCCCCTGATGAAAACTAAATTCGCCCAACGACATTTTTCTTTTCTAGCTGTCCGACTACACAATAGAATACATTCGGAATTAAAAGTGAAGTTAGATACCATACGAGGAAGAAAAATTATGACGGAATGGTTGATTGAGCTAGGAAGAAACGAAACGGAGAAATTAGTTAATTATAGTGCTGTATAAGAATACCAAACTACATAAAATTACTGCTTTATGTATATGTATAGATTATATGTATAAATGTATATATGTATATATGTGTATGTATATGTGTAGATGTATATGTTTATATGTGTATGTGTATATATGATTATTTAATATTATTATGTATATTATGTTACTAAATTATAAGTAGGTATATGTAAAATTTGTGTAAATATAGAGCTACCACGTAAAACAATGCTACATTATGTCACACTTACCAACTAAAAAAAAAAAAAGGAAAAAAAGAATACATAAAAGTCTACCTTAGTACGGGCATTACTCCAGCAAGGTAGATTTTAATCTTATTAATCTAGTATTATAAATGTGTGTGAAATATTAATAAATAAATAAATAAATAAATAAATAAATTCACCATCTGACCTGGATCCAACCTTCATCGAAACCACTAGGAATCGCTCAAATCTGGGAGTCCAGCTGAGTTAGCCATGGGAAATAACAGCTGAGTATAAAGTGATTCCCCATATCATAAAATTCGCAAACATTTTGATTGGCTGCAGTGGCAGACATCGCTATAGCGTGCGATCTACCGCACCGCCACGCAATCGGAGGGGCGTGCGGCGCGTCCGCTGAGACTTTTACAGCCAACCCAGCGGTGAGCGAACCTGTCTTTCAGAATACGTCAGCTGCGAGAGACAACGAGAGGTAATGTGTTGGGTGCAGCATCGTCAAATGTGACAAGGATCGAAATTTTCAACATACAAGAGTAAATCTGCATAATATCTCACATGGAACCTACATTTTAACACGGTCTGTGAAAACTGAAAATGATCAATGGATTTGGTGAAAACTTTTCAAAAAAACCTGGGGCTTAAAGCCAACAATAATCCACTGGGCGTACGTGACTATTATTAGGCCAATAATCTATTGACGTCTGACTAATCCATAATTTGGTGGCCATAAACAGATCAAAGTGCTTCTAACTCAGTCTGCAAAGAACGTTCACAAAATCGCATTCGAGGACTCCTTTTATCATTGCCAAGTTCACAGCATGGAGGAAAAATAAGCGATTCATGAAAGCCAAAAAAAAAACAAAATAATGTTACGCACCTGGAATACCACGAAAACATGAACATAAACAAATTCCAAGCAGAATCTACATATCAGACTGGCTTCTATTGTCAATTAAAATTCATTATTAAAAAACGCGAGACATAGAAAAAGAAAGGAAATTCAAATTTGAATGGATTAAAAACTGTACAAATTTTGACCATCAGAAAGAAGGTACAAATAGTACCTTATTTATGCGAGCAAGATTTAAAGCTAATTCATTAATAAAAAATTCATACTCTGGTCGGGTTCGACCAGGTCAAAAATAAATGGGAATATATATGTATGTTCACTTATCGATGTTTGATTATCATATTGATTAGTAGTTTGAATTTAATTTAATTATTTTGATTATTTGATTATTTATTATGGGTGCTAATATATTTTGCATTATTTTTTAATAATGCCCAGTTATTTATAATAGAGGGAAAAAAACAGAACATTTACATGAAACCGAATTATTTACTCTCACAATCACACTACTGATGAACTGCAAAAAAAGGTAATTCTGATTCCGCTAGGTATTGTGCCAAATCTTTAATGCATTGTTATTTGGTAGAAACTTGTGCACGTAGATAAACATTTCAATGTATTGCTTTCTCTTGGTCTACAACGCTACTCTCTAACAACGTATACAATTTATTCGGTTACAATGTTGTACGCTGCGTGCGGCTCTGGTCTTACTGAACATGCAAACCTTCACGGGATACAATTAATTGCCATACCCTCACTTAGTCTACGCATGGTAGCGGCAGCTGATTACTCCGTATTTGAAAAATTCAGGGAGCTGACTTCTTTGAGACGCATCGCTATTGGGTATAGTAGAACGTTAACTATTGGGTCAACTATTTGCTAAGGTTAATGTGAAGCGGAAAAGGTTTTCCTAAAATCTCTAAAATAATTTCTGAAATATTTCACATCCGTTTTACGCGACTGAAGTTAAATGCATCGCAAAAAATGGTTTTGAAATCAAGTAGAATTACCTGTTCCCAGTTCGAGGTCGGCTGTCGTTGGAGCACCGTCTTAAGGCCGTTTGAGTAGCGGCAGGTTGTTAAAGGGTCTCGCGTTGCACGTCCATCCGCGATTGCGATCGTCAAACTAACAATTGCCATGCCGATATGTAGATCGCTATCGAACCAGATAACTCGCCAGCGTTCTGCGCAGACTGGCGTCAACGCTAGTTGCTACTGCGCCGATCTATCGCTGATGTACGACCTCTGTTCCTAAAGTAATGAGACGTCATTGAAGATACTTGCCCAAATCAAAATCAAAATCGGAATGTAATAGTTTTTAGCAAAAAAAACTGCCAAAAGGTCCTGGATGACTATTTCATTTAATCTTTTTTACGAAAATAAAAACACCTTCATTTTTTGGGAAAAAAATTAAACTGCAATACAAAAATAACAACAAACCGTGTCCATGGTAACAGGCTAATTATTATAGGTAGGTATTTACATTTATATTTTTCATTCACTTGGGGGGAGGTTACCATTTTCGGATTGATTACTCCAACAACTAGAATGGTTACTGTCGGAAGTCACTTATGAGAATCTGTGCCTGATGTTAGCGCCACCTGATCCGGGGTAATCACCGGGATTGGGTTGCCATCAGGTCATTTCTATGGATAGGTGACATCATGTCAACATCTACCCCGCTTTCTTTGGAAACATACGTTTCCGGACCCCCCCCCCCCCACCTCCCCTCTCCCCCCGGTCATTTCCCGGATTTAACGAAGCCGTTACAAGTACTGGCAGTGGTTTCCGCCAAGGGTACATACGAGGGATCTTCCTCAGCGTACTGCAGATTCAGTATGTTTACACATGCAAGATACAAGTGCCGGCAAGTTCACTGGGGCCTTTTGAGTTAGCTCGCATCTTAGAGCAGGTTGTTGATTAGTCAAAACGGCAGTGGACGGAGGATAGTAGACTTTTGTCCAACAGCCAGTCAGCTATTTATAATGACTTGTGTTATCTTCTTTGTCCTGAAAATTCTTTGCTATAGCAACCCCACATGAGCCTCAAAGGCAACAGTGAGGCAGGGAAGTCCATAACTTATTGCCCTTATCGTAAACTCTGTATCCACCCACCCATCTACCTAACTACCCCCTAAAACCCTTTATTTGATAAAATATTTTAAGCCTATTCAAAAATAAAACTAAAAAATGTATTAGATACATGGAGAGAAACATAGAATAAAATACAACAAGTCTACCCTAGACCACGGTGGCTGCAACGTCGCCGAAACGTCGGGTGCTACAAAATTCACGCGCTAAATTTGTTTTTTATCTTATTTTTTATCTTATTTATAATGAGAAACAACCGCGATAGTCTCCGATTTCAAAAATACAACATTTTCAAAATCAATTGCAAATTACAATTACGAGTAACTAATTACGAGTAACGAAGATTCAGGAAGTGCCTGGCAATTGAATTCGGTATGAGAACATTATTTTGGCAGATCAGCAAGTGCATCCGCAACAGCAATAAAATAACAGTCTCAAACAGAGCGATCTTGAGCAGAAGCGGCCCGGTATGCGCGTCAAGAGGGAAGGTTCCTCCTGGGAAACTACCCTTCTGCCTCAGAACAGAACAACCCACCTCGCTGCGAATACACGAAATGCGGCAAAGCTTGAAGCATCGCCCACGAAATCCGGGTTCCACAACGGTAAGGTATTGGTCTCAACACAGACAACCGCAAGCGTCTATCCCCTCGTCAACTCCAGTATCGGGCAAGTCCAAACAGACTCGTATTTACGGTTCTTTCCAAGACGGAAAAAAACTTGACATTGGCGCCATTTTTAAAATATCTGCCGACAGAGATTAATAATTTAAAAAATACTCACAAATCAAATATACTGGGTGGGTATTTTTGTGATCGGGGAGTAAGAAGTCCTTAATAAATTTGCACTCTTTCTTACTTATTTGCTGATAAGTTTTCCTTATGTGTGATAGCTTCACACGTCGAACTTTACTTTCCGCGAAAGAATTATATGAGTATTATTAAGTATGTGACACGTTTGAAAGGGTAGTTATTACCAAAGAAAACCAACGCGAATTACTCGCACACCTAATCAGCTACATAAATACCGACCGTCGCTTGGCGTTTGGCCGTTCGGGTTTATTCGGCTTCGCTGGTGTAGCCCCGTCCCCTTTGCCTGTAGGGATGATTTTTTCTAGACGCGACGGCAATTCTCCTGGCAGAAACATCACTCACTCCGCGCACTTGTTCAAAAATCAACTTAGGATGCGTTCCAAAATCAAATGAACAATTAATCGGCCCGGATACTAGGCGCTTTAGTGAAACAAGTCATTTTCAAATACATGAATTTGGCGCCCCCTTAAATTGCCGGCCGATGTAGGTGCCCCGGTTTGCCCCTCCCATCCTTCCCCCTCCCCTGTAGATCCGGGGCTGAGTCCAAATGATGAAGATGCTTCGAGCAGCCTCCCGGCCATCAACAAGACAAACTGGTCATCGTGTCCTAAGCTGCATGGAACCGTTCGACTCTGACCAACCTGCCACTCGCACACCATTAAAATGAAACCTAGTCTCGGCAGCGGAAGCCAATTGTCGCGCAGATATCGCCTTTTTACCTCTTTTCGCCCGTCGCGCCCGGCCATTTTGATTCCCGCCTTGTCCCGCAAAAAACGAAAATCGAGCGACAGAAAAACTCGTTTTTTTGTCGACTCTCCCAGGTCGTTGGCAGTTTTTGTTCGCATTTCGCCAGCCCTTCCATCAATGCATCGACGTTGACAAACTTGCAACCGGTTTCTAGAATAATATAATGTATTATTTGCCACCTTTCATAGTCATTACTTTTTTGAGAATAAATAGTTGCTTTCTATACACGCATCTTTACTAACACTGAATGTTTTCCATCAATTATTTCGTGGATTATACTCTGGAGCGGATGGTAGATGGAATTATAGATATTAAACTTTTTTATTTTTTTATCAACTTACTACCATATCTTGCATTCATTTTGTGAATTACATAATACGAGTATATCACGAGTGATGTTATGTTTTAGCCCCATTGAAGATCGCATTGATTGTAGATTCTAAATGGTAGGTTAGGTTAATATTATACAGTAATACTCGTACATATTACCATTACATTATATAATGGGCCCGACTTCGGTCGGGGAATTCCATGGCAGCTCCGTTTGTATTTTTTATTTTTTTATTTATACATAGTGCTCAGGGCGACATACACGGAATTAGAGCTAAACGCTGTTTGTTAAACTGTTAATGTTTTTAACTGCGTTTAACACAACGATATGCACAATATATTTATTTTCTTTTATTGGTAATTATAGAGCAAATTCATTTAATATCATTTCAATTAAAAAACAATGCCTTTTTTGAACAGATGTACAAAAGCCACATATTTAAATGAACAAATTAAAGGGTCTAAAAAGTCATATAGCTTTTTTGATTGGGATTGATAAAAATAAAATCAATGGAAGGGATGATGGTGTAAGAGGTTGTGTATGTACTTGTATGTACCTACTTGTATTAGGGTGTGTGTGTGTATGTGTGTAATATGTTTAGTAGTCCGATAGTGTATACTTGTATAGGTTGTAAATAGCAAAATATTGAGAATATTTATTATTAGTTGAATTTAATAGGGTGCTATAAAATCGCCACAGAGGGTGTCATACATGAAACTGTTAAATATATATATTTTTTTAATTTTTTTTATCCAATACAATACAATTGATTTGCGAAGCAGATAAGATTACATTTGTGTGGATTTTATCATCCAACTAGATTGTATATCAGTTCTGGGGTTATAGTATTTAAGAATTCACTTTAATCATAGTGACTTCACTTTTTTTTTTTTTTTTTTCTCATTCATTCCGATTGCTCATTTATTCTTATAACTTTTAAGGTTAATATAAATATATAAATGTGTATATAAATAAACAACTAATAATAAATAAATAAAACGAAAATATTTAAGTTTATAGATAAGTAAAATAAATAAATATATAGATTAATATATAACTAAATTGACCAATAAATTAAGTAGCCTAAAAAGGTTTCTTACTATACACATATAAAATTGTGAATTTAATTAATTAATATAATATTATCAATTTATTTTAAGCATAATTAACCGAAATATATTTTCTGAGTTGGAATATATCGATATTTTTTAATGTGTTGTATTAAATAGCGCTCTAATTAGGTAATCCTAGTGTTCGCACCCTGAAAAAAAACAGGTTACGCTCACAGCAACCAGCTACTCCTGCGCCTAGCGGCTGCGAAGAAAAAGTTAGTGAATGGTGGCGTCAAAGGAAATTTCAATGAAGCACTGCTATTTTTTCTGTTCCTCTATAGTTGTTTGTTGTCGATAAAGCATAGACCGTACTAAAATAAAGTGATAAGGCGATTAGAAGAAACGGTACGCAGCGGATCAGTTCGCGATCGTGTTTTTGTCGAGCGTCTTTTTGTCGTAATTACTACTCATCAGATGATATTTGGTGAAACAAGTTTCGAGCGGTAGTGCCGCATATATTTTTATCACAGAGAATAAAAGACCCCGTGCATAAACAGTAGATGAGAGTAATATTTTTAAAATCTTATCAACAAATCTTTCGAAAATAATGATTGTTAAATCTGAGCCGAAATCGCTTAACTAAGTCATAACAGGACGAGTATTAAAGTCATTGTGGTGCGGTTAAACATCTATATCCGGAAACAATTTAAAATAAACACACAATAAATGAAGACGAGTGCAAAGCAAAAATACAAGAAATTACAATCTAAACAAACAAGCGGATTGGCAGATAAAAGACGACATACGAAATTAGATTTAAAAAACAACTCACTGTATATGACTGATTTGCTTACCAGGGAAAGGGCGAGGTTAGTAATGACACAGTATATTTGGTGATGGTATTTAATATTAACTTAACCGGTGCGTGAAATAAGTAAATTTATTGAAAGTAGTAATTTTATTTCACAACTGATATTGTTGCAACTCGCTCTTATTTTATCATTTGCTACTAGACATTTGTTAGATAACTGTTACTAGATATTTGTTATTTTAAAGTTAGTAGATATCAGCTGTGTAAATTAAAATCTAAATTATTTTATATTTATTTACAGCACTCAGTGCATTGACACTACACGCTGGTAAACTATTATACCTGTCCTCTAATTGTTGAAAAGAAAGTATTTCTGGTATTCGTGTAGAATTATTTCCTCACGTATGGTGCACTTGGCCCTTTGCGGAGTATGAGGACAACTCGGAGCACTAAAACGTATCTTGAGGAATCTTGTCTCAATAAGGTTTCGTGCCGCTACGTTTCTTGAATTGAGTTCTTAGGTATACGTCTTTCTGTGTATTCATTTGTATTTCTAATTCGTTTGTATTAGATAACTAAGTTAACAGTCACGTGGTTTATCAGTTTTTGAAAAACAACTGATATTGCAATTATAGGTAGGGCACTGCAGTTGCAGTAGCTGTATGCCTAACAGCGAATAATTCAGCCGGTTAACTAATTAGCAGCAACTAGTTGCGAAATTCCGATTGTCGTTCGATTCTGGAATCGGCCCCGTCGCTGGTTTGGTATTGTTCGGTGGCGCGGCTCAAGGTGCAGGGTCTCGAGGTCCTCAGCAGCAGTCTCGTCGTATGTCGCGCGGGCGCCATTGTCTTGTCCATTGGCGAGTTGCTCTTACAACGCGGTCTCCGAGACCGCCGCGTCTCCGATGTCCCGAAACGCTGTGCTGGCCATCCTTGCCTCCACTTTTATTTTCTCTCCGTCTTTCAATAGCTGCTTTGTATTAAACACAAGTAACAGCGAGACGTCTGTTAATACAAATTATCAGAGCGGTGGAATGCGAATAGCAGTGGTAGTGGAGGCTCAGTCCTTTTGTCGATCATATAATCATTATACCTAGGCTGAAATAGTTAACAATATTTACGCTATTGTCCAGATCAGACCAGATGCAATGACTAGATGATAGAGACAATTCAAACCCGTTTTCTAATGAATCAAAACAACAATACTGTCTAATAGCCGACCAGCCTAACTAACTACTTTGAGGTTAATACAGATACTAACCTTAGGATGATATCCACACAACGTTGTTATTAGCAAACATTTCCAACAATATAAATTAAGCATTTAATGATAATACTTACAGCGCAACACACTACTAAATATTATACTCCAGAATCAGTCGGTATAAAAGACATAAGATTTATTCGAGAGCTTTAGACAAATATGTAGATATAGAGGTAACAATACAAAATCTAATAAGTGATGAGATTCGACTTAAAAGTAAGATATAATAATATTGATAATAAAATAATATTATTATTGATACTATTAGGGGTCCGTTTTGGAACCAATTTTATAAAAAAAGCTGCAATCCACACGTGTTTTCTACTGGCCTAATTATTTTTTTAGCATACCAATTCCTTTAAATGTGTTTAAAATTATTTTTTAACTTTCGTTTACCATTTTTTTTTTTTATTGTTTTACTTTTTTTTAATTATTGTGTATTTAATATTTAATATGTAGATAACAATCTTTAAGATAACATACCTGACATACTTTGATTATTTTTCTTGATACTTTTTATTGTATTATGAGATTATTTTCGTATTAAGTGCCTAAGTTGACTATTAATATATTTTGATAATCACCTATTTTATATATTTACCCATGTAAATGTAAATAGTTTTGTTTTTTAGTTTAATTTACATACCGCGTAAAGTCGGCTTTAGTCAACGCCACTATTGCTTTGATATCAATGTAATTTAGGAGCTACCTAACTTGTGATCGTATGAACTTTAATTTCTCCTAGGGTAGGTAGATACATTCAACTATAAATTCGTTATGATGATGTTTACTATTAATATTGTTAACATCAAATTAATATTCTATTTTATTCATTTTATGTCGATGTATTATTTACTATTGACGAATTCTAATATACGTTAAGTGATTATTAGGACATGCTTTCATTGTATATACTGAATGAAAACAAATATACTGACATCTACTATACTGTAATTCAAAGTCCACTATCTTTAAGTATAATAAATATTACAAATTTGCCGACGATACGGCCATAGTGAAGTCGCACAAGAAACAGTAAAACAATAAAATTAATATTTTCTCCAAAAAGCCCGAAGTACAAAATGGGAAAAACTTAATCCCTACTCGCTATTACTATCATTTCAGTAAATTTCTAGATAAACTATCATATAATATATGGGATTCCAGTGGCATCTTCATTATTTCGATCTGACTAATAACATACCTTAGTATACTTTCGCGTCTTGGCTGCATTTTATTTTGTTTTGTGACATTGAAACCAAAACGCGAAACACTCGGATTAACTTACCGTTACTCGTAAATAATTCCAGTTAGTATGAGAGCCATTGGGTTTTCCGCGTTCACTAATTAAGCCGCTCCAGTTTTAAAGGCTGAAGCATCAAATCGAACGGTGACATCAGAAGGTTCAGACACGACGCTGAACTCACCCGTATCGACTCGTGTCGGACAGGGAAGCACTGTGTCTCGTTTTGTCTTTAATCAGCAAGGTTGTTTAATGTTTAAGTCGGAGAAGAGGAAGGGTGATATACTAAGTCTAATTAAAAAGTTAAGGGCCGAAGTCTCGAGTTGTAACTTAGTGCAAAAGTTAATTCTCTAATATGTGAGTGTTATTATTATACGTGTTATATTATCTTAGGAAGTGTGTTTATTGTTAACCAATACACTTGGGGTTGTTTAATTAAGCTAGTTAACGCACCCTACACATGACGCATGTAGATGATAGGTTATTTGCATAAAATCCACCTAAATTTAACTTATTAATGACCACGAATTCGCCGCGATTATCTTGCTCACGAGAGAGCCATCATGGGATCGTATTCAATTAACGACCAGCGCATGACGAAGACAAAACGAGCGACTGGCGATGGTTTAACGTTACGATGTACATAATCTATTTGTTGGAGCAAACGTTTGCTTTCAATGCTTGATTTCATTTATTCAATATGAAGATGCATGCAAATTTCATGCAAATTTTTGCAATATCATAACAAAAAATATTTTTTTCGGAATATACGATAGTTTTCAAACCCACAATTGTTTTTTTCTTTCACAATAATAGAAACGTCAGCGGGATGGTAACATCTGAATATGTCAGGTTTATAAAATATTCACACGTTAGAATAGCGTCAACAACAAACTCACTTCTTATTCTATGGGATCTGAACTCACCTAGCTAGGCATTCGCCTGTTTTTAGGTGCTCATTTTGTTAACATAGTTCAGTGGTGCTGCGACTGTTTATAGGTCTGTACAGGGCCACTATGAACCAATAACTCTGAATATACTCATGAGTTCCGTATTCCACATCCAATTCCTAGAGTTCGACAGTCGCAATTTTAACGATATTCGTATGCTCCTGTTACCATCAAGATAGGCATTCATCAACCTAGTGAAGCAATATTCAGAAGACGTATAAAAATGTTTTTAATTCGTTATACCTTTTATAACACTGATGAGTTTTTAAATGTAAGTTCTTAGCATAGTGTGATGTTATTGTACTAAAATGTAAAAAAATCAAAAGGAAATGTATGCTCAATATGAAAAAACACTATGAACTATTAACTATGAACCAAGAACTGTGAATATGGCCATGAGATCCGTATTCCACATCCAAATCCTAGAGTTGGATCGTTGCAGTTTTATCGATATTCGTATGCTCCTGTCACCATCATTAGAAGAGGCGCAGGAGCAAAAATCGCGAATCCAACGGGGTTGGAACGTGCAGGAGCGGACTGCTAGAGTCGTGCAGCGGCCGGAACGCGAGAAAGGCGAGTATCTCGGTGATCTGCCAGCCACCATTTGCTCCCGTCCCGGACGAACTAATTAGTAGCAGGGAAATGTTTAATTGAAAGAGATCTCCAGCACCAACAATGACTCTAATGGACGGCTGAATTGTGCCCGCGCTGAGGCAGCGGCTCTCCGGTGGACCAGGCAGATCCCCGCAAACGATAACTGGAATTCCTAGGAGGCATTTGCATACAGCTACCGAGCTGCTTTGTGTAAATCATAAAGCATGTTCGCGTCCCGGAGGCGAATAAGACCGGACGGTGGCAAGGCTCGAGCAGCCTTGCCTTGAGTGATCAGCTAAACATACTGTCTTATTCCCAGTCGATACTCATGTCGGTTTTTAGGGAATCCTAACTCGTGACACTGAAGTACCATCTGCAAAATTGCTATTCATAGTCATTACTTAAGTACTCTATTCGTTACTTAAGTACACCGGAAACGGCCTTAACATAAATAAAAATAAAACCAAAGTTATGGTCCTCAGGAAAGAACGCAATATTACAGCGAATTTTCGAATAAACGTCACTTAACTAGAACGTGTCCAAAAATTGAAGTAACTCGACAGCTCGTTGAATGAAGAATGGGATAATAGTCAGGAGATAAAATGTCGCATAGAACAAGCCAGAAGAGCATTCGCAAAAATTGAAATAATGAAAAATACACCACGAATGATTTTAAAATTCCTTTAAAATTGTTAAAAGGTATTTTTTCTGTTCTTCTATATGGCATGGAAACATTGACCCTGACGGAATCCTCTTTTAAAGAGATTCAGGCATTCGAATACTGGGCATACCGATGAATGCCTAAAATTTTGTATACTGATAACGTTTGTAACAAATTGGTACTTCAAAGAATGGGAAAAGAATCGGAACTGCTCTCGATGATATAACGATGGAAATTGGAATACTTCGGTCACATTACGAGAGACATTAAATGCTTCTGCAAATTATTATCCAGAGCAAAATACATGAAGGGAGAAGCCCAGAATAATTTAAGCAATAGTTTGAATGGAGCATGATTTCTTTTTTCCGGGCAGAAGCATCAGACGTGTAAATATATATATGGCCATGATTATAGCCAACCTCCGAAGAGGGGAAGGTATCTGAAGAAGGAGTAGGAATTCAAAGTACTTCCCCCGACTGTGCCTTATACTCAAAATTGCAAACAATGGAAGTTGCCCTAATATTAAACTATGCCAGGCATATTAATTCGGAAGGGATTTTATAAATATCAGAATAAGATATCATATATAGCATAAGAATACAAGCCTTAGTTGCAATGAATCGGTGATATAAATCAGAGGTCGATCGCTGGACCTCAATAAAAACTTGGGACAGGTAGAAAAAATAACCAGATAAAAAAGGCAAAATAATTTTTTATGTAGGGCGGATTTCGATCGTATACAGGGAAAGAACTTATAAAGAAGAACAGCTAGATTAAACTATTGAAATATCTCCAGCTTTGAAACACATTCTCTGATACCACGTCTATTTCTGGCAACTAGATGCTGCAACGAATTCCTTAAATATTTATTTTATATTATAAAAGTATCCAATATAATTTACAGATGTTCACAAAAACTAGAGTTTAAATAATAATATTTTTACAATATTTTTTGATGACATTTAAGTGGATTTTATCAACCCACTAGATTTTATGTCTTTTTTGGGGTGATAGTATTTAAAGCAAAGTGACTTCACTTTTATCTTTTTTTCACATTCATTCATATCGCTTATTCTTTATTAAAAACTAAAAGAGATACTTCAATTAATACCTAACTAACCGACTAATATTAAATATATAAAGAAATTATAAATAAATAAACAAATAAATTGACCATTTTTTTATATATTTAAAACATTAATATAGTTTATTATTAACAGCTTTAATTTGAAATGTAAATATTTTGTTAAATTATAAATAAAAACCTATTAATTTGTTTTAAATATAGTCAAGTAAATGTATATAATATCAAGTGTCAAATATAGCAAATACCATAGCCTACGTCAGGGTGTTAGTTACTATTTCTTCGCAGTCACTTCTGCTTATCTTCATGAGCCTCAGGTTAACGTATTTTTTTAGAGACACTCTGATCATACAGACGCGGTCCCAGAAATGCGTTATGCATCTCTCCAAATCGTGTATTCACTTGTTGGTGGGCTTGCTTACATTTAATTCGAGTATCATGTGAGTGGTTTAGTGAAGAATGACGGTCTGTGCTTCTATCGAAATGCACAAAATATTTCGCAAGTATAATTGTCTCACATCCAATACGCCATACATTAAATAGCTCGTGTGGCGACTATAAGTAGGATTTTATATTTATAACGCGAACTATCTCCTTCTGGGCTTTAATTAGCGGGTCCAGGTAGACTCTAGCCGCACCCCAATTCGTTGTAATGATTTTGAAATCTCTGTTTTCCCAGGTCCACGTCAGCAAGTGCGGTACTCCATCTACTCCGGCGACCCGGACGGCTACTTCGCCATAGATTTTGGATCAGGCGCCATAAGAACAGCCGCTTTCCTAGATCACGAAGTGAAGCAGAGCATCCTTCTCAACGTCCAGGCGACCAGCGGAGATCCACCAGCTTACGGTCACACCCAAGTCAACATCATCATTGAGGACGTCAACGACAACGCTCCGGAGTTTGAGTCGTCGACTGTTCGCATTTCAGTGCCTGAGAACGTCGAGCTAGGATCGCCGATTTATGCCGCTTATGCCAGAGATAGAGACAGTGGGCAGAATGGGGCTGTGACATATAAATTGACTGGTGGCTCTCAGGGTATTTTCGCCATTGACCCGACTCTAGGACACGTTACGCTATTAAGGTAGAATACTTTTACATTTTATGTAATATGTGTGAAGGCGATTTTCAGTTGTAGATATCGGATAATATTTGTTTTTTTTTATACTCAGATATCTTGACTATGAAACGAACCCTCGCCATACCTTGACGATAACTGCCACTGATGGCGGAAAACCTTCGCTTGCTGCGAACTTGACTCTTCTGGTGGATGTCCAGGATGTGAATGACAACCCACCAGTTTTTGAAACGCACGAATACGCTGGAAAGGTTTTGGAATCTGCCCCTATTAACACACAGGTTAGTGTTTTGATCAGTTCCTTGAACTGATTAATGGATTCTTCCCTCTTAGATCTGATGATAGATTAAATTGTTTTAACATATTTTCAGATTATCCAGGTGACAGCTGTCGATCTAGACACAGGCAACAACGCTAGACTCACCTATAAGCTCCTACCGCAGCAATTCGGTTCAAAGGGTGACGTCTTCGGAATGCAGCCGAGCACGGGATGGCTGTATCTAACAGGAGCTCTAGACAGAGAAACTGTCGACAGCTACAAACTGACAGTGATGGCTACTGATAACGGAACACCTCCACTATCAGCCACCTGCATGATCACCGTCTCCGTCATTGATACCAACGACAACGATCCCGTCTTCGCCAAAGAAGCTTACGAATTTTCCGTCGAGGAGAATTTGCATAGAGGAGCGCTGATCGGTGCTGTGAACGCCACCGATTTGGACCTGGGAGAGAACGCTGCTATACGGTATAGTCTCATACCGGAAATGGCGAGCTTCGAGATTCACCCACTTACCGGTAAGTACATAGTAATTGGTATGTAGATAATCATATGGTGTGACCATAATGACTATATAGTGGCCATAAAATAGTGACCTTATGGTTTGATAAGAAATCACAAATGAATTGCCAGTGGCATGGCGTATTGTAACATTATTTTTCTATGTATAGAAAATCTCAGGATCGATCGTTGGGGAAAATAATTTAAATTTAAGTTTATTCATTTTCAAATTTACAATATTAATTTACAATAGTCGAAATGTAACTGGGCTGCCACCTTTTCTGAGGTAGACAATTTATTTTATTCATTATTATTTTTAAATATCTATTAAACATTATCGTACTTGATTGTAATAAAATTATATTAATTACCTACATAAAATTCGAACCTAAATGTCAAATATCAATATCAAAAGTACCAATAAACTATTGCGAGTAATTTAACATAGAATAAAAGAGCAAAATCATCAATAAAAGCCAAAATATACTTTACATTGAACATTACGTCGTGAACATTAATAAAATGATTATTTTTTAAATCATCAACAATATCCTAAATATAATCCAAGTAATGAATGAATATAATAATAACAATAATACAATGAAAAAAATATAATTCGTGGTGGACAGTCTACTGATTTCGATACAAGTCGCAACCAAGGAAAATGTCTCCATAGTCAAAGTTAAAAACAAATCAGAGAAGCTGCTCAACTGGTCAGCTGCTCGCAACTGACGCAACTGCTCAGTATAGTCACGTGACCATATAGTGTCTATTGTGATTGTCTTTCCCAGTATGGTGTATGTAGCCCCTTGAGCGGCGCGGTCAAAGCGCCAAGACAGCGGCAATGGAAATAACTCATTTAACTAATCAAACAGGCCATTTGCATGGGTTGGTGGGATGGGACATTGGACGGTGGACAGGCCGAAGGCCGCGCGTAATTCAATGGATTATTGCGTCCCGGTGCGCCCTTTGCGCCATTCCGACCGAGCCATTTTAATAAGGGAATGGATGGGGAAGAATGCTCGTGTGTGTCTCCCGCAGGAATGCGGAGGACAGCGCTTGTGCCTGCGCCCAAGTGCGCGGATGAAAATGAGCAACAATGATTCCTCGATTTACAACGAGCCCTAATTTCTATATTCGACATCCCCGAATAGTACACGTAGTCTAGGTAGACCGAAGAATATATCAAATACCATCTTCCGATCCACACATTTAGTAATGCGCACCAATATCACTATGATATACTGTGAATCGACACAGCACTGTCTATCTACCTACACTTTAGAGTTGTCAACTCTTCGGGCGGACCCGCCACCTCAAAATCTATAATGATATCAGATCATTCTATCTGCCATGGAGTGAGACTTGGGGACAACACAGTCCACCGTCTAGCTACGCCAACAAGCCCGCGAGAGTCCAACGCCTTACCGCTAGGCACTGTGTTTGTGAACACAGCGGACCGATCTCACGCCCTCACTACCAGATTTGGTTGAATTTCTTCGTCGTCAAGTCTGGTTACTGATTCAAAGTCGCTTGCGCTGCCTCTACCTGACGTAAGCGATAATTCAGATTGAATTTATCGCAAACCGAGGTGCCCTTTGCCCGTCAAGGTTACTCGGAATCGGGTGGCCAACAGATCGTTTCAAGGATATAAGACGTCAGGTCGACAACTATCCCCGCTGCTCAGGAAACATACGGTTCCAGACCCCCCACGGTTATTCTCGGGACGGGAAGCCTGGCGCACCAACCGCCTATTTCCGCTCTAGCTGTTACCCTGAATCCGCGTTACGTCTGATACCAACCACTTGCGACTGCAGGCAACAGCCGCAGGCAGAGCTCGCAGCGGCCCTCACAGGTTACGTCCCTCTTCTAGGAGGCTACCGGATGGGAGTTGAAACAAAATTAGCCAACACCACCCAAGCTGCGCGGAACCATTAGGAACTGTCTTTGTACAGAGATCCTTATTCTGATGGTGCAATAACCTAGTCAAGCCAGACACTGTAACCCAATTATGTGATGCCGCGGCACTCTCGCCATTAAGAGCTTCCTCTCCGCTTTATTGTAATGAGCCGAGCGCACACTTCGCGTTCGTTCTACGCACGAGAGCGGATATTTTGTTTGCCGTCGGCATCCCTTCTCAATTTTTTTTCCGACGCCTGCCTGGCCAAACACAAACAATACCAAACACACTTTGTGTTTTAACTCTGCAAAGAGAATTGGTTCGTCGCCGTGAGAGATTCGGCCAGATCACCCACGTTGGAATTGATGAAAGTTATCGATCAGATTTATTAATAATAGACGTTCGGTAAACTACGCCATATCTTCTCGTCACAAATACGGCAGAGCCTTGAGACGAAAGTATATAATCAGTGCATGTTGCCAGTGATGACATACGGCACTGAGACGTGGTCGCTATCTATTGATTGACCTTATACACAAACTCGAAGTCGAGCAACGAGCTATTCTGGAGTTTCACTGCGTAATGTCGTAAAATTCGTGAAAACTAGTAAAATTATGAACTTGAAATGACAACGGGTAGCTCATGTAGCTCGCAAAACCGACAACCGTTAGGGAAAAAAGGTTCTCGAATAACGACCACCAACTGGCAGACTAAGTGTAGGCGGGCCCCCCACAAGATGGACCGGTGACATTACCACGGTTACAGGAAGTCGGTGGATGGAAACGGCTCAAGGCCGTTCGTCATGGCATTTCACAGGGGAGGTGTATGCCCAAAAGTGGACGTCTACCGGCTGATGATGATGATGATGAGACGGACATCGCGGCTGGCGACTCGGTGGCGCTTTATGAGTTCCATAGGTTTGTGTGCGGGTACGATTCACTACGCCAATGACACTTTCAAATTGTAATTAAATGACCATTTAAGTCGTTCTTTGTTCGAATATGGCATGCGATTAATTACATCGGACATAGAACACGCTTGGCGTGCAGTATAAATTATGAACATGATGTTTCGAGGGCTGCATTACCGGGAGTCCTTGACCTTGCTTCGATGTTGTTGGCTGTGGTCTTACGTCGTTTTTAGATAACGGCGTTAACGGACAGAAACCTGATTTTTAGATAAATTGAATTTTATTTTTAAAAATCTATACCAGATTGTAGAATTCATCGGCAGAAACGAAATTATGGAAATTTAATTAATTATTGCTTAATTAAAAAACATATAATAAATACGTAACAAAAATTACATCATAAAAATAACACGCAATGTAAATAATATTTTTTGATTCAATTTAGCAACAGGTATATAAGTAGGTAATATTGTTAGATACTTAAAATCAAATAAATAAAACAACAATAGACTATTTTTCCTACCCATGCAATTAAGGAATCATATAAATATACATCGATCAAATATAATATTTCATCGTCTCTATTATACCATTTATATTTAAATATAACATTAAGAAAAGTTTTGGGTTTATTTAATAATTATTGCAATGTATATACCATGCAACATTTTAATGTAATAATCCGACGATGGAAAACAATAAATTAAAGTAATAAATGTGATAAAATATATTTAAAATATTAGCCTAAATTATAATAAAATTATCGTTGTAAATATTTATCGAAATCAAATAATTCTGAAGTATTACATAACAGGTATGAAAAAAAAATACCTCGTAACATTTTTGACTTTGAGAGAAAAACATAATAACACTAAAACTCGTTTATACCATAGTCACACACTTGGTTTATTTTGCATTGTGGATTTATTTTCATTGTGCATGCCTTTGTAATGTCACAACGCGATTGGATTTCATTAATCATAAATAAGTGACAAAACTGTCCATGTACTCGTAAATCACCAAAAAAACATTTCATACTCTTTCATCGAATATCTAATGATGTCCTTATTCGTTACAATCTTTATCTCCATCCCCTCTATAAAGTATATTTTATATATTTTTATTGTATTTATTTATTTATTTAAAATATAATTTTCAAAACTTCTAATTCCTAAGGCAACCTAATTAGGCCATGACCTTGCCAAGGTAGACGTACTCATCTTAATATTTTACAATAATATATAATATTATTAAATACACATTTTTATTCAATAAACTAATAAAATATTCCAAAGTAAAAACTAATTCAAGTTTACCTGAATGTATTTATTTTAATGTATATGTAACATTTTTCCGTTTCTTTGCGTCCCTTAATTATTAGTAAATTAGGTAAACATTTTTTGTAGTAAATGATTTTTTTCCTTACGTAAGTTTTATTCCTATTTTATTAAATAGTCGTGTTGCTATGAAGAAAAAATGTCTATATGCAATCGTCCTTGTTTGTGTCGTGGATTGTGGCCTATTTGCGAAATCATGTGTTACGGTATGGTGATGTGGTAGCAGAGTATGGAGATCTTTTTCTTATTATAATAAAATAAAATTACTATTGCATAAATTTGACGGATTATCAAAGTCTTATTTTTTTTAATACATTATTAGAAAGATAGCGGATAGGCTTTTTATTATTGACTATTAAAATAGCCCTTCGAGCCTCGATTAAGGGGTCCAGCGTAAGAGAAGCCCCTTCCCACTCAATAATTCCATAGGCATTGGGCTAGCGCATAGCAGCAGTGCGGGTGCTTTTAAAATGAGCACTTTTTTTGTTGCTTACCCCTTCTCATTCTAAAAAGTACGACTCCGTAACCAAAATCAGGTAACACGAAAAACCGGCTCATGTTTAATTATAAAAGTCATGATTAAAAAGCATTACATTATGGGCATAGAGATCACGTATTGCCAATTTTCTTCGGATTGCCCAATCAACGCGCGCGCCATTATGCTCCTTATAAAATTGTAGCCGAACGCGCACATTCACCCGCGCACCCCGATTTCGGTATATGTATATAATATACAGGCCCATACCTTCTCCAATAACCCTTTCGCTTCGTTTTTACTTCCAGATAATCATAGTTATTCCGCCGGCGGCTGTGATTACTTTTATGTATGATAATTTTAGGTTGTTCCGCGGCACTCTGCCGCGCGGGCGTCATTGCCGCATGCGGCAATTGTTCCAATCATTTCTTCTAATGAGACCGGGAGAGATTTACTTTGCAGTAAAGTTTACTGCACCTGACTCCTGTTTCATCATCTAGCGCCCATAATGCTAATATCCAGGAAATTATCCCTTCTTCGTGAACCTTGAACAAATTAACATTGGCTTTATTTTTTGGCAATTTATTTATGTGTGTATTTATATATGTATGTATGTAATGTATAAATACAGACCACCCCCTTCAATCCCTATTCCTCCCGATCCTCCTGTTTTAGGTAACTGAAATTAATTAAATTCATGTAAAATTGCTAAACATTTATTTGTCAAACGTTGGAAACGAGTAAACGGTTTTACATTTATTGATATGATCACTTGTGTAAAATTGTTTGACTCAACGCTGTATGTTTTTTTAAGAAACAAATAAATAAATAAGACATTCGTAAACATCAGTTCGTCTTCTCCCTCAGGTTTAATCACTACAAAGGAGTCCTTGGATCGTGAGCAGAAGTCCTCGTATGATTTTGTGGCCGAAGCCAAAGACAGAGGGACTCCACCAAGATCGGCAAGAGTGCCAGTCCGCATCGTAGTCACTGACGTCAACGATAACGCCCCGGAAATAGTAGATCCAAGAGAAGAAGTGGTTAGTGTTCGAGAAGAACAACCGCCACTTGCCGAGGTCACGAAAGTGAGAGCTATCGACAGGGATAATGGTGACAATGCTACTATTACTTATTCTATTCTCAAAGGGAGAGATTCTGATGGATATGGAGTGTTTACGATCGATCCTATCAGTGGAGTAATTAGAACGAAAACTGGTAAGTAAATTCGACTGGTAGAATATCGAAAATCTAAATGTTACTATTGTGATGAATACATTTATAAAATTGTGTTTTTTCCAGTTTTGGATTACGAAGAACGGAATATGTATCGATTAGCAGTAGCCGCTACTGATTCTGGAAAACCGCCCAAGCAATCGGTTCGCGTTTTGCGAGTAGAAGTCTTAGAGTTAAACGATAATAGGCCGACATTTACCAGCTCGAGTCTGGTGTTCACGGTAATAATTTGTCTTCCTCGTGGCGAAGGATGTATGTAGTGTTTTTTATTAATGATAATGTTTTGTAGGTTCGAGAAAATGCTAAAATCGGCCACGTCGTCGGGCCAGTCATCGATTCGGAGCACAGCGATGAAGAAAACTTCATAGCGAGTAGTTCAAGCAGGCACATTACCTACACTCTAATACCGCTGACGAACGACCGTGAATCCGGTGTATTCGATATCGATCGCAGCACTGGATCTTTGGTCGTAGCTAGGCAATTAGATAGAGAAACTCAAAGCGAATATCGTTTGGAAGTAAGAGCCTTAGATACATCAGCGTCAAATAACCCACAGAGCAGCGCCATAACAGTGAAGATAGAAATTTCAGACGTGAATGACAATGCACCGAAGTGGCCTGTAGATCCGATTGTTATTCAAATACCAGAAGACACCTCGCTTGGAACAACGATCTATAATTTCAGCGCTACCGATGCTGATTCTGGTCTAAACGGAGAAATAAACTATTCTTTATTCAGACAATATCCGAATATAACAGAAGTTTTCGGAGTGGACGTCCTAACTGGTAGACTTACTCTTCTAGCGCCAGTCGACTATGAAACCTTGAATGAATACATCTTGATCGTGAAAGCGAACGATCAGGCTACGAATGTTTCTGAACGTTTGAGCACTGCTGTTACAGTTCGTATTCTAATAGCTGATTCCAACGACAACACACCGGTGTTTGTATCACCTCTACCAAAAACGGTTATACCCTTGATTCTATCTGCAAGTGCTGGAACGCCTCTTTGTCACGTAGTAGCTGTTGATGCCGATTCTGGCGACAATGGACGAGTGTCTTACGTCATTTCCGGAGGAAACGAAGAAGGACATTTTTCAATTGGATATAAAACTGGAGTAATAACGTTAGCAAAACCGTTTACTGATTCCGTACATGTAAGTGGAAAGTACGTACTCAATTTAACCGCCAGCGATCATGGCAGTCCTATATCCAGAAGAGCACATACGATTGTGCAACTGATCCCCCAAGAATCCGGTGAAAATCCGCCACGCTTCATCGAAAGAACCTACCGAGTCAACGTCAGCGAAGATTTACCAGTCGGGAGCTTCGTTACCAGAGTTCTCGCAAAATCCGGAAATGCAGGTTAGTAGCAGTAGTAGTAGCAAATCGCCAAAAATATTACACATTCTTAAATCATACCTGCTCACCGGCGAGTTAATGGGCAATGAATATTCATTAGCTTGGAATATCAATATAAATGTAAATATCAGCTCAGCTTTTCAATACATTCGTACCCATAAGGCATTTTTTATTATTGCACAGTAAGCCCGTAGGCTGTGATGCTCTTCGTAAACATTTATTCCTAAGTGTTTAAACACTTGTAGTGTTGTTAATATGTTGGAATGAAAGATTTAAAAAATGACGATGCTGTTTTTATTTTTAGGATCCAACCTGACGTACTCGATTCCTCCGAACGTAGCTGATGACAAATTCTCAATCGATCCGATTAGGGGTGTGATAACTCTGAAAGGACCAATTGATAGAGAAACACGCGACTCGTACGCAATTCCCATTTACGTCACAGCAATGGCAGCTCGCAGCACACTTTCATCTAGTTGGGGATCGCGAAATGGCGGATCTGCGATTTCTGCCCCAGCATCGTTTGATCACACTGTTGTGATGGTTAGAGTCATGGATGTCAATGACCATGCACCGGAATTCAGAGCTGGATCTTGCTATCCTTTATCCGTCCCAGAAAATAGTGACACTGCTATTATACATACAGTCGTTGCGCATGATGCTGACATCGGGGCGAATGGAGCGGTCACTTACAGCATCACCGGTAAGTGTTTCGTCAAATAATGTTAAGTCAAGTGGCTGTGGTTGAATTTTCTGATTTTATATTTTGTTTCAGCTGGGAATATTGGGAACCGTTTCTCAATTGATTTAGCAAGCGGAGAATTGACCGCTCGTCCCCTGGATCGCGAGAGTCAATCTCGCTATTGGCTCTTAATAACAGCGCATGACCACGGCTCTCCAGTAGCGTTGCTGGGATCTTGCAATATATCCGTGACAGTAGAAGATGAGAATGATAATGAGCCTCATTTCGATAGCACGCGATACTCAGCTTCTGTTCCAGAAGACGCCCAGCCAGATACTTCCATTTTGACAGTATATGCTACAGACGCTGACCAGGGTATCAACGCCAGAATTGTGTATTCCATCGCCAACGAAACGACGTGGTTGTTCAGGATCGATAATCGTACTGGAGTGATTACCACTACAGGAGCTTTTGACAGAGAATGGCAGAGTGTATACAATTTTGAAGTTGTGGCAACTGATGGTGGAAAATACGAAGCTAAATATCAGTCGGTTCCGGTGCAGATCACAATATCTGATATAAATGATAATAAACCAATATTTACCCACTATCCGTTCGCTGGACGAGTGGCGGCGCTCTCTCAACCAGGGCAAAGCTTGCTTAGAGTAAAAGCTACTGATGCTGATTATGGAACCAATGCTGATATCGTTTACAGTTTGATCGGCGATTATGCCAACTCAAAATTTAGGATCAATCCGACTACTGGAGTACTGACAGCTTCTCAGAGCTTAGCGAGTGAAAATGGAAGGCTTATTCATTTAGAAATTCTGGCAACAGATAAGGGAAATCCACCGATGAGCGCAATCGGTCTAATTGAATTGAGAGTCGGTGATGTACCCGATGGAACGGCAACGCTCAATTTTCACAACTCCACGTATGAAGTCAATATTGAAGAAAATAGTCCGATTGGTAAAGATGTCCTTCAAGTGTCTGCAGTGCGCAGCGATGGTAGGCGACAGAAGATTACTTACAGCTTTGGCTCTGGGAATGAAGAGTCGATCTTTGACATCGATCCCGATTATGGAATGATAAGAGTCGCCAATTCTGAAAAGTTGGATTATGAAATGCACCCAGGGCCAAGGAGGCGCTTAGTGGTTGTAGCTAAAACGGAAAGCGCCACAGCTGCTTATGGTTACTGTACTGTGATTGTGAATCTACTCGATCGAAATGATAACGCTCCTCGCTTCACTCGCCAGGAATATACCGCGTACATCCGCGAAGGTTTGCCCAAAGGAACTGCCGTGATACGCTTGACGGCTTTCGACGCCGATGCTGGGGCGAACGCCATGCTGCGGTATCATATATTGGATGGGGATCGCGATGGTGCTTTTGCGGTTGCCGACGGTTCTGAAGACGGCGGTTCTGGTGGGGCTGTGCGTACGCACGTCGCTCTCGACCGCGAGATCCGCGACGCCTACCGCCTGACCGTGATCGCGACCGACTCAGGTGCGCCGCAACTCACCGGAACGGCGACGCTGATCGTGCGGGTGCTCGACGCCAACGACAATCGACCCACGTTTCCGCCAGCCACCACGCTCTTCGTATCAGAAGGTAAGTGATTATTCTTTACACGCGAAAGAAACAATGACAAACTCGATATATCTAGAAGCACCTCCAGGGTATTAAGACACGAGGGTTCCAATTTGCAGTTACATATACCCCAGTTTCCCTTAAAACATCCGACCTTGTACAGCAGTAAAATAAAGAGGCAGTTCAAGTCAATGGCAACAATGTTTCCCTCAAAGTGCGTCTCTTTAGAAACTTCAACCACTTGTCCAAAACCCCGTTCAGAAACAAAATCCAAGCACAATGCCTGAAATTCATTCGTTGGCGTTCTTTTCGCTCCATCTTGCGGGTTCGTAAATTTCGCTTTAATCTCCGCACGGGCGTCAAAAGTTTTGGCCACTGCCGATTCCTTGTCCAATTAAATCCTCTCGCCTGCCGCAGAGCGCCCGCCGATATTGAAAATTAACACCGCATAAACATTGCAAAAGACGACGAGGATCGCGAAGCAGCCGCGGCGGTCCCCAGCCGCCTACATTGGCGTGTACGTCACGCCAACCTTCAACAAAGTCTCCGGCCTTCGGAACCACGCAGCACATATTGCTTTGTTTATATTTGGTTGTTTGGTTGTTAGGCTATTGAATGCTCGCTTGGTTGTTTTTTATGAAAAAAATATTTTTCATCGTATCTAAGCTTATAGTGTTTTCTGTGCCCAGTTTTATTTTTATAATGAATAACTGGGAGTACATTATGTACTTGTCAAAGAAATAAGACCAACATTTGTTAAAGTCAATAAACCTTTAGGCACTGATTATTACTTCACTAAGGAGATCATTTCATTTGAGCTAAGCGTTTTTTTTTTTGGATTCGAATGAATTGTTTTATCTGGAGTTTAATGTGATTTGTGTTAGTATTTACAGTAAGGGAAATTGATGGTCGTAAGGTGTAGTTATAATTATAATGTCTCGATCAATTTTATTACAAAAGTAGTGCAGGGCCTTACGTTGCTCCATGAGAGCCTTTAATATTTTCTCATGCGTAAGGTATCTCAGGGTGAAAGGCATTTGGTTGCTCTTCGATAATATCTCTATAATAACGATAGTAAATCCTTTATTGAACAAAATACACTGATTTTTTAACAGTGGCGACCTTATAGCACTACATACATTTTTAACAGCCGATTGTTGATTTGGGAGTTTTGAAAGCACTATCGTATGCCATCGCAATAAAGGACGACTAAAGCCACGTCATAAAACCATTCCTAAGTTTGTAGCGGTCATTTCGTAAACTGCAGTCGCCGAGTACAATAAGACCTGCCTAGACCTAATCACTAATATAACTAGTGTAATGTAATGTAATGTGCGGTTGTTAATATCCAAAACTGCCCCTCCAACAATCTACAGTTATACAAGTTGAACAGCCGCGTCGGGATGTACGTGTGGCGAGACCCATCGCGACCACGGTCGTAACCGTATCATAAACATCCTGCCGAGTATCGTTTATGTCAGATCTGATTTTGGGAGCCAATTTTATGGGGTTTTCTTTATTAACTTTTCGTGGCCGCGGTGCGCGGTCAATGAAATGTTTTTTTCTTCCTCACAACGTCCTCGGCCCGCGATGTGGTACATTACAAATCGGTCGGGCGTATCGCTTTTTTATGTGCACGCAACAAAATTGAGCGTCTATTGTGAGGGAGAGATTTCGGTGAAGGATGTCGGAGTTATGGGAAGATATTGAATTCATAGCCACATACTTGTGCTGCTTTATAGCTCGTTTTCACAAAACATATAAGATCTCGTTTTACTTAGGGGCGTTTTGTCGCCTATCTTTTACATTTTTCTTCGAAGTATTCCTGTATTAGAAATACCTAAATCTCGTTTGGTCGATTATACTCAAGTCAGTTATTATTTGTGTTCTTCTCCTGTTGAAAGTTGGTCACCATAATGAGGTTTTTATTACACAACTGCTCATCAAAACAAAAGGCTGTAATATGTTCAGAGGTCATCTATGTATGTTTTTAGTTTCTTTATTCCACCATAACTTCTAAACCCTTGAACCGATTTAGAAGCATGTAGTATTGTTAGAATCGATATGTAATCCCGAGTGTCATAGGGTAACTGTCTAAACTAACTCTGCCCTAACTGTCGAAATATCAAGTAAATATCCAAATGTCAATAAATAAATATGTCAAACATAAATATATCATGTTTAGTGTCAAATGAAAGGTCTGATAGAGTAAATTTAAGAAATATACATGTAAATATATGAATAGATCCATAAACCACAAATATTTCATTAAAGAAACCTTTAAAAAATAAATAAAATAAATAGTTCACTTTCTGTAACGGCAGTCGTGTTTTTATTCTTTTCAATATATTTAGTTGTTCATTTTATTCAGAAACATGCAGCCTTTTTATTGCAGATTTTTTTTAAATACTGCCAATTAATGTTTCACAGTTATCTATTCAAATGTTGTAACTTAAAACGTAGAGTGGGACGTTAAATATTTGTGTACAGGATGAGTTTGTAATTAGTGACATCCTTGTGGTGGGTGAATCAGTACGACGAGCTAAGCAACCTTTGTACAGACAAAAGATTTTTTTTGTTTTTATTTATTAAATTTGTAAATTTTATCTATTGAAGAAAAATTTGAGGAGCGTTGAGCGAATTGCGCCATCTAGTGGTATGTAAAATATCGCTAATAAACAATGTTAGTAATATTTTACCTACCGCTAGGTAGCGCATCGTACTCATAGCTTTTTATACTATTTTAATAAACAGAAAACAAAATTCAATTTAAAAAAATATATTTTTTTCTACTGTTTCTCAAAAAAATCTATCAAAAGTTGTCTCGTTCATCGTGCTGATTCACCCACTATAAGTGTGTCACTAATTAAAAACTCACCCTGTATGATTTAATACAGAAAACAAGTTGGCCGTTCTGCTATGCCGTGCGATCTCTGAAATTATTTTATGTAGTAAAATTCGCTTCCTTTTCCAGTAAACGTCTAATAGTTTTAATTTTATTTTGGGCATGGCCGAATGGAATAATCCTCGTGCCTTACTGAGTACATTGACATTATTACAAGATTCTTTGAAGCCTCGAGAGTAACTGTGATTGTTTATTAATCTTCTATTAAGAATAATTTTGCCTCAACCCTCATTTTCTTTATTTTTCCTTTAGGTGTTTCCTAACATCTCAAAGGTTCAAATCTAAGTTGAAATCTTCTCAACAATGCGTTCGATGGTTCAGATTGTCCATCTTTCAACAGTCTACATAACAATATATAAAAAAACTTACACGTTTAGGTTCTCAGTATTCAGCTGATAATTTCACTGAATTTTATTTTAATATCCTTGCCCATGTCCTGTCGTTGTTGTTTAAATTTCGGCAGTTAGTCTTCTCGAGTCTAACGTTGTAATAATAGTAGGTTCACATGCTTTGCTATCAGTATCATATAATTTTTCGCTACAACCTAAATAACTAATTCAGATTTTTTAATATAGAATTAGTCATTGATATTTAAGTCATTTATATAAGACTAGTTACTCAAACCTATTACCTTTTACTCAAACACTAGTTACTCAAACCTATCTACATGTCTAATCTCTCAATTTTCTAAATATTACAAAATTTGTAACGTTGTAGAAATTATACATTTTACTGTTTGGTTGATTTCTTTGAACAATTTCAATTTGAAAAGCATTTTCGCCTGCTTTATGGCATGATGATAAATTTGCATAATTTCTCCTCGGTTTCCTTAAATTCTATGCCCATAGCATACTTGGTCACTTAGTGTAAACTGAATTCTATAATGCGTACGTGCGAGAGTTCTGAAGCGAAATTCATTAATTCGACAAAAGTGCATCGCCGTGCGTCTCTGTCTCCTGTAACCGCGTCACTTCCAAAATGTCTGTCTGTATTTAAGGGTTTTTATCCCAGTGCTGCAAGGCCTGTCATTGATTGTTACCGGGCTGTCAGCGCTCCGAGATCGCCTTAATAATACAATTTAAAGTGTATTCCTTAAACGAGACGTTCGCGTTGGGAATCCGAAATGTTTTGCATACTGTCCCAGGCGGAGCAGGGCGCGCGGCGCGCCCGTTTCGATTGCGAGGGCCAGATTAAAAGGAAATAAAAGGCGTCGTCGCTCTCTTCCTCCCGGTTGCCCTTAAATTCCCCATATTTATTGGCGGCCGTTGCATTTTTCCCGGGCGCTTGTTGCGCCGCCGCCCCCGTGCCGCAGACGCCGCACCGCCCGCGCCGCCGCCGCGCCGCACCGTGCGGCTTGCGGCATCTAGATTACTCGGGCGGCCAACGGCTCGCGGTGGATGAGCTCCTGCCGCAGGGTGATTGCCCTTTGTTTGACTAGATCCCTCTAAATCCCATCTTGGAAAGTCGCAGTTGGCTATAAGCGTGTTATTGACTACATTCAATTCAATATTTGTTGTTACATAAGCGTAGATTCAACCATACATGAATCTGCTGTTGAACTCATGAAATATTCATATTTAATGATCCAGTGAGGTGAGTGGGGCAGAATATAACCACAGCCCAAGTAGTTTTATTGACTGTGGTCATTATGTCGACCCGAACCTAGGACTTTTCCAAACTGCCCAACGACTTTTCCCCCATCCAATCGACGAGCAGAATATGAAACGAACGATCGTCGATAAAAACTACCTGTCGAACTTATACTCGTCCGAATAAATTTGAAGACATTTTGTGCGGTGTTAGATTTAGATACTTTATCTTTTGTGGGTAGTTTTAATGCGAAAAAGTCGCAACCGTTTATTTCACATTCCGCTCTAGCGTATTTGCCTGTCTCATTCACACGAACTAATTTCCGATTTTAGTTCACGAAAAACCGCAATCGAGCCCAGTATCAATTATATTTTATGGATAATGACAATAAAATTATAACTATAATATACAACTAGAGCTGTCAACTACAACGGGCGAACCCGTCACCTCAGGAAATTTTAACGATATTTGATCGTTCTGTAACCCGTGAGGTGAGCGTAGAAGACTCGGGGACGAAGACAATCCACTGTCTAGTTAGGCCACTCGCCCGTAAGAAGCCAACGCCTTACCGCCAGATAACCAGGTTAATCACCCAGAGGGCCGACACACGCGTTCCAGTCGCAACCAGATTACTCCGGTCTCCCAAATGGTTACGGGTTCGAGGTCGTTTGCCCGGTCCTCGCCCTACGTAAGTAGCGGTGATTCGGTGTTTGCCGTATCTATCGCGGACCACGGCATCCTTTGCCCGACTATTCACCCGGAATCGGTTAGCCGATTGGTCGTTCCAAGAGCACTTGCCGTAAGGTTAACAACTGCCCTCGTTATATAGTAAACAAAGCCGTTTCCAGACTCCCCCGGCTTATCGGTCGGAATGCACAATCGATTGACTGACACCACACAATGCGCAAACCGTCGAATGGCGTTTCCTAGGGGAAACTGGCCTGCAGGCCAGAATCCTACCCGGACTCGCACATCTGCGTAGAGGCTGCCAGATGGGTGTTGACCTGTGACTTTGGCCGACCCTAGCACATGGGTCTTAGTGGCCTAACTGTAACAGGGCCCGTTAGCTCCCAACTTTAATATACAGTATAAAGCAAGAACATAAAGTGGAAGATATTTTTTTTGTAATAAAATAGAAGAGCAAGTCAAGAGTGGATATAACCCTGGCTATATTTATGGTAACATCTGCAAGGTGAGAGAACGAAGAAAAGAGGACGCTATATTTATGACAACATCTGCAAGGAAAGAGCATAACACAGCACGGGATGGTACTTTTACTCTCCCCAGGCGGGAGAGTACCCAATTGCCTAAATGCAATTGCGATACACAGTGAGACAGGAGCAGTTCCTCTCTCGCAACCGAATATAGAGTATACGGGTGTACCTACTGTAGACAGTGCATAGAATGTAATCTGTGTTTGAAAGCCGTCACTGCATATGCACTAAAAGCTCTTATAAGTCCAAAGTCCCTTCATTTCCAGCTGTGTGGTGTTTAAGTAAAACCATAAAAACTCACCGTTTCGCATTCTGGTGCTACAAAACCCTCCCCAAAACAGAAGTCTGGATCTGCCCCTGCCTCACCCTACCAAAACCTTCTCCTGGCACAGTGGAAAGCCTCTTAGTAGATTAAACGAAGTGTTAGCTGATTTCTCATAAAAGCGAAGATCGTCGGTTCTAGGTTGTACGTGAAATATTTACAGCGTTTCTTTACTCAGCGATGTGAATAGCAAGGAAACGCCACATCGTTTGGATTTTCCAACTTAATCACTTCCATTTAATGATCAATGAAACTAGTCGTCAAAACATTTTTTTTAAATTATAGAATAGTCTTTGTCGTATGAGTGGATCCACAGTGCGCCGCCGCTGCACCGCGCACTCGTGGCTTTTTTCTGCACTTTTTGTATATCATTGTGTTTCGACCGGCGACAGCCGTTTTGTTTTCGAGAATCTGGTTTTACGGATCGTTAAAAACGATCACGCCGTAGAGAAAAAAGGGGCAAATAAGTGGGTCTGCCTGCTGCGCGCGCGCATACGCGGGTGCATCCACAGAAATGCCACTGATGCTTCTGTCATTGACTTTCTCTCGCCACCTCTAATCACTGTCTAATTATATTGAAGACACATTTGCTTGGATGGTTTGGCTTTGAAATCACGTCGGGGTCACCAATTATAACGCGCCAGGCCTTCAATTTACGTAAATGAAATGTACATGTTATATGCAATGTACGAGTACAAATTGTGATCAATAATATTATTTGCATTATACTTGCAAAAAACATGAAAAATTAAAAATAAATATTCAGATATACGGATATTGCTTTCCAAGTTAGGTTGCAGCTAATGTTTTCCCCAAAGGCAACAACTAGATCGTGTTCTTACTGCACTCCTTGTCATCTTTGGGATTCGCTATGGTTTTATATACGTATGATTCGCTTCTATTACATACTTATACTATTTCTTCTGTCTCGCAGGTACGGAAGTAGGATCGGTCCTAACCACCGTCACCGCAAACGACGTGGACACACATCCATCGCTGACTTACTCCCTGACCGGAGACTCTGATTTCTTCGCCGTGGACCGCTTTAGCGCGAAGGTCGTGCTGCGCCGGAGGATGGACTTCGAAACCCGCCAGGAGTACATTGTGAGGATCAGAGTTACCGACACTGAGCACGAAGCCGTCACCGTGGTCAACGTACGAGTTACTGATGTCAACGATAACGTCCCAGAGTTCGACCAGCCGGCCTACTTTGCTCTTACTCCTGGTAAGTTTTAGTTTTATTTTTGTATGGTCGATTGTGGTGTGTGATTGTTTTGCTAAGTAGCCAAGAAGAAGTAAAGATCTTCAAAGTTAACTTAGTTATGCCAAGTTCATTGATGTGTAGTGGAAATCTGAGGAAATATAATGTCTTGTCAGGGTAGATGTTGGATACTTTAGCAAGTTGCAAACGGAGATCCTATTAACCTCTTCTCTGTCGAGTTGTATACCTTTTTTACAATGAAATTCTACGTAATATTTACTGATTCTATCCCCACTGCCTCATCACTCACTCTTACTCTGTTCCTCACATTGCTTTGTTACAATTAAATCCGCCTTTTGGGGGTAACGACCAACTGGGAGGTATCTTCCTAAACCCCTCTCATTCTTTCTGCCGCTGTCTCTCTCCGAGCTGTTATCGCGGGCGGTGTCAATTCCAGTTTGGGAAGCGAGCGATGCGGACAAGGTGTCCACTGAAAAAACCAGTCTCTTCCCTCTCCGTTACTCCTCGGATTCTCCTTCTCTTCCACTGGCGTAGGGATGAGTTTAATGATCGTATGCGATGATGGTTCGTCTTCTTTTCTTTTGCTTTTTCTGCATATGAACATTTAATACCGGCCTGCTGATTTAACGCCACCCCAGAAGCTCTTGTCTTTCAATTCCTCTCCTTGCCGAAATCAAGGACTTGCTATTTATGTAATAATCCTCCACTTGTAATAATCCTCCTCCAGGGACTCCTCCGCCTCCTCGATGATGGAATGGGCCACAAGGCAGATTTTAAGTTTACCTTGATTCCTTTTTTTAAATATTTTATGTTTTGTTTCACAAATCAACACACCACAACAACCAAGACATTAATATGCGCCTCAGTACTAACAATCACAAATACATACAGTATAACAATATACAGCAAGATCTTACATATGTATCTAAACTACATAGCATAGCAAGATCTTACATATGTACAAGTACATTAAACATGTAATTTAACACAAATAATTTAAAACCATACCGCATAAAAAATTTGAAGATCTCCACCTAACAATATATGACATGGTCAAAGTTCTCTTCTGAGTGAGTGTGAATTATAGCTAACCATGTGCTCCCCCCACTCCCAGTGTAAAATTTGGTAAACGAAATTGACTATCTGCTATATCTAAAATGCATTGAAACAAAATCTGACTGATATCGGAACAGGTAGTATAAATGTATTCCTTATGGTTTCAGTGTTACGTTCCTCGAGTACCCCCTCTCCCCACCCTCCCCACTTTCATATTCGCGTTTTGTGGACGTTTCATCAACAAGAATATGTAACGGCTGTTCTGAGGAGCATTCCAGTTGATATTTTTTCAAAGTCGTTCCAAACTCTCTGCAATCGGTCTCGCGAGTATATTAGGAAGTACATTGAAAACTTACACGGTAATATATATAGTTTTTGCCATCATTAAATATTTTATTTCGAGGGAGTTCCGGATATTATTAAACTAAGGTTGCATATTCGACAATTGTTTGATTGTTTGGTAATATTCATATTATGACTCTAAAATTTTATATATAACATAATAATTACACCATTCTATTTAATTTCACTTTTTTTGCTATTATTTGAATTTTTTTGAATTTTGGATGTTTTTTCATTTGATAGTTTCTTTATTACCTATTTAATGTATATCATTATTAAATCATTCATTATACATTCTTAATAACATTGCAATTAAATGATAAAAGATTAATACCTAAAATTAGAATTAAAGAAAAAATACTTAGAAAATTAATATCATCTACCTATCTGAAATTGAATTGCCATTATAAACACAAACATTCAATTTTCAGCCACCTATCTGTTGGTTTTTACACTCAGACAATTATAATGTGTATGTCAATATTAATTTCGCTCATGTTTAGCTACATGCCAAATTGATTAGGACGCATTCTTTTATATTTTGTATACCTCTTGGAATTAAATGATGGTGATAATGAGAAAGAATATTATAATTAACAAGTAAATATGTTAAAAAGAATAAAAAAGTCGACTGCCGTTACAGAAAGTGAACTATTGTATTTATAATTATTTTTATAACGGTTTTTTATAAAATATCTGTGGTTTATGTATTTATCCATGTAGATACATATATATTTTCGGAATGTACTTAATCAGACATTTCATTTGACACTAAACACTATTTCATCGATATACAATTCAAAAATATATCGATGATATATTTATGGTAATTTATTGACATTTGGACGACATTTAGACAACTACTTACGTGATATTTGGACAGTTAAGGTACTCTGTGACACTCAGGATGACATAACGATTCTAACAATTTTACTCACATCTAAATCGGTTCAAGCATTGAGAAGTTGTTATGGAATAAAATAACGGAAAACATACATAGATGAACCTGAACACATTACACTAATTTTTCGTTGGGCAGTCGTGTAAAAATGAGAATAAAAGGATCGCCAATGGTGTTATAACATGGTATGAGCAAAGTGCGTTTATTCTTTTGGTTGACTATGTAGTTGTATTACAAAAAGGTAACTCATACGATATTCCAGAATCTCGTCGGGATAACCACCCTATCGGATGATTACGAAATCCGTCCGATTTTGTCGTCGCCCTCTTTCACCTCTCGCTCTCCCTCTTTTCCCTTTTCTCTCTCGCGGCGGCGGCGGCGACGCGCGAAATTTTTGATTTGTTGGGAATTCATGCGGCGTGCGCCCGCGCAATTTTTTTCCGGCGTCCGCGACTTTTTGTCGCATTATTTTCCTGCGCACAGTCGTCACTGCCACTTCAAAATTTCGGACGGGTCTCACGGTGCGTATGCACTCGGCTAACACCTCTATTATTGGGGAACAAAGCTGACATCCTTCTCGCCGAGCTATTGAAAAAAATACACGACCCGGTGGCATAGTGGTTAGATCGCCTGATCTTACATTGTAAGATTCCGGGTTCGATTCCCGGCTGGGTCACAACTTTCCTTTAGGATAAAATTCACGGAATTACAATTTAATTCTGTCAATTAAATGCAATAACGAGACACAATGTTACACGCACACACACATTTAAACACTTCATATTAGGATTGGCTACAAGGGTTCACACACGGTCAGATTATTTTTCCAGTTTATCACGTGTGACGTAATATCTGGGCGATAAGCTGAGCAAACAGTTCTGGCAGATTTTTACGCAGACTTTTGACCTGCGCTTTGAGGTTAACTTTACACCAATAAACTGCGTAGTTTGTTCGGTTCGCACAGTTCGCGCAGTCTTTTTAGTCGTGTTTCTAGCCACTCGTGTGAGCTATTCAACGTGTTCCGGCCATCATGTCCAAAAAAGAACAATTGTTGGGTGTATAGAAGGCTCTCCGAATTGTGGGACATAGAATGTCCTTTATATTCCAATCATATAAAAAAGATTTTCTTCTTCAAGCAGCGCCGCTGCAATTACACGTCACATTGCTGATCTTTTTTTCCTGTCACCCATCGTCGAAAATATACACGCACTGTAGACTGTGACTATACCTCACGACTGAGCAAACTGAGAACAAATCTGAGGGAAAAACTGAGGTAGCCCACACACGTTCAGTTCAGATAATCGCACAGTTTTTACTCAGATTTTTACACAGATAAACTGCGCAGATAATCTTACCGTGTGTGTACCCTTTATGAGATTGTCGTATGATAATAATCCGCCCATTCGGAAATTTCCCAATAAAAAATAGAAACAAACAAACAAACAAAAAAAACTCGGTAAAGTAAAACGGTGAAATAAGATGTTTTACCCTTGTATGCAAGGACCTGCTCGAATTATTAGATTGGTAACTATACAAAGATGGTATTTGGCAATTATCTTAAACTAGCAATGAATCGATTGAACACCAAGGATGTGACTTCGACTGAAAAATATCGTATACCGATTCCGTGTTCAAAAATGCTAGAATTATTTAATACAAACGTCTAACACCCAATATTAAAACAGACAACCTGTTTTTAGTTTCATTAAGAGTGTGGAAGTGAGCATGAGAAAAATGGATCCGCATCAATCACACATTATTTATTAACAATTAAAAGGTAGCTACAGACGGCGCAAGTCAAGGTTACTTTATAATAATGTAAGCAACCGTCAGTTACGTAATCTAGGGCTCTCAAATATTTATACGGAAAACTGGACAGTTCACATTCTTTTTCTATATCTACTCATAGGGTTTACTGTAATTGCGCTAACAGCGTTGTTTTATATTATAATAGAAAAATTGCCATGATTTTAAATCACGACACCGGCATTTTTTAAGAAAATAATCTCCTTACGGATCAAATTACTATACCATCTGGGCTACGCTTTTCTGCTTACGCGGCTCATTGGCTTGCTTAAATTATGGTAGATATTACGTAACGACGAATTATGACACATTCTTTGCTTTTTTTTACAGAATTCGGCGGTCGCACAGAAGTAGAAGTCTTAGCAGTGAACGCAACAGATGCCGATAGTGGTGAAAACGGAAGGATTTCTTATCATCTACTGGATGGAGTGTCCGGTGTCCGTGTCTCAGAATCCAGCGGAGTGGTATATGTGAATTCGTCATCGCTGCCTTTTGGAAGAAGAGATATTCAGATGGGTATCGAAGCGATGGACAATGGGAAACCACCTAGAAAGTCTGTTGCAGCACTAAGGTTACAGCTAAGCGAGACTACGGATTTGAGACCTCGGATCGAACAAGACAGCTATAGGTAATTTACCTTTTTTATCTTGTATCTATGTATCTATGGCAAGGCCATTTCATCTCTTATCAGAAAGAAATATAAGCCAGAACGCAATAGATTTTTTTTAATTAATCGATCCATGATTTGCAATTGCTAGTACTTTATTTATTTCATCCTATGGCAATTCAAAATCAAATCACATTTTATTAATAAACACAGTATTAAAATTTTATTCTTTCCTATTGTTTTAGAATCACAATTTCCGAAAACACGCCCCTCGGCAAAACAATCCTCAAACTCGGCGACCTCAACAACGGCAGGGACAACATCTTCAGCGAATACAAAATCATAAGCGGTAACGAGGAAAACAACTTCGATATTGTCAACCCCACCGGATCGCTCATTCTCATAAAATCTCTCGACAGAGAGCTACTCGACTCCTTTAATCTCAACTTAATCACCAGCGAGGTAGGCAAGAAATCGAACACATCAGCTGTAGAAGTTCACATAACGGTCGAAGATTACAACGACAATGCGCCAGTTTTCAATTCCGTCGACTATGAATATAAAGTGAGCGAAGGTGCGCGAGTCGGAGAAACAATAGCACAAATCTTAGCCACCGATGCCGATTTCGTCGGTAGCCCTAATAGTCAAGTCGTTTACGATATAACATCCGGAGATGACGAACGACTCTTTAAAATCGATGCTCATTCGGGCGTTCTATCAGTGAACAGAACTCTTGAATACGACGACGGAATAATAGAATATAACTTAGTAATCAGAGCGTGCGACGAAGGCACTCCTCGACTGTGCACTTTAAATAACATTGAAATTACGCTGACCGATGAAAATGATAATAGCCCTCGATTCCCTGTGTCGGAATACTTTGAATTTGTCGGAGAAAATGAACCAATCGGAACGTCCGTATTCACGGCGAGAGCCACGGACCTCGACAAAGGAATATTCGGAACGTTGAACTATTCTATATCTTCATCGGCTTCAAATGGATACGTCGATAGCGACGATTCTTGGAAATTATTCAGAATAGATCCTGTCAGCGGGTTAGTGACGACTAACGCCGTTTTCGATTACGAAGTGAGAAACCGCTACGCTTTCGCCCTGAAAGCCAGCGACGTCGGCGGAAAAACGGCCACCGTTCGAGTGCGAATTGAAATCGAAAGCCGCGATGAATTCCACCCTCAATTCACCGAACGATCTTACAGATTCGCAATCGCTACTCCGAATTCGGGTTCTCTCCCAGTCGGTTACGTAGTCGGAAGGGTGACGGCGACCGATCGAGACAAGGGTCCGGACGGTCGCGTCGTGTACTACTTGACCACGCAGCACCCGTATTTCAAAATAAATCGCACGACCGGAGCCATCATCGTAAAGAAGAAGCTGGACGGAGCGGCGCTCGAATCCGGCCGGGACATAAGCTTGGAAGTGACCGCCGGCTCCGGCAGACAGGGATCGCTCACGAAGACGATCGTCGTCGAAATATCCTTGGATCCTCTCGCCGACCTCGGAACGAATCTCGTCGCCGGCGCATCGAACGACGCCGCCGTCTCCGGCTCCGGCGGCGGCCTCGCTGATTGGGCCCTCGGATCACTAATCGCTCTCGTCCTCGCGATAGCCTCTTTCGGTGCAATATTTCTATTCCTGCACATGAAGAATCGCAGGCGAAAGAAGATCAACAAGCCCGGCCTGAGCTCGGACGCGGTCGGCGGATCGAACAGCTACGTCGATCCGAGCGCCTTCGACACGATACCGATCAGAGGCTCCGGCGCCGATTCGTCCGGCGCCGGCGGACAGTTCGCCCCGCCGAAGTACGACGAGATCCCGCCTTACGGGCCGCGCGCGACCGCCTCCGACGCCGGCGCCGCCGCCACCTCCGAGCTGTCCGGCTCCGAGCAGTCCGGCTCCAGCGGCCGCGGCTCGGCCGAGGACGGCGACGACGGCGAGGACGAGGAGATCAGGATGATCAACGAGGGCCCGCTGCAGAGGGACTCGGGCATCCGCGGCCGCACCGACGACGCGGACGACGACGACGACCTCTCGGACGCGTCCGCGCGGAACACGCAGGAGTACCTCGCCCGGCTCGGGATCGTCGACAGCGGCGCGTCCGGCGGCGCGACCGCCTCGCCGCGCCGCGTCGCCGTCTCCGTCGACCCGATGCGCATGTTCGACGAGGACGCCGCCGACGAGGGCGACATCGCCAACCTGATCTACGCGAAGCTCGACGAGGTCGGCGGCGAGCGCGCCGGCGGCTCCGAGGGCTCGTTCGCCGGCGAGGCGCCGCCGCCGCACGGGCCCTCGATGACCGGCAGCCTCAGCTCGATCGTGCACTCGGAGGAGGAGCTCGCCGGCAGCTACAATTGGGACTATCTGCTCGACTGGGGGCCGCGCTATCAGCCGCTCGCGCACGTCTTCTCAGAGATCGCGCGCCTCAAGGACGACGCGGCGTCCGCGCGCGGCGCCGGCGGCGCTATGGCGCGCGACGCGGGCCGCGCGCCGCCGCCGCTGCTGACCGCCGTCGCGGCGGCGCGCGCTCGCGGCGGCGGCGGCGGTGCGCTCGCCGCGCAGCTTATCGCGCTGCCGACGCCGCCGACGGCGCCGCGCTCGCCGCTGCACGAGAGTGGCGCGGCGTTCGCGGCGGCGGCGCTGTCGCCGTCGTTTTCGCCGTCGCTGTCGCCGCTGGCGGCGCGCTCGCCGTCCGTGTCACCGCTCGTGCCGCCCGCGCTGCAGCGCGCGCGCCGCCCGCACCCCTCGCACCCTACGCACCCGTCGCACCCTTCGCACCCCTCGCATTCGCGTCGCTCTCAGCGCTCGCAGCGCTCCCAGCGCTCCGCGCATCCTCAACACCCCGTTCGAGACGCGACGCTGAGGTTATAGTGATATCCGCGCGTGACCCGAATCTCGTAAAGACTGCCGTTGACTTCGAAAGACAATCTACCTAATAAAATTGCCACTGTACATATTTGTAAGTTTGCCGCTTTAGTATTACTTAATCGAAATCGAAATGTGAATCTGTAAATATTAGCATAATCGATATTTATAAGGAAACTATTTTTCTCGCACGAAGACTGCCATGTATGTAAATTTTAAAAATAACGTAAGGATGAACTATTTAAATGTGCGCCTGTAAATTATTGTATTTTGTATATAGCGACGGCGTTCCGAGAGTGAAATTTTATATGGTCGATATTACTTTATTAAACTCCGTTTTTGTAGTTGTATTGTATAAAATGAAATACTCCTCTTATCTGTGTAGTTTTGCATCGAATGCCATAATATTGTTTACGGTAATAATATTAATGTTTCGTTTGCGCGTCGCAACATGTACAAAGAGATAGTCGAAACAAAATAGGAAAAATTAAATTATAAAGTATTACAAAATTGGCTTTGTTTTATTTTATGCGCAGGAAGCGGTTCGAAAAGCTAAATAAATCCGCAACTCAAATGCAACATTTTATTCTCTTTATTATCACAGTCACTTCAATATTACAACCTACATATGACAAACTTACAAAGCGATTACGAATTTAATGAATTAGGAATTCATTTTTGGCTACCGATCACAACCATGTGTATATTTAATGGTTTGACTTTACAATACGACAAATATAAAACTACCAAAATCGCACTACATACACAGGTGTAATTACAGTCAAAAAAAATTAAAATACCTAGCTATCTAAAACAAAACATTATTTACACTGGAATGATCATTATATTTTAAGGTATGGTTACAGAATCAATTGACTTTTGAATTTCTTTCGTTTTTATACATTGTATGTCAAGTACAACAGAATTCGGCAATAATTTGTCTTTTATGTCTATGTCTGCATTGTCCCCATCTTGCATTGGCTCGACGTGGCCATTTGATAATAAAGGTTCCTGGAATAAATTGAGAATTACGGTCAACAAAATAAGAAAGTAATAAAAAAAGAATTGCGAAACTATGCGGTACACACCTGGTAAAGCGCAGCAGCGTCGCATGCCATGAGTTCTTTCTTTGACAGTTGTTCAACGACTGCCGCAGCGTAGCAGTCTCCTAGCATGTTGTTGGTGGTCCGAATGCGATCTCTAATAAACAAAAAGAAAAATAAACTATTAATCAAGTACAATTGTCTTGTCACTGTTAACAGTTTAGTGGTTTCAAGGCAGCAGGTGAGGGTGGAGAACCCACCCACCGCCCGGGCAGTTATAACGACGGTGGTCATCTTATCTGCCCGGGATATCATGCAACGACACCCCGCGCGTACCAGAAGTAAAGAAAGGTAGCCACCCCCCTCGTACCACCCCGAAAACCCATTTATTCAGTATAAAAAACAAAAGAAGATAACAACAAAAGAAGATAAGAAATAGTCGTAAAAATAATAATAAAATAAACACAAAGCAAAGATTAAAGTTAAACAAAGACAGGCTACCAAACACAGACAGGATGTCGGGGGGACTAAGTGGTTAGTGAGGGGGTATGTAGACGTATGGGTCATGGGGCGGTCTCATGGGGGACGGCCTAACCAAGGTCCTCAGGCAAGGGACGCGCCCGCGGGGGCGGTTTGGGGGACGGCACATAGACGGGCACTTCGGGCTGTAAGTGGCCTTCGCATCACGCCACTGGTGTCGGGGGGGACCCCAAAACTGGGGTTCCCGGAAGCCTCAACTCCTCCCAAAGGGAAACCCACTTCTCCACGAAGCATCGGAACGCGCCGAAACAACGCCCACACTCGACCAGATCCGCATACCATATCGGTAGGCGCTTGGCGCACGCGCCGACCTCACGCACCAATTCATCCCGTGCGGTCGAGAGCTTTGGGCATATCCAAATGACGTGTTCTGCCGTTTGAAGTCCATGCCCACACACGCACCAGGGGTCACGGGAGACAGACAGTCAGAAGTCAGACAGCTTGGCTTTGAACTCCCCATGGCCCCCGACCAGCTGGGTGGTATGGTGATCGAACCGCAGAAAACACGCATTTTTCATTCTCGCCTCTACCGACGGAAAGAAGCAGTGGGTGAGGTGGCCCGTGCCGCCAGCATCCCACCTCTCCTGCCAAACACGAAGGGATTCCGCACGAATCAGGCGGGCAAACTCCCCAGCTCGATACCCCGCCGGGTCAACCGAGAGGCCATGAAAGACCACTGGTCCTCCCCGACGATACCGCGCCAACGCTGCGCGCTCCAAAACCTCCAAATCGATGGGCAGGACGCCCGCAATGACAGGTAGCGCGAGAGTGGACGTCGTCCTGTACGCCCCGGTCATAGCCACGAGAGGGATGCGCTGCCCACGCAAGAGAGCCACTCGGGTTGCCTCCGGGATGTGGTGCTCCGTCCACGCACGTGCAGCGTACGTCACACGTGGTACGAAGACACCTTCGTATATCGTCCTTACCGCAGGGAAACGAATTCCCCAGTCGGCTCGGCTCGCTTCACGGAGAGCAAAGAAGAGGGACCGGGATTTCTCGGCTACAATTTTCGCGTGCGTAAGGAAGGAAAAGGACGCCGTCAGCGCGACCCCCAGGTACCGGACAGACTCCGGAAAGGATACCGGGTGGCCGCTCAATCTAATGACCGGTTTACGCTTGAGGCGCCCCTTCAGGAGAAGCGCCTGAGTTTTAGCCGGTGAGAAGGTCAGTCTGTTACGCTGGCCCCACCCGAGGATGAGGTCCAACGACGCAGCTACCCTTCTCTCGACCTCGGCGCGACTTCTGCCACCCACCAGTAGGAGAGCGTCGTCAGCATATGCACTGACGGCGCATCCCGCCGGGTATGGTAGTCCCAGAAAATCGTCGAAAAGGATGTTCCAGAAGGTGGGACCGAGCACCGACCCTTGCGGACACCCCATCGAGGGGGTTTTCCTTACGCTGGTCGGACCGTACCTCAGAATAACCGACCTATCAGTGAAATAGCTCCTGTCACTGTTAACAGTCGGGAAATATGAAATTGTATGGCAAATAAAAAACGGACTGATATCGATTCATAAACTCCTTGCAAAGCTAGCAGACTCATTAAGCCATATTTATTTTACAGTTTAGGACCCATACAATATTGTGTCAACATTAAGGAAGGAAATGAAGAAGCAAGAACATTACGTAAATTAGACATCTCAAATTCAAAAGTTAAAACCACCAGAAACTGCAATAATTAGGATTGGTAAATTTGCTGGGATCTAAGGATTGAAGGTGTGTCTATAGGCTGGCTTGTGCGTTGTCTACACTGGTTGTGTGTATTATATATTAATGTCACACGTAAGAAAAAGTTAATAAAAAATAGGTAATAAAGAGTGCCAATTTATTTAAGGGTTCTTATTCTCCCAGTCACAAAAAATCCCACCCAGGATATTTTGGTTTTGTGAGTTTTTTAAAAAACATTAATCGAAAATACTGAAGAGAGGGGCGATAACATCAGGTTTTTGTCCCGGCTCAAAATAATCGTCGATCTGGGCTGGTGTTCAGTAATAGCTTGCTAGAGTACTGTAAAATGATGGGATGGATCACAACCTTTATGAACATATTGACTCATTTAGGGTTCTAATGGGCCCAGTGCAGTTGAGCCATTATGACCCATGTGTTAGGGTCGGCTGAACACGGGTCAACACCCATCCGGCAGCCTCCAAGCAGAAGTGCGAGCCCAGGTAGGACTCTGTACCTGTAGGCCAGTTCCCTTGGGAATCGTACTTCGGGATCTTGGGCGGTTTGCGCACCGTGCGGCGTTAGCCAATCTACTGTGCATTCCGACTGATATGGGGAGTCTGGAAATGGCTTTGTTACCTATAGAGCGGGGGTGGTTGTGTACCTTGTGACAGCCGCTCTTGAAACAACTATTTGGCTACCCGATACCGGGCGAACGGCCGGGAAAAGGTCGCCGTGGTCCGCGATAGATTCGGTAGATACCGAATCACCGCTACACAAGGGAGAGGTCCGCGCAATCGACCTTGAACCCGCAGGTAACCAGTCGGGAGGTCGGTGAAATCTGTCTGTAACTAGAAGTAAGGGCGTGAGTGTCGGCCAGCTGTTTGAAAACGCGGATTCTCGCGGTAAGGCGTTAGCTTCTCACGGGCGAGTGGCGTGACTAGGCAGTGTACTGTCTTTGTCCTAATTCATCGGCGCTCACCGTCATCAGCACCACGGGAGACAGAACGATCAAATATCGTTAAAACTTCCAGAGGTGACGAGTTCGCCCTTGGTAGTTGACAGCTTCATTTGACTGCTGAAAGGTTGTCGTTGACAGCTCTATTTGACTGCGGAAAGTCTATTTGATGTAACCGACAAAAAGCCAACTTTCAAAAAAAAGGAAGAACACTTTTGAAATATACAATTAACTATAAAAATACAAAATGTCACATTAGACACGACATTTCAGACATTTATAATTACCCTCCTCGCACACATCTCTTGCCCTAGAATTTTCTAAAATGAGCACAGATTCAAACCTGAGCAATATATTTCATGTTAAATTGATTCATACTACTGCCGATAGATGACATAGAATTCAATTACAGTATGGAGATTCAAAAATATATTTGGATGGTTACGGAGAAAAGCGATCAATGATATTATTTTTTTAAATGAGATACTATTTTCTGAGGTATGAATTGAAATAAAATGTGTTTTTTAAAATTTTTTTATATATTTCATTTACAGACAAACAAACAAAACACGGCTCATATTTTAGGTTAGTAAATTTTAAAAATGGAATTACCAAAATTGTAAAAAGTTGACATTGATCGTTTTCCCCGCAATCTCTTATTTGCAAATAGCGGACCGAGAAACCAAAAGAGGCAGCGGGTCGACTTAGGTAATTATACGATATTTCAATAATCTTTAGCTATTATCATAATAATAGAGCAGTGCGAATAATTGCAAAGGTGAAAAGGGAAGAGTCGTGTCGACCCATTTTTAAAAGGCTAAGAATCCTCACCTTAACCTCACTCTATCTCTTTAAGTTACTGACTGAGTTTTTTTAAGAATAAAGAAACACATTATAAAAAGTTTTCAGATACACATACTAAAAATACGAGAAATAAATTAAACATTTTTATACCATGTATGAAACTAAACACAGCAAGGCAAGACACAAAATACTCCGGGCCATATTACTTTAACAGGCTACCAATTTTCTAAAATGAGCACAGATTCAAACCTGAGCAATATATTTCATGTTAAATTGATTCATACTACTGCCGATAGATGACATAGAATTCAATTACAGTATGGAGATTCAAAAATATATTTGGATGGTTACGGAGAAAAGCGATCAATGATATTATTTTTTTAAATGAGATACTATTTTCTGAGGTATGAATTGAAATAAAATGTGTTTTTTAATATTTTTTTATATATTTCATTTACAGACAAACAAACAAAACACGGCTCATATTTTAGGTTAGTAAATTTTAAAAATGGAATTACCAAAATTGTAAAAAGTTGACATTGATCGTTTTCCCCGCAATCTCTTATTTGCAAATAGCGGACCGAGAAACCAAAAGAGGCAGCGGGTCGACTTAGGTAATTATACGATATTTCAATAATCTTTAGCTATTATCATAATAATAGAGCAGTGCGAATAATTGCAAAGGTGAAAAGGGAAGAGTCGTGTCGACCCATTTTTAAAAGGCTAAGAATCCTCACCTTAACCTCACTCTATCTCTTTAAGTTACTGACTGAGTTTTTTTAAGAATAAAGAAACACATTATAAAAAGTTTTCAGATACACATACTAAAAATACGAGAAATAAATTAAACATTTTTATACCATGTATGAAACTAAACACAGCAAGGCAAGACACAAAATACTCCGGGCCATATTACTTTAACAGGCTACCGGAAAGTTTAAAAACAATTCAAGTGGAAAGCTTATTAAGAAATTTACTTAAAGAATTCTTATTAGACAAAGCTTTTTACTCGATCGATGAGTTTGTTAATTTTAAATAATTTTTCAATTTTTTGGCCATTTTTTGACAATTTTAAGTAGATTTTTTAAATTATTCTGACTTTTTCTGATTTTAATTTCTTGATTATTTTAATTTGTGGATTTTGATGCCCTAAAAGCAATAATGAAGTAACTGTATGTATGTGGTGATAAATTTAAATATTGTAAAAACGGACTAAAAGACTAATTTAAATGTACCTAAATATTAAGTTTCTACAATCTGTTAAAATTTTTTTGGAAATAAATTGAAATTGAAAAAAAAATTAATATTTTATTACATTTCACTATTCGAATCTCTTGAGCTGTATAAGCTTGAATAATCAGTCGTAAATGTCAAAGTCGCTATCGCAATGACGCAATGACGCGAGGTCCTATAAGAAAAAAAAATTTTTTCAGTGGTATTTGAGTTTTGTATAATAAAAAACCATTTAACAATATGCTTTTTATGTTTAATAATAAAAAGTTTAATGTAATATTAAGCTGGTAATAATCACTCGTAAATGTCAATGTTGCCATCTCAATGACGCAATGACGCAAGGTCCTATAAGAAAAAAATGTGTTTTTTTCAGTGGTATTTTTTCTTATGATTTTAGTATAATAAAAAACCATTTAGCAATATGCTTTTTATGTTTAATAATAAATGTTTAATGTTTAATAATAAATAAATGTTTTATGTTTAATAATAAAGGTTGTTTGGCATACTTCAGAATGCCCTACCGATAGGGAAACTGTGGGAGAATTCGATGGAGATAATATATGGACTGCGAGTTATCGAATGATGAAACGAAAAGAAAAAAGAGATGAATCACCGAAACAACTGAGTGTGATTTTCATATTATTTTGCTTTGAATTATTGCAATATGATTTTAAATAACAAACATGTTAATTTATCACTTGTAACTTTGTACGTTTGAATGTATGTACCTATGAATTAGGTAATATTATTGTTATATTATATATATATAGGGAATATTATACTCCATTCCTATCCCGAACTGGGTCGGTTGTTTTAAAAAATAGTTTTGAATCTTTATTTTTAAGCAATTCGGCGGAATCCAATACTAAATTGATTCCCCGGAATGGGATAAGCAGTGATAAGGTTTTTTCCGAAATAATAATAACAATAACAACAAATATAAATAAAAATTATACAGTTTTTTCGCTGTGGCAATAATTGAAAAATAAATTAGCTTTTTTACAGGCACGCGACGACGATATGCGTTATCATCGTATTTTGAGCGACGATATCGTATCTCGATTACGAGGAATTATTTTTGTCCTTCGTTATTTATGCCAGATGTTTCCACATGAATGTATCAAGCATTCATATCGCATAGGAGCAGGCGCGATGCGCGACGGACTGTGCGGTGTTGACATCACCGAGCGGTAATATACAGTAGAGTCAGTATACCGCGCTAGGCTAACTCCTAACGTTGCATGAACGCCTGATGTATAAAAATCAAATAGTGGCCGCGCAAATTTCGTTCATCTCGTTTCGTGTCTTGGAAATTAATTTAGTTTCATTTTGTTCTCCGATGTTGATTTCTATCAGTTCTCTGATATAAATTAAAACCTGAATACCTATTTCGATTCTCATATCAACCCGACTTCGCCCAGTAATATTAGCTATCGAATATATTATTATGAAATTCTTTAGAGGATTATCTCTGCAAATCACTCGTTCTTTTACAATAGGTTTTTTTCCTTTACTTCCAATTATTTTACACGAAACTTAGAGTTGTAAGTCATTTAAATGCCCTTTTTAAAGTAGGCTTTGGTTGCCAAGAAAAGGCATTGTTGGTAGAACTGGGTATAAATACCGCAGTAACAAGAAAAAAAACGTAGATAACTTTGAACTCAATATTATAACTCAATATATTTATTGCAAAAGATATATTTTAAAATATAATACAATCTCGATATAAGACAATCAAGATGATCTCAAAATACAGTCCAAAAAAAAATTCCAATTTTGTTGTTCAGTTACTGTAATAATGTACAATTATTATTATTATGTGCATTTATCATCTTAAATATGTATCTTGTATTATAATTATCATTATGTACAGTTACTGCTTGAAATTAATGACACCTGTACAGAAACATAATGTATAGACCAAATGAATAAACTGGATATATCTATTTTTTCAGTATTCGATATGTTGATTTTTTTTAATTCGACATAGGTAATAAGACAAGATTTGTAAATACAAGATAGCGCCAGATTATCAAAGATCAAAATCATAGAAAGCACGCGTTGGCTTTCATTATTACTTTAAAATGTATCATATGTTTGGTCTGTATAATGTATACAAAACAAAATACACACTTAATACAACTCGATACTTATAGCAACTTAATACAATACAATACTTATAGCAAATGTTACTTTGTAAAAAAAATACACATTATTTGCGGCCACCTCCTATCGCAATGTGAACGCCTGATAAAAATGGAAGGGAAATAAAAATGGAGAGGAGCGAGCTCAGTTGGTTCGCATTTATCAGATGTTCATGTCTTTACAGGAGAATTTTGTATACTGACTGACGTTAACGTCGAAAGCGCTATTTATCGATGTAGTGAAAAGTAGATAAAATATTCAGTAATATGCAATTTAATTCCAACAAAAATTCGTTACAATGCCTCAATATCGCTAAAACCTTCTTTTCCCGCGGCTAATCGCGTTCTTTGCACAAAAATCAAAATAGTCAAAATAGATATTTTAATGCCAAAACGAGGCAATAAAAATATTTCGACTCCCAGAGGATAACTTATCTTTTAGGTTATTTTTTTTTGTTAGTGAATGTAGCTGTGGTCAGTGACGTAACTAGGTACTAGCATTCAGGGACGTACCGAGGGGGGGGGATACACTGGACTTATCCCCCCCCGAAATGTTTGGTGTTGTATTTCAAATCCTAAAAAAAAAATTCCCAGCGGGTTTTTAGCGATATGTCGGGATTTCACCGCTTGACTATCTGGCAACACTGGCCGGGTCCTCTCTGAAGCCGGGCGCCAGACGATGCTACCAACACCCTCCAGCGCCGGCTTCAGTCGGTCGCCGCTTCACTGCGGTCGCGGTCGTATTCGTGATCCGTCCGTGTCTACATTTTCTCCATCAAATTCGTCGTCTAGGACTACATCCATGAGTCATTTCGATTGTTCAACATACTCGTATGTAATAAGCAAGACATATTTGTGTCCGTGTGTCGTGTAAAAACATTGACTTTAAAAAACTTAGTTTTTTAGGTTATTTCTATGTGTAAAGACAATGAAGAGAATTGACACTTTTTTAAACCTGCGCCTAAAAAAAGGGCGTCTTTCGTTGAAAACTCAACCTTTGGCGATAGTGTCAACATAGGGGGCATCACTGAGAAACCGTCCCACAGCATATATGAAGAACAACAGCCTGCGAGTCCGGATCATAGTGTTTCTGAGGAACAGTTATTGAGCTCTGCTAACCACGAAGAACCGCCTACTAATAGTTCCCCAGGTTGCAGTACTAAAACAAAGAGTGATGTATTCATAAGTGATAGTTCTCCTGACATTGGCATTGTATCAAATGCTATATATAACAAACGCTCGCCGATAATACTCAATGATGCCCAGAGAACTACAGTACTTACTGACACTTTCGTTCCTGATTCGTCCTTTATATTTCCAGCTCGATTATACGGCAAAAGAAAACTTCGATTTCGTAAAGATTGGCTGCAGAAATGGGAATGGTTAGCATACTCCCCGGATAACGATGGTGCTTTCTGCAAGTATTGTGTTCTGTTCGGATCAGAGCATGTTGGAAAAGGTTCACACCAGACTGTTGGTAGTTTCGTGTCGAAACCATTCAAAGACTGGAAAAATGCTACAGAAAAATTCCGCGAGCATTCAGTTGCAAAATACCACCAGTTTTCACAACTAGCCGCTATCAACTTCACAAGAATAACTTCCTCAAAAATTCCAGACATTGCAAGCCAAATAAATACGCAAAGACAAACAGAAATACAGCAACATAGAGCAGCATTGAAACCTATAATTGAAACTATAATTTTGTGTGGAGAACAAGAATTGCCACTTCGAGGCGACAATGACAGCGGTCCTCTAACGCTGAAGAAGCCAGTGGAAAAGGACGGAAAGTTTAGGGCGCTACTAAGGTACAGGGCGGCTTACGACGACTCGTTAAAAGAGCACTTAATAAAAAGTTCTAAAAATGCTACATATATTAGCCCAAAGATACAAAATGAAATTATTGACATATGTGGAGAACTAATACAAAAGAGAATTGTAAGCCAAGTAAACGGTTCAGAGTGTTTCGCAATTCTTGGCGACGAGACCCTCGATATAAGTGGTACAGAGCAGTTTTCCGTATGCGCAAGATATATTCACGAAAGCATTCTTCGAGAAGACTTTTTAGCTTTCATTCCCATATACGACCTAGGCGCTGAAGCGATAAGCGAAGCCATACTTCACAAATGCCGCTTGCTGGGTCTTAACTTAGAGAAAATAATCGGTCAAGGATATGACGGTGCCGCCAACATGGCCGGCAAGATCAACGGAGTACAAGCAAGAATTCAACAACAATACCCTAAAGCTGCGTACGTGCATTGCACAGCCCATCGTTTAAATCTTGTCCTGTCGCAGGCTCTTTCTGTGTCTAACGTAAGAAACGCTCTTGGCGTTATCAAAGAAGTATGCAACACATTGAGAAACAATGCTGCAGCTGGAAAGACACTGAAAGAAAACATAGAAAAATACGCTCCCGAAAGCAAAAGAAAAAGACTCGTGGGCTTGTGTGAAACAAGGTTCATCGAACGTCATGACTCTATAAATGTTTTTTGTGAGTTGTTCCTCCCAATAGTCGTCACATTGCGCGAACTGTCCAATACAAACAGAGCAGTTTCGTCGACCGCAGCAACTCTTTTGGCTGCGATGGAAAAAGGCTGTTTTTTAATATCCTTGAAAACGTGCGAATTAATCTTCAGCTTCACATTACCGCTTTCAAAATATCTGCAAAATCCTACTCACACTCTGGCTTCTGCCATGGAATTCGCAGAAAGTGTCACCAGGAAATTAAGGGACATTCGAAACGATGTCGAAAAGGAGTTTTCCAAACTTTATTCATCTTGTTCTGAAATAGCAGAGAATATTTTGGATATAGAAATAAACCCACCGCGTGTCACAGGTCACCAAACTAAAAGAAGCAATCCCCCCAGTGACTCAGCAGAAGAATATTACAGACGAGCTTTATTTATTCCTTGTTTAGATGACGTAATCTGTGGTATGGAAGATAGGTTCGGCAAGAACCGAGACTTGCTCTCCTCACTAGAAGTTGTGCTACCCAAAAATGTTGACGAGAAGAAAGCAAGTACCCTAGAAATGTTGAAAATGTATTGGCCCGATGATGTTGAAGAAGTTATCATGAAGGCTGAATATCGACTCTGGTGTTCAAGATGGAAGGATTTTGAAACCAAACCAATGGACCTGATGAAAGTCTTAGATGCGTGCGATCATGGATTCTTTCCTTCCATCAGAAAGCTAATACAAATACTCATAACTTTACCCGTATCCACAGCGTCGGTGGAGAGGTCTTTTTCTACGATGAAAAGGATAAAATCTTTCGTCAGGAATAAAACAGGAGATGATCGACTGACTGGCTTAGCATTGCTGTCTACCCACTCAGCTTACTCTCCTACTCCGGAGGAAGTGCTCGATGTGATGAGCGCTAAGTCAAGAAGGAAGATGTTAATTTAATGTGCCTATGTCAAATATCATTCCTGTAAATTAAATCTTCCTATGCTGTACTTTTTTCACACATAAAAAAATGTCGTCTATGGATATCGCTGGAAAAGTCTTGTTTCGTCCACAGCAGATTTTTTTATTCATTTCAATTTAAAGGATTGCACCTTAATACATTCTAGGAAATTTTAGTATAATCATCTAATCTTGAAAAGCCAACATGTAACTTGTGTTTTGTTGAGCCCGACCGAGATTTTCCCCGAATCACAGGCCTTATTACAACCAAGTCTGTATTTAATTAAATCCTATGTTAGTCAGAGAGCTACTTACCTACATAGTTCTAAAGAAAGACTCTGTAATACATTAGGTATATCAACATAAGAAAAATTTGCTGTATCGTTAAAATTTTTAAAATTAAGTAAAAGTAATAAAGTATTGTACTGTTATGGTTTTCTATTTATAATAATCACATTTATTGCAAATCTTTACTTAAACTTGTAAACAGACATCTTTATTTTACGTTCTTTTATCTAGCATTAAATGCGAAGGAAAATTAATCGTCGTTTAAATTTTGTACTTCAAATTATTATCCCCCCCCGAAAAAAAATCCTGGGTACGTGCCTGCTAGCATTGGTTTTATAGTATAAAATCAATGGTACTAGGTACCAGTAGGCCCCGCGGTTGCGGCTACGGCTGCCTTCGACCCGTTCGCAGAATTTGTAAAAAAAAAATTGACGATTGCCCCAAATGTGTGGAAAAAACAGGTAATTTTCGAAAAAAATGCATGCGTTGCTACGAAAATTAGGGCCTCAGTATTCAAAATCCCCTCAATATTCGTATTATTAATAAACTACCTCTCAATGCAACATGATTACTTGATACAAATGATGGTATGCAAGGCGAGCGAGGCGAACCCCGCCAGGTTCACAAACACTAGGCGTTCATGTTTTTATAGGAGAATTATATTTAATTCTAAAACCCAAAGCGCCATCTATCGGATAGCGGGCGGCGGCACTCAGACCTAACCAATATTCGTAAAACCACCGAAAATGAAATGAAAAAACCATTGCTTCTCTTTATATTGAAGATTTAAGTTTAGGTAATTATTTTTTTGACTACCAGTGATTTATTTCTGGACTGACACGTTTTTAGACATTCATCAGTCGTTTTTGTGAACTATCCAAGATTCGGTCGATTAACCTATATGAATACCATTGATTATATTTATAATCAATGGTACGTGATACCATTGATTATATTTATAATCAATTGTGATACGTTCGCTTTATTATCCTGTACGTTATAGACAAAAAATATGTATTAAAAAATACATTTTCAAAAAAAAAAACAAAAAAAAAACAACTTACAAAGCGTACGTTATACGTCAAATTGGTTTCTGGTATTGTTATTAAAAATACTTGTTAATACAAGTATTGTTATTAAAAAATCTGATGAAAAAAAAACAACGATTTTTTTACCTAATTTTTGAATAATAACCCAAAGGTAGTTAAAAAGGTAGGTGTTAAGAAATATTGTTTAAAATATTGGGAAAAATAATGCTACAGATATTGGTAAAAAATATATTGTATCACCCCAAGACTTTCCCGGCAAGCAGACAATCCACCCCCCTCCCCCGCGAGACACTTCCACAGCTTCCTCGAGCCCTCCCCCGCAAGTAGTGAGTGTGTCAAGTCACTATGATAGCAAATGTAGTATATTTAATTATTTTGTAGTATATCCGTGGTATTTTCTTAAATAATGCGGTATTTTTTTTTAAATGTGTCGCTTGTATATGAGATTTTTCAACCAAAATTTCACAATATGGTTTCGGCCACGACACGTCTGGGTACCGAATTTCAAGTCTCTAAGTCCAATATTTCGAGATGGAAGTATGACTAGCGCGCCCTCTGGTGGACCGATTTCAAACGCAATCTTGTCAACTCTTGCCATAACCAAATGATGCCTGCATGCCAATTCAGCTCGATCGAATGAAGCGTTTGGGCGCTATCGTGGAGGAATACACACACACACACAGACTCACAGACATACCAGTCTGGAAGTGGTCTTAAACGTCTCGGGGGGGGGGGGTGTATATATCCGTCTTGACATGATGTCGAGCAGGTATAGCGAATCAAATCTAGCACAAGTCTTTGTAGTCTCCCCTCAAGACGGGCATAGACGCAGTCACCACCGTGTAATAAGGAGATGATCAGTGCATTAACTGTTCGGATTCGACCCTGACGCCAAGAGAGTCCTTTATTCTGTATAAGGCACTGAGACGAGAGAAGCCCCAATCGACTCTTTTGCTAGCATGATCCTGAAATCGAAAATTTGAGTCAATTGACTTGAAGATTTGATTATTTTTAAAGGTATTTTATCTTTCTAAGTAGTTATTTTTAATACCGGATTGGTCTTTAATAACAAACTTTTAAAACTAACTACCTATAAAGATACCTAGAGAACCACTCACATGAAGACTAAGAAAAACCCAAATGAAGAAGTTAGGATTGCAAAAGAGAATGAATGATCTTAACTACTTAAAGATAAGCGCTGTAGCATGACCCGATCCACATTCTTCAGTCAAACATCCGCCACATGCGAGAGAGCAGTGGAGGTAAAATGATGTCTGCGAAAGCCAGACAGTTACCGTTCACTAATTTCAATAATCTCCTGATGCAACATGAACGCTTGATAGAAATGGCAAGAGGCGAATGAGCGCGAAGGAAATTCCGGCAAGTGCGAGCTCCGCCAGTTAGTTTCCTATTGATCAGACGCTCATATACTCAAGGAGATTAATTGAAATATCAACGGAAAGTCCAAAAAGCTATTGAGCGGTGTGCATTGGGCATCGCGGCATGGATCGAGATTTGTCGCATCTAGATTTGCAGCATAGTCAGTTTCGAAGATGTTGGAGTCTGTCTAGGTATGTAGCATCTAGATCACCTAAATAGTCGAAATTTGCTTAGTATATATGCAGTACAATACAGTTGCAGCACTTATTACAATATTTAGTTGTGCAGCGAAGGAAACTTTGAAAGCAGCATCTAGATTGCAAGCACCTAGATGCTGCAATAAATCCGTAGGCGCAATTTTTATTTTAAAAACAGCTTCTTCTTCATACACTTTGGTGTTATTCCTGTTATCGACCGGAACGAAGAGGTTTCAAATGACTGATCGAAAGACTGTCGTAGAAAAGAATGTTCAAATTTTGTGACACTTCCGTCCGCTGTTCCTCAATGCTCTGAATTGGGGCATCTGCTATTCTGCTTGTACAACCGCGACATCGGTAAGTGTTTCTCAAATACTAAATATTTGCCGATGTCACGCAGGTATGGGCGACCGCAAATACTAAGACCGTCTGAGCATTCAACGAAATCTCGACAGGCTCGATATTGTTAACCGAACAAACTGAACAAACATCAACGCAGCCAAGTAAGCCAAGATTTCTCTCACCAGAATCACTCGGCGTTATCTTGAAAACTGGCGTCGCGCACATTGGCACAATTAAGAAGGCAAACAAATTGTTAGGATTTATTTCTCGAAAGTGCTAACTATTTTAAAACCCTACCGTACAAAACATATTGTATTGTGACATTATATTGTGGCTGGGTATGTAGTCTACATTATTCTATTCACACGGACCGAATTGAACAAATACAGAAACGATTCGTCAGAAGAATGATAGATATAAATCCTACCTTATAAGTTGTTCATGTTACATAAGGAGATGCACCATAAAAAATAGATAATGAATAGAATAGAATAACTTTATTGTGCTATAAAAACATTACTCAATGAATATTACACATATAAAAAGTATTTCGTACGCTAATTTAATTTATCTAATTCGTAAAAATTAAAATGAAATTTTCTTTTGTTTCACTTTATTTTTTCAGATTTTTTTGTGATTTTTTAAGCGTTTTTCAGTTTTTTTTGTACAATACTTGTCATTATGTTGATGAAAAAATGTGTGTCTAAATTAATATATTAAATCAGGTCAAAACCTGGCAGTAACGTTGAAATTTTACATTTCTCTTATTTCAATAACCTCCTGATGCAACATGAACGCTTGATAGAAATGGCAAGGAAGCGAATGAGCACGAGGCGGAATCGTCACGAGTGCGAGCTCCGCCAGTTTCGCATTTATCAGGTGTTCATATGCTTAAAGATCGTATTCATTTATCGACGTGAAAGTCCAACAAATGCTATGAAGCGGTGCCCGTAATCGGGCGTTGATAACCAGGGAATGCATTGAGACTTGCCACATCTAGATTGTCAGCACGACAAATGTTGTATGTTCACACTATTTACAAAGATGTCGATTTCATCGATATGCACATACGGCCTGTTCAATAGAGGAGTGCAAACGTTAGGCGCTGTGCAAGGAAGTTATGTCGTGGTAGCCTTAGTATAGTAGTTGCACGGTGAAAAGATGCTGATCTCGGCCACAATGTCAGGATTAGAATAGGCACTTGTCCACGGGACGGTTTTTTCACCGTATGACAGTTAAACATCCATTTTGTAAACAATATTCAAGCTGATGAAATACTTCCCGCCGTGAAACACCCGGTGCGGTGAACAATTCTCATAAGCGGCCATAGGAGTACAACACTTATACAAATTGCGCTTTCTTGAAAATATTCGTGAAAAAATAGTAATTACTTTTTATTAATTATTATTATATAATATTATAATAATTATTATACATTAAATAATATCAATAATAATAAAGTAATAGTATACATTAAATAATATCAATAGTATACATTAAATAATATCAATAATAATAAAGTAATAGTAATCAAAGTCAAAAAGTCGATTTCAGCATGCTTTTTTTAAAGTAATAACCAGCACAAACCATGTCGATTTACCTCATAACGGATAACCCCATTAAAACGGCACAACACCAACAAAAAATGCCAGACGCTCAAAATGTCAGTTAAAAAAGAAATATCTGGCGTAAAATCGAAGAACGCGAAGGCGTCGCCAACGTATAAAATATTTAATTTGCGAAATTGTCAGAATTGCCTGTGACTCGGAAGTTTGCACTGGTCGCTGTCTATTTCGCCGAAATTCGCGCCGTGTTTATGCATAAAAAACAATGTCAGGTTGTTTATCGATGATTATTTTGCATTTTGTAAATTTATGGTTTTTAGTTGTTTATCCGTAATTATTCCCGCAAGAGGACCTGCGGTCCCTCAAAATATTCGTTTTTCACCATTTTCCAAGATTATCCAGCTTTATAACCAAGATTTTTAAAATGTTTGAATATTCGTTGTTTAGCCAGTTTTCGTATTTTTTTATATTTCTAGCTATGTATGTGGTCACGTTGTATATTTATCGCAACCGTTTATTTTTTTATTTATATTGAGATAATGAAGAAATATTGAATCAATAAATTTATCTATGAAAATCAGGACGACGCTGAAATTCTCTTATTTCGATAGCCTCCTGGTGCAACATGAATGCTTGATAGAAATGGCAAGGAAGCGAATGAGCACGAGAGCGAGCGGACTCTGCTGCAGTTTATCAGCCGCTCAGTAGTTATCAGGTGCTCATACACTAAAGAAGATTATTTCAAATATCGACGTGAGAGTTCAAATATTTAATTTCAGCACCGTCTGTTAAACGTTCGACGAACCTATAGGTCTGCAGCATTTGGATAGTTAAACCTAGATGTTCATCCAAATTTGCAGCAAGCCCTGGTTTGGCTATTATTGCAGTTAGGGAAATCGATATTTATGGAGCCCACGTACATACATATTTTTTTTCAGTGTAATTAATGGTATACTCCTGGATACCTGCTGAGCCGCTTTTCTCGTCTTTTTTATTTTAAGTTTTTGCTCGTGTTTGTTTTAGCTGCCATTCTCTATTTTATTTTATTTATTTCACTATAAATAGATTTTCACCCTCTAAATAAATTAAATGCTGTAATGTGTATATTTTACGTTTTAAATTGAATCAAAAGCTGTATTTTGAGACCATAACTATTGTGCTACGTGCTATACTTGATTTATTAATTCTCGCTGGCGCGAAAATGGTCTCGTCAGTTTAGCCCCCTGTGAGTTTAGCCCCCCGCCGCTAGTCCCTATTCTTTTGCGTTAGCGGTTCAATATGCAAGTGAAACGAACGCCACGATACATTTGCGGCATTTTGTTTATCATCATAATATAAGGGCATCATAATATATGCAGCGACTACGAATACTGACATTTTGCAGGTAGCCCAGTAAGGGTAATTCTTCTAATGTCATTCCTTGTCACTTTCGTAAGTTTAAACGTAAATACTCCTAAAAGTTCACGCCAGATAGGTGACACCTTGATATAACGTTTCAATGACGATACGAACCATCTAATAACAGATATAAAAAGTCCGCCAAAGATGATGTATCATTCTAATCGGCGGCGCATGTTCCGGCGAATAGTAGCAAGAGGAAAGAGCGGCTCAGCAGGTATCCGGGAGTATACCATTATTACACTGAGAAACAAATATGTACGGACGATCAAGCATGCTTGACAAGCATCGCGTCGCGGGCTGGGAGGGGATCGTAAACCGCAGGAAAAATGCAAATATTTTTAAAAAATATTTACCAAAAATGCCTAATTTTGTAGTTTATACCAGGAAGTCAAGTCATCCACCAATCAATTACGTCTAAGTAATGTTAATCCCTGGTGAAAACTACAAAACTAGGCATTTTTTGTAAAAAAAAAATAAAAAAAAATTGCATCTTTCCTGCGGTTTACGATCCCTCCCCAGCCTGCGACGTGATGCTTGTCAAGCATGCTTGATCGTCTAGGGAGCCCTTAACTGTAATACTGGCAACTAACTTCTGATCTGTCAAAGTAAATAACAAAACAAGAAAATAACTATTTTCTGAAGAAAAATATTTTTGGGTAATAGAAAATTTTATTTTACAAGAGATTATTTTACACGAAATACTAAAGTGAAAATTATGTACCATTTTTTTAAATTTGATTCTTTGTTACCAAGAATAAGTGAAATCTGAATTGAACATAAATAAGGCTTTTGATTTTTAACTCAGTGTTTTGCTTAAAGTAATTCTTTATAACAAAAAAAATAAAATTTTCAATATCAAAAATATCTTTTTCATCTAAAAAGTCAAAATCAATTTTTATGGGTATGCGAATATACTGTTCCAGTTTTAGCTTTTAAATCTAAGAAACGGTGAATTTTTTAAACAATTTAAAAGGTAAAATATGTGATCTAATTTTCTTGAGGGCCCAAACCTCAATCTACCTACGTTAAAAAAATGTGCCCTATCTTTTGTAAACGCAAACGGCTTTAAGTTTGAGGTTAAGGTTAGGGTTCCAGCAGACTAGACTTTCTATCGGACGACAGTTTAGTCAGGTTCTTAAGGCCCCCGCAGACTGCAGACTTTCTATCGGCCGATAGTTTAGTCGGGTTCTTAAAATCAGCATGAATATCAGCAAGTGCTCACATTCTAACGATTCAGTGTCGGCCGATAAACCAGTTTGATGGGCTACTCGACCGCCTTACAAACTAAATTGTCGACGAACTATCGGCCGACTGCTTATTCAGTACAGCACCTCTCCCCGCACACTTGCCGATTGTTTAGTCGGCCGACTCGGCCGATAGTCTCATTCACTGATCATATAAATAAGATGCGGAACTCAGTACATTTGAATCGAAATTCACTTTTGTTAGTACCAGCGACTATAATATAGCCAACAGCACAAAAACCGCATTGCAGCCAACCGTCGCAATTTCTTGTAGAATGTGTCTGTAACACTCTTTTTCAACACTCTGGTTTTAGCAGAATGGCAACCCTCTGGTCTTGCGAAATGGCAACATCTGACCAATGCAATAGTTAATCATTAACCAGCCTATTTATCGATATCGATAAAAACGCCACAAGCCAGCGCAGCCCACCTATCGATATCGATAAAAACGCCACAAGCCAGTGTAGCCCACCCTTACCGGATACATAAATCGATAGAAATAAAAACAAAATTACGAATCAAGCATACGGTTTATTGATGTCTCGTATTAAAATAAATATTAATACCTACTATGAAAAAATGTGCCATTAAAAATACTGCCATAAAAGACACTCACACCCTCAGGTTCTCCTCTCTTGCGCCTAATGAGTCCGCAAACTATGTACACATTTCTTATACATCGTCACTTCCCGAGAGGCGGCACAAAACTCGAAAAACCCAAAATGAAGCCGGTAAGACGTAAAACACAACGGTAAGACGTAAACACAACACACACAACGCACATAAGACGCACCATTGATCACACGCACGACTGACAGCAGAGCGGAAGCGGTGTGCGGACGCTATGCGTGCGTATGCGCAGCAAAATGCGCAGTATGTGCGATGGTCAGACAGAGCAAAGACAATATACAGCTCGCGGAAAAGTAGGCAGACGCGTCTCGCAGGCTGACAACCGCATTTCGTGTTATTGTGGCATAGTTAAGTTGCCGCCTTGATAGTCGCTGGCTCCATACAAATTTTCTTTCTATGGAAGTGGCCGCCCACTGGTCTCATTCTGCTCCGAGCTTTGGCGTGGAACGGTCGTGCTTATCGTTCACGATGGCGGTGCATGTCAAAACGTCTATTTTTTTGGAAAAACTCACGGATCAGCCCCATCTAGTAGCCTTCTAGTTAAAAAACGAGCCAGGGTAGAACTCTGTGTCCGGTGGGTCATTTTCCCTTGGAAATCGTTCTTCGGGCGCTCCTGGACGGTTTACGCACCTTGCGGCGTTAGCCAATCGACTGTGCACTCCGACAGATACCGGGAGAGTCTGAAAAAAAGACTTTGTTTTCTATAAAGCGGGGGCAGCTGTTTATCTAATGACAGCTGCTCTTGAAAGGACCGATCGGCTACCCGATCCCGCGCGAAAAGTCGGGCAAAGGATGCCTCGGTCCGCGATGTTTCGAACGAATCGCCGCTTAAATTAGGGAGAGGACCACACAAACGACCACGAGCCCGTAAACAGTCGTGAGGCCGGAGAAATCCGGCCATAACTGGAAGTCAAGTGGGAGAATGCCCGCTTCTCAGTCTCGCGTAGGGCGTTGGACTCTGACGGGCTTGCTGGCGGAGCTTGATAGTAGACTGCATATGTCTCTGGGTCTCTACGCTCATCCCGCGGCAGAAAGAACGATAACATATCGTTATACCAGCATGGGGTGACGGGTTCGCCCGCTGATGTTCACACTGTAGATGGTATGCACTCAATACTATCGGTTTCTCTGTTTGACCCTTCTACACTATTGTATAAGAGCAATAATATTTTTTTTTTGGGTAAATTGGTTTGTTGCAAAAATGAAATTACCCCTATATCCAACCTAATATTATGTATGTATCGATAATCGGATATTCGATACATTTGATTCTGATATATTTTGGATTTCCTGGCCGAAAAACTGGTTCTGAGAAATGAATAATTTCGATGCCATACCCGATCGAGCAACGCGACGATTAAAATAAAAATAAAGGAAGATCGGTAAATGTTTCGAGAAACGGACGTCCTCCGTGGTTTGCTTGAGGAACGCGCTTCACTTTTCCACCGTACAAGTATTAGGCATTCATATTACTTCAGGAGGTCTAAACAACACGTAGAATAATTTACAGCGGCCTTTTCCGTTTTTTTAATTTGTCTTTTCGATGACAATTTGTATGTTAGGTCGATATTTTTATTGAAAGTAAGTTTATAAATAAAAAATACTCCTATGTCCTGATAATCTTCCTTTTATTTTACTTTGCATATAGCACGATACGGAATAATTATTCCGATGTTATTCCTTCTATATATACCGCAACCGTTTATTTTGTGGTTCATTTTGAGATGATGAAAAAATATTGGGGCAATAAATTAATTATGAAAATCTGGACAACCCCCGAACGCCGAAATTCTCTAAATTTCGATAGCCTCCTGGTGCAACGTGAACGCTTGATAGAAATGGCAAGGAAGGCGGAATGAGCACGAGAGCGAGCGGACTCCGCCAGCAGTTATCAGCCGTTCAGTAGTTATCAGGTGCTCATATACTAAAGAAGATTACTTCAAATATCTACGTGAGAGTTCAAAGCGCTTTGGAGCGGTGCGTCGTGGAATGCATCGAGATTTGCCACACTTATATTTTCAGCACCATCAGTTTGACAGATGTACGAAGAATCTCTAGATCTGCAACATCAGGTAGGCCAACCTAGATGCTCATCCAAATTTGCAGCACATACATTGGCACCTACATTACGCCTACCAAACCGAGTTACGTATCGAGCTTTCGACCAGACTGAATCGAACATACAGTTTGGCAATAAGTGAACAGGTTACCGCGTTTTTTTTACACCGAGTCCGAATTCATCCTCTGTGTCCTCGACCCTATCTTTCTTACTTCAGCACGTCGAGTTCCCCAAGAGCGTGATATTGTTATTGATCATTTGTAATTTCATATTATTATATCGGAGTGTTGGGAATATTATTATAACAAACCGTTTATGCTGGCAAGCACATACATAGTTCGTCACGGTTCTGACTCTGAAACAATCTGACTTTTGGCTTTTACGGTTCTGACTCTGAAACAGTCTGACTTTTGGCTTTTACGGTTTTTACGTCGGCATTTGAAATCTCCTATAACGACATAGACGCCTGGTAAAATGCGAACGGCCGGAGCTCGCGCCTCGTGCGTTGCTTGCATTGCTCTCTTCCATTCTGATTTGGCTCGACCAGCTCAGGTCGCACGCTTACCAAGCGTTCATATTGCGTTAGAAGATTACTAATAGAACCACAGTCTCTCTGTTTACCGGGAAAATATACAAACCTGTAGGTATAACAGACCTAGATTGGATTTCTTAAACCTACATCTCTTTCCGCAAGTGAGAGACATTCAGCATTCTCGTTTAGACCTAAAGCATTCCCGAATCCGATCAAGGGAATCCTTCGTCACGATGTAAGCGGCTTTTATAATTAGTTACTTTATAATCATCTATTTGATTAATTCTAAAAGGTATAATATATGTAATATATAAATAAGATAAAACTACGGCGTGAATTTTGTAGTACCCGACGTTTCGTCACCCGTCATCATTTAGACACCCTAGGGTACCCTAGACAACGACGGCTGCAACGTTGCCGAAACGTCGGGTGCCACAAAATTCACGTGGTAAATTCGTTTTTATCTTATTTACAATGTCAAACAATCGCGATAGTCTCGGATTTCAAACAATTAATGTTATTGTTTTATCTTAAATATTGGGTCAATAATTTATCTATGAAAATAGGTACAATATCGAAAGACCTGGCAGCACGCTGATATTTTCTAATATCCAATAGCCTCCTGGTGCAACATGAACGCTGGACAGACATGGCAAGGAAGCGAATGAGCAGTCAGTCGTCACGAGTGCGAGCTCCGCCAGCAGTTATCAACCGTTCAGAAGTTATCAGGCGCTCATACAATAAAGAAGATTATTTGAAATATCGACGTGAGAGGTAAAAGCGCTATGGAGCGGTGCCCCTTTGTCGGACGTTGACAATCATGAAACGCATCGAGACTTGCAACGTGTATATTTTCAGCACTGTCAGTTTTACAGATGTTCGACGAATCTCTAGGTCTGCAGCCGACCGAAATCATTCAAATTTGTAGTAGATTTACCGAAATCATTCAAATTTGCAGCACCTTATATTCGCGGCATTTTGTTTAACATCATCTGGTAGTGCAGCGACGGCGAGGACACTACTTATTTTTCAACTAGCACACTGAATACTTCTAAAACTTCACGCCAGATTCTAGGCAACACTTCAACAATCTAAAGTAACGTTTTTCATGGCATACCAAATAATCGATTAACTCAGAAATTCAAAGTCCTCCAGGGATGCTTTTAGTATTTTGTAATGGGTGCATACTTCCGTTTCACCTAAATATAGAACCTCCGCCGCAAGAGAATGGAGTCGAGCGGAGGGGGGCTCAACTTACAGCGACCTTTTTCGCGTCAGCGAGAATTAATACATCAGTATAGCTCGACATGCAGATCAGATACCCCCGGTTTTGAACGGTATAACATACATATTACAGCATTTAATTAATTCATTTTAGATACTGAAAAATCTATTTATAGTGAAATTAATTAAATTTGTGATTGAAAATGTCGTTCATCAATTGAGAATGTCCAGTTAACGATCTGGTTTGATCTGGTTGATCAATTAAAGAAAGTTGATATGGACAGGGTTTCATAAAAACGCTACGCCATATTTGATAATTTATGACGTATAATGGTATAAAACCATTGCCGGCATGTCAAGCGTCAGGCATGTCAGCGCATACTGCCGTTCAGTATGTCAAATTTATAAAGAAACATCCATTTATTCCAGCTACCAGATTTTTTCCAAGATAGCAAAGTACAAAGGGGATTTCATAAATATCCTTGTACGAGTATAACATTTCATATAAGGCTTAGTGACAGGCAAAGGGCATTATGATACTCGTATATGAATATATGTGTTGCTATATGTTTTATGGATAGGAAGTTGTCCGGCGAAACTATTTGCAATTTATACGGCAATTTATTTGACTATCTATAATAACATTGATAATGCATGTTTTTTTTATAACGGATTGTTTGTTTTTTGAAAACCCAATAATTAAGCCAATGACAATAATAACATTCAATGATTAGTGCCATCTATCGATTTTTTTATATAGGCTGATTTACATCACAGAAATAATACGGCGAGATAGAATGCCATCTAATCTATCTGAACTTCACGTAGAAACCTGTATACAAAATTAAAAATTAACATCTTATTTAAATAAGATAAGAGCTATGATTTGAAAATTCGACTGTTGTTATATTATTATTTACTTTCGACTCATAGGGTTCCGTACTTCGATAAATACGAGGACACAGTCCAACTTTTGGATTTTACGGTTTTAAAAATCTCCTAAAACGACATAGCCGTCGCCTGCCTGCCTGGCCGGAGCTCGCGCCTCGTGCGTGCTTTTGCTTCTCCTCCATTTTTATCAGGCGTTCATGTTGCGTTAGAAGATTACCAATAGAGAAACACATGTGTAGTTCACCGAGAAAAAAAAACAAAACTGTAGGTATAACTGACCTATAATGGATTTCTAAATTTTAATAAATAAGTAAATGTTATTGTTTTTATTTTCCCGGCCCACCAACCGACCAGGAGGGAAAGAATTTTGAACGCGCCATTTTTTTTTCGAGATGAAGACGGAAATATTTATTTTGAGCCCCATGAGACGATTAAGACCATTTCCAGACTGAAGTATGCGTCTGTGTGTATGTATTCCTCCACAATAGCGCCCATACGCTTAAACCGAATAAGCTGAAATTTGGTATGCAGGAATCATTTGGTCATTGGTAAGAGATGAAAAGATTGTGGTTAGAGACTTGAAATTTAGTACATACACAAATATATGCCTTGTTGGACAGAATCACGTTGTGATTTTTTATTTGGAATATCATATCCGATGCACAAATAATATTTATATTCCGCCGTACAAATGTGGGGAATCAAATATTTTAATTTGCGGCATGGCGCATTTGATATCGCGCGACGCACGTTCGAAATTTAAATCTTCATTGCGTTGTGTCGTTCGTTCGAAACTCGAATCTTTAAAGGTGAATTTTACGACGACGCCCGTTTGCAATTCTATTTTTAAATTGAACGAGATGATGACCTTGGCTAATTGCCGGGAAAGTCTTGGGGTGACACAACCGATTTTTTATATTTTCTTCAATCAGTAGGAATTGCCTCACGGTGAATCTTATAATGTTTTTTTAAAATATATATAGGTTTTGTTTGGCCCTCATGAAAAAATCAAATTGACGTCCTCTTGTCTAGTACATTCGCAAGCCGCCATCTTAGAAAAATACGTAACTGTAAAACAATAGCGGATATCCAGCCTGGATATTGGGATATTTTATTTTACAAGTGATTATTTTACACTAAAAACTAAAGTGACAATTATGTAACATTTTTTAAATATAATGTAACCAAGAAAAAAATTAATCTGTCAGTTGAACATTAATTGTTTTTTTCTCAATAACAAAGATCTATTTATTCTAAACCAAAAACCTAGATGATTTTAAGCTATTGCATAGCTTTTATCGCGGGCCTAGGCCAGCGCGGCGACCGAATGAAGAAATTTCTTAACGAAAATTAATGATTTTAAACTGATAATTACGTCTAAACGAGTACTGCTTACGATTCGAAAAAAATATATGTTAAACAAGAACATGTTTCTAATATTCTTAGCTTTGAATATTTTAGATTTTGTTTATATTACATAGTGTAATTAATTTGTGAAATTAGGTCTAACCGAACACAAAAACGGCTACTACGCAAATACTATCTGGCGTATTATTATGAAACCTGCACCATTTAAAAGATAATTTGATTATCTATCTTTTTATCTACGATTTTTTTCGAATAATCCGTTTTTTTTTGCTTTATCGAATAAAAAATTCGTGCGCGGCGCTCTATCTGAAGACGTTTAAATTATTCCGAATCATTGCTTTCGCAGCCGCAAATGATTCGGAATAATTTCAACGTTTTCCGATAGAGCGCAGTTATCTGCTATCAGAAAAAATAAAATGAATAAAATAAATAAATAATTATAATTGCATAAGTTATTAAAAATGCTATGCAATAGCTTTACCGCGGCAGTCCCCGAGTGCCACACGTATTTTTTTAATGAAATTTTTCGTACCTATAGAATAAATAATCTCCTAATATCCAAAAATATATTTTTCAGAAAAAAATCTAAATCTAAAAAAAACGTTACATAGATTATAGAGGTTATAAATTTTATATTTATAGATAAAAATTTATTTTTGATTTCGGTTCAAATCGAGATGCGGAACGTCCTCCGCGGTTCGCGGTGTTGCTTCACTTCCACCTTACAAGTATCAGGCATTCATATTACTTCAGGAGGGCTGAGCAACACTTGGTATAAATAAGTTACAGCGCCCTCTGCCGCCTCTATAAACTATCACGAGTAACGCATCGGCCAAAATTAAGACCGTGTAATAATAGTGCCTACGCTTTTCGCTAGATGGCTGTACATATTTGGTATCTTCTGTAATAACATAAACGCCTGATAAAAGGGAACCTAGCGGTGCTCGCTTTTCGTTCTCAGCAATTCATTCCCGCCTTCGCTTTTCGCCTTTCATCCGCTACCCTGCCATTTATATCAAGCAATCATTTTGCGGCAGGAGGTTTAGTTATCAAGAATGCAAGGTGAGATGAGATGATTAAATTATATTATCAATATAGGAATAATATGTACGTCTTTTTAAAGTAATGAAAATCCATTGAATTTTTTCATTTGTTCTGAAAACTAGAAGTGTTCGCATTGGTTTCAAAAATTTGCCAGTAGAGAGGGCGTTTGATTCTATTCTGAGGCAACAAAACGAGCGATTGATTTTTTTCTAATTTCGCTACTGTGCAAACCAACGCACAAACAAATGTTCTAATTAATACGTTATGGGTATCTTTATTGATTAACTTGCGTTTGTGCAACATCGAAAACGAAAATACTGTTTTGCCTCAAATGCTATATCTTGAGAGAAAGTAGTTCCTAGTTATATTGTCGTAAAAAAATATGTGTTTTTATTCGCTAGGTACCTTATTTATTTACCATATTAAAAAAAAAAATACGCGTGGCACTCGGGGACAGCCGCGGTAAAGCTATTGCATAGCATTTTTAACAACTTATGCAATTATAATTATTTATTTATTTTATTTATTTTATTTTTTCTAATATCAGATAACTGCGCTCTATCGGAAAACGTTGAAATTATTCCGAATCATTTGCGGCTGCGGTAGCAAATGATTCGGAATAATTTAAACGTCTTCCGATAGAGCGCCGCGCACGAAGTTTTTATTCGATGAAGCAAAAAAACCGGATTATTCGAAAAAAATCGTAGATAAAAAGATAGATAATTAAATTATCTTTAAAATGGTGCAGGTTTCATAATAATACGCCAGATAGTATTTGCGTAGTAGTCGTTTTTGTGTTCGATTAGACCTAATTTCACAAATTAATTACACTATGTAATATAAACAAAATCTAAAATATTCAAAGCTAAGAATATTAGGAAAATGTTCTTGTTTAACATATATTTTTTTTGAATCGTAAGCAGTACTCGTTTAGACGTAATTATCAGTTGAAAATCATTAATTTTCGTTAAGAAATTTCTTCATTCGGTCGCCGCGCTGGCCTAGGCCCGTGATAAAGCTATGCAATAGCTTAAAAGTTAAACATTTTTGCACATTATAACAATTTTTGTAACTTATTTTATATTTTAAGCTATTGCATAGCTTTTATCGCGGGCCTAGTAGGCCAGCGCGGCGACCGAATGAAGAAATTTCTTAACGAATATTAATGATTTTAAACTGATAATTACGTCTAAACGAGTACTGCTTACGAATCGAAAAAAATATATGTTAAACAAGAACATATAACTAATATTTTTAGCTTTGAATATTTTAGATTTTTTTTATATTACATAGTGTAATTAATTTGTGAAATTAGGTCTAACCGAACACAAAAACGACTACTACGCAAATACTATCTGGCGTATTATTATGAAACCTGGACCATTTTAAAGATAATTTAATTATCTATCTTTTTATCTACGATTTTTTTCGAATAGTAGTTTTTTTTCGAATAATATCCGGTTTTTTTGCTTTATCGAATAAAAAATTCGTGTGCGGCGCTCTATCGGAAGACGTTTAAATTATTCCGAATCATTTGATTCTGCAGCCGCAAATGATTCGGAATAATTTCAACGTTTTCCGATAGAGCGCAGTTATCTGATATCAGAAAAAATAAAATAAATAAATAATTATAATTGCATAAGTTGTTTAAAAAATGCTATGCAATAGCTTTACCGCGGCAGTCCCCGAGTGCCACACGGTTTTTTTTTATATTTATAGGTAAAGAAGGTGTCACAGGCGTCGAATAATCTAACTAGCCCTTGCGATCGCGCTAAAACAATCGCCTGATTTTGTTTATAAATAAATTAAAATAATAAATCAATAAGCATACAATAAATACATCGTAGGAGGGGATAGAATGAATCTGCGTTTTAGTGAGCATGGTGAGCATCGGCTTCTTGTGCATACCAGGCGTTCATAAAATATAAAGGTGTAAAACAGCTTCTACCGCAAATGCAGCAAAGGTTGCGGCACGGTGACCCACCAAAAGAGCTCTTCTCCTTCGGCGACATAAACGCCTGATAAAAATCGACTTGCGGTCATCCCATTTGGCTTGTTTCCTTCTTTCATTTGGTTGCCACTTTTATCAGGCGGTCATGTTGCGTTAGGAGTTTATCGATAGAAAATAAATCGACGTGGGTTTCTGTTTCTCAGTATAAATAAATTAGAATAATATGAGTGTTTGTAACAAAATAAAACACAAATGTTGATACGGAAACAACGATAAATTGAATCGAATTAGTAATTATTTTTCACAAATTATTCCACTGCGATCAACATTCGCATTGATTGTGTCACCTCAACTTTCCTTGCAAGAATCCTAAAGTGCTCTCTAGACTCTAGACGATCAAGCATGCTTGTCAAGCTTCGCGTCGCGGGCTGGGAGGGGATCGTAAACCGCAAAAAATATGCAAATATTTCCTGCTGTCTGGTCTGGTCTTATTTATCAAAGCTTTTGTCATTTTACAAAAAATTACACATATTATACAAAAAACTTTTGTCATCATCAAAGAATCTCTAAATAGCAGAAATAAACCAGTTTTATACAAATAAAATATATGTATCAGAAAGGAACCATTACACTTTTTAAGGCTTTTCTCTTAAATCCATAGTTTTATCATTTTCATTTATACAGTAGCAATAAATATGATATGATATCAAAAAATAAGAATACATGTAATAAAGCTTCGCCCTCAAAATGTTAAAAGAGATTTTAAACATTTTTGAGTTTCTGACAGTTAGTCCCGTTCTGCGTACTACCGTCCAATTATTTCATCCCCTATTTTAACAAAGTTTAAGAATAAATACAATAAATGCGATTCTCGATTCGCCAGCCATACACGCTTCTTGTACCGTCAGTGAACGCTAGCCTACAAAGCAACAACAACACCTCCGACGCTAACATAAACTCCTGATATGACCGACGGTCGGTGGCTTCATTGTTTGTCACTTTCGGTCGTCCACGTTTTTGCTTTTTTCTACCAGGCGATCATGTTGCACCAGGAGGTTCGAATCCAACTCAACCATTTTAGGAAACACTGCGATTATTATGAATGGATTGTATGCTATTCTTAATTCTTGATTGCAAAATTGTATAAAATCATAAAGGCGATTATTTTGAAAGCAATAAAACGGTTTCTTCAAAATAATAAATTAGTTCTTAGTTTTTGTAAAATCTTAAAAGGCTATCAAGTGACTTGATTTTATTCATCGATGAGGGTAAATATTATTGCGCACTCGATCTTTGAAAAACCCGTCTGTATGCACCCAGATAAGACATCTAAATAAGCCTCGCTATCTCATGATAGTCGCTAAGAAAAGTACCTATCCAGGAACCTCGAATTCAAAGAGAAATTTATGCCAATTGCTCGCCAGTGTACGATTCGACAACTACACCTCCGACGCTAACATAAACGCCTGATGTAAAGTAACCGAGAAACTAGTCCCAGTGGGGAATTTTCGTCCGTTTTTTGCTTCAGGCGTTTCGAAAATTAATTTCATGCAGCAGCAGCAGCAATCTTTCGTCGCAACAACACTTGAATGCGATTCTCGATTTGCGAGGCACTAATTTAATCTCAGTTAGCACTCTTTCAACCTTAACAACCCTCTGATGCTAACATAAACGCCTGATGTGACCAAATCCACCGGTGGCGTTATTTTCGCCGTATTTTCCTTCCGCGTTTCTTGCTCATTCATACCAGGTAATCATGTTGCGTTAGGTGGTACAATTCCGACTACACAGCGATTTTGAGAATAAACAGTATAAATATAACTGGTATTCTCGATTTGCTATGTTCATGCCATATTTATCATATTTTTCATGCATTTTGTTTTTTCGATTTTTTTAAAGGCATTTTAACGAAACTTTAATTTTTAAAATTGTAGTTTGCGAATAAACAGTATGAGAACATACAGCATAGATGGTAAGTTTGAGAATAAACAGTATAAATGGTAAACTCTATTTGCCAGTTGAACGACTTTTTAAAAGGTATTTTAGCGAAACTTTAATATTTCAAATATGAATTTAAATTGCCCACTATACTTGTACACATACAAAATACAAAAAATATAATTTAGTCTAAAATTGGCAAAATCTGATTGCAGTTTTTTTTGTCTTTTTTGATTGTTTGTGATATGATATGTTTATGATAAGATTTTTTTGATTAACTGCCAATTATTACAATTTATAAAGAAACAAATGTAGAAACCTTGCCCAGTCACAAAACTGAGAATAACTCGTTCTAGGGTAGTCAGCATGACTTTCTATACGTGGAATTTCTATACGTCATATGATACTTAACATTATAACGGTAGCTTGAGATAACATCTGGCTGTGATGTGCGATCGCCAAAGCCTTGCCACACTCGTTTAAATGCTATACGCGTCACAGTAACGCGCATTAAACGAGTCCGATGCACATTAAACGAGTAACGAGCATAAAATAGTTAAACTGTCAAACACTTCAGTAGAGTCTGGCGAGGTTTAGGTGATTATGAACATCACCAGATATGTTTTTTCCGTGGAATTATAGAATCAATTATCATCTACAAAAATTACAATACAGTACAATTTATTTATTTCATATTACATATCTCTTCTAAGGTTACATAAGGGAAAACAATTACTTTCTAATTAAATAAAGCGACAAGTTGATTCATCTGAATCCCATGCAATTCGAGGCACGTCACACATCTAACTAGGCTTACACATGTGCCTAGATGTGCGATTAATTTTGTCTAATATCTAGATCCCACCAGACGCATTCCGCGACTCCTTAAAGTAGCCAGACTTTTTTCAAATGATAATCTGTGATAATATCAATATGTATTATGTTTTAAACGTGTAAAATTAAGGGCAATGTATCCGTGATTCACATAGATTTTTTCCGTTTTTGTGATTGTTGAAATATTTCCCCCAGACTAGCTTAGTTCAACTGTAAATAAGCCAGATTGCTTTTTTTGTGCATTTAATGATCGACTCTAGTGAATGGAAAGATTTATAAACTGGGAAAATTATACTACAATTTGATTGTAGTTCCCGCCAACGCCCACATCGCATAATCCTTGCCAGACTCGGAATTTCTTGACTAGCATCAAAATAGACCAGATTTAATTACATTCACGAATTGGAAAAATAAGTCCAAAAATATTACTACTCCCGACTAGAAAAGTGCTCGCCAGTCACCAGTGTATGAAAAAACCCTCCAACGCTAACATAGACGCCTGATATAACTGAAGCGAACGGTGGCTCCTTTTCTTCGTCGTCGTCGCCGTTGTCGTCCGTTTCGTACCAGGTAAATTATGTTGCGACGGGGGGTGTAATTCCTATTGCAAATTGGCGGTATGTATAATACTAAAAAGATATAGGGCATAGAAATGCCACGATTTATTATTGCAGGATGGAACCAAGCCGAAGCTTTTTTTTATATTTTTGTTACTAAATTACTGGTGTTTTTTGTATTTTTTCATTATTTCTACTTTTATGGTTTTCGTTTTTTTTTATATTTTTCCTTTAGTTTCTGAAATTCTATGTTATTTTGTTATTTAGATTTTTTAATAGACTTATTTATAATTTTGTTTGTAAGTGTAAATGTAATTTTATTTGAAATAATTTTATTGGAAATGTAATTTCTATGCCCAGATCAGGTTTTTGACAATAAATACTAACTTACTTACTTACTTACTTGAAGCAGTACCTAAATATTAAGTCCGCTATACCAACGAAACCACTCAACAGTCAACAGACACTTTTATATTTTTTTATACCGCAGAAAAGATCAATGATTCGTGGTTCCTTTCTGATACAATTTTGAATACTCTCTTCTCTCTGCTTTTAAATCTGAAACTGCAGAAGAAACCAAATTTAGCTTGGTTCTGTTTTGTCATTATATATCAAAGAATCTTTAAATCGCAGAAATTAAGCAATTTTATCTAGATGAACTAAATTGGAAAGGAACCATCACACTTTTTATGGCTTTTCTCTGAAACCCATAGTTATATCATTTTTATTTTTACTATAAGAGTAGCAAAATATATGATACGATATATCAACAAAACAAGAGTCAATTTAATTTTTAAAATTAAACAAACCATTCATGGTCGAAATGCCGACAGATTTTTCACACTTTGGGTTTCCGACAGTTGGGTTGCCTGCCTACTATACCGTCGAATTATAATTTCCCAATTTAAACGTAGTTTGAGAATAAATACAATGAATGCAATTCTCGATTTGCCAGAGCGATACACGCAAAGTTCATCATACGTCGCGTCAGTGCTCGCTAGCCTACAAAATCAATAACAACAACACCTCCGACATAACATAGACGCCGAATCCACCGAATAGACCGGTCGGTCGGTCGGTCGGTCGGTGGCTTGTTGTCACTTTCGTCGTCCACGTTTTTGCCGTTTCCTACCAGGCGATCATGTTTAACCAGGAGGTTCAATTCGAACTATTTTGCGAAGCATTGCGAGGATTGAGAATAAACTCGATTTTCTAACGATCCACGCAGTCTTTCTTGAAATATTGAAACCAAATACAATAACCCCCCCCCCCCCACCCCTCTCTCCTCCCATACTCCCCACCCCAGTGGGGTCGGCACCGCATTGATATTTAAAAAATGTACGGGCAAGAGCAAGAGAGACAGGTACATTAGACACATTATGTTGGTTAACGTGTAGAGCGGGCATAAAGAATATACTTACATTTATATGTGCGTATATAAATATATATGTGTGTATCATTGACTCACATCAATACCCTGTGTCAATACGGTGCGTTTGGGGCGGTCGGGCATTTTTTCTAGGGCGGTTCTGTACATCATACTATATAGTCTATTCCACGAATAAAAGGACGAAATATTAACATTGATGGCCGACGCAATCGTCCGTTTCTATAACGACCGCAGGTTGAAACTGTTTCAATCCGGTTATGGTTATAATCATTGGTCGCAAAACGTTGTCTACCCAACCGAATTCGATCTGGTTTTTTCCAGGTTGTAGGTTACTTATTCCCGATAGATGTCTAAAGGGACCCGAACGTTGTAGAAACACGTTTGAGCTAGTCAAAAAAAAACGAAAAACTTGCAAGTATGGAAGTGACTTAAAGAAATAAAACGATAACATGTTCTTTTTCAATTTCCATCCTAAAATCAATATCAAGGAGCCAATTGATGCGCGAACCTAAAAAAAACTGGGGTCACCTTATCCTTACATAGTATAAAATGCAATCTGACCGCCTGTGTGTGTGTTAATAACTCGAGAACCACTGGTCATATTTAGATCGGGTTTTCTTTTATGTAGCTTGTATATTCCGATTGGTTGTAGGCTATATGAAATATACATATGTTGAATAGTTTCCGACTTCTACAAAATTTCAGACAAATCAGAGGTAGAAAAAAGTGTCAATTCCAAAATTTTAAAGTATAAGAATATCTCAAGACTAAAGGTATAACTTTTTTTATTTTTATTTGAAAATTGATATTAGATAGTGAGTTGGTAATTATGTCAACTATCAATGATTATTCGTTTTCAAGTTATAAGAAAAAAAAATGTTACGTAGGGCTAAAATGAAGCAATGAAAAAACTGCTTTTGCAAATTATAACCGAATGTATGAATGATTTAAGTAGATCTACAGATTGATGCATATTTCGCCCACATATTTCGCGTTTTAAAAAAAAATACAAACAGAGCTGCCATGGAATTCGCCGCCGCCGAAGTCAAGCTGATAATAAAACATTTTTTTTCACTTCTGGGGGTGAGCGATGGATTCCGGACTAACGACCGGCTGTGGTAGGTTTAGGACAGCTGTCTTGCCACATGCGAGCGTTCACCTTACCACCCATTCACTCCCCATTCAAAACCATAGAATTTGAGATGCTGAGATGAATTTGAGATATGTTATTTATATTTTCGTAAAATTTGTCATTTATATTGTGAAAACAGTGGCAGCTTAGAAATTGACGTAGAAGTTTGTAAAAAAAATAAACTTTAAAGTGGAGGTTTTCGATGGATGATTTTTTTACGATTTTAGTAAAGTCAACATGCATAGAATGGCCTTTTCCTTTTTTTAGTGAAGTGCCGTCACAATAAACTGTTTACGATTGGTTTGCAGAATTTCGTCGTGGCCGTGCGTCCACGCGCAGCGCGATTGATGAAGATCGGCAACTGACACAGTGAGATAGACGCATCCTTAGGCATATCGAAGACTGTAGAATATCAACATCTAGCTGTGAAAACGATCCGTTCGCGATAGATTCCGCAAAATTTAACCAAAGTCTAAAAACAGCGGTAACATAAAACTTGTGTCAATCGGTAACATAAAAATTAGAAATGTCAAAAATTCGACCAAGGAATTAAAATCAGTATACAACGTTGGGGACTAAGCCGACGAACTTGCTAATACGGGAGCAAAGGGAACGTTATACGGCCCTGAACCTTGCTGTGGCGTACCAAAAAGCCTTGCAAACCTAATGCTCAAACAAATTAGTTTAGAACAATCCGTCAACCACTGGAACAACACGCCAGGGTTGAATCATTCCAAAGCGCTAATTAAGGCTTACGACCGTAAGACGGCCCGTGAGGCCTTATCGCTAAATAGGAACAATATACGCATACTGGCGAGGGCGCTCACGGGGCATTGTGGCCTGAACAAACACATGTTCAACCTCAAGCTCCGAGACACAAAAATGTGCATCTTCTGCCAAGGAGCAGAGGAAACTCCCTAGCACCTCATGTGCGAGTGTGGCCCGCTGATGCGTAAAAGATACACCCACTTGGGTGGTCATTACCTCCAACCTGAGGAGGTAAAACAATCTGGCGCCAAAAGCCTGCTGCGGTTCTTCTAAATGACACAAGGCTTAGCGCAGAACTATAGTAGGTGGCGAACACAATAGATCAGCAATGGTCGCAGTGTTACAAGGCTCATAAAGACCTTAGAAAAGCCCCACTCAACAAATAAAAAACAGGGGACGAAACTAATATATTCGTAAGAACGGGTAACTAAGCAACGATACAGCGTTTGGATGTTCCAAGATGAACCGAATCCCACCAAAGTAGTACGTTAACGAACACTTCTAAGAAAATAATGGATTGTTTCTTCGGTTGTACCGGATATAGCGCCACCATTCCTTTAGAGGATAAAAGAATGGTTAAAGCAGAATGGTATTTTATAATTAGTTGTCAAGAAATCATCTACAAAATCAGGAACAAAAACCAAAAACCTCGAATCATTTTTCGTAATGACAATGCCAGCTCGCACAGACCACGTCGATAAACATCGAATTAATCTCTCATTTCCCGTATTCAGAAAATATGTGTGGCCAAATAAAATATGCGTGATCAGCGATTTTCATCACCCCAAGATGCTGTTGAAGCCTTCAAACACAATGTTTTTGAGATACCTTTTTCGATGTGAAAAATTCTCGAACCACACTTTCGAGGTGGTTGGAGAATTGGTTTGAACGCATGCGGTATTAATCTTAAAGGCGAATATATTGAAAAGCAATAAAATAGTTTCTTTAAAAAAACGGTTGTCTGTAAAGTCGGTTTACTGACGATAGTTGAACGTGACAACGTCATAAGAAAATACTGATGGAGTGGTTGCATTTTTCAAAAGAAAATTTTAATTTTATTTCTTTGATAGATATTTTGTATGGATATAGAGAAGGAGGTAAATGGAAATCACAATTGAATTGATCAAGTTACATTTATTTGTACGCATAAATACAATTATGTAAATTTTTTTTTTGGGACGCCTCAGAGCGAGGTAACGCCGCATGAGTCATGTTTTTTCGTGCGTGCAGCCGGCTCCATCGAATTATAAGACGTTGTCACGTAAAAAAAACGTTCATAGCTCTTGTAAAAACTTAAAGGCAACCCAATGGGAGTTTTGGGTTTTATTAATTGATGAGGGTAGGTACCATTACTTAATCTTCGATAGACCCGTCTGTATCCATCCAGACTATTAAATAAGCTATCTCGTCATAGGCCACTAAGTAAAGTCTTCGGGAACCTCGAATTGAAAGAGAAAACCGCCAGCGTACGATCCGACAAACAACACCTCCCCGAAGCTAACATAAACGCCTGATGTAAGTAACCGAAACTATTATTCGTTCCATTTTCGTCCGTCTGCTTTTCTCGTCCGCTTTTGTGCTGCGTCGTACCAGGCGATTATGTTGCGTCAGGAAGTTAATTCCTACTGCGCGCCAAATAAAACGGCTTTGGATGCGATTCACGATTTGCCAGCGATGCGCAACCGAATTCTATTCGATCAAGCTTAATGACCTCCGCTGCTAACATAAACACCTGATGTGGCCAAATCCACTGGTGACTCTTTGTTGTCTTTTTCGTGGTCCGCGTTATCGAACATGGTTCCCCAGGAGGTTCAATTCCGACTAAGCAACTTTGAGAAGAAACAGTAAATGGTGTTCTGGATTCGCCACATGCACGCCAAGTTTTTCTTACAATATTGAAGATATTTTGAAAGGTTCCCGAAACTAATATCCCAAATATGTATTTAAAAAACCCTCTATACATACAATAATTACAAAAATATATCTTAGGGTCATCAAACTTTTACCATGTTAAAAAAATTGCAATATCCGATTTCCGATATCCGAATTTAGGTTATTTATTTTTAAGCTATTGCATAGCTTTTATCGCGAGCCTAGCTAGGCCAGCGCGGCGACCGAATGAAGAAATTTATTAAAGAAAATTAATGATTTTGAACTGATAATTACGTCTAAACGAGTACTGTTTACGATTCGAAAAAAATATATGTTAAACAAGAACATTTTCCTAATATTCTTAGCTTTGAATATTTCAGATTTTGTTTATATTACATAGTGTAATTAATTTGTGAAATTAGGTCTAACCGAACACAAAAACGACTACTACGCAAATACTATCTGGCGTATTATTATGAAACCTGCACCATTTTAAAGATAATTCATGTATCTATCTTTTCATCTACGATTTTTTTCGAATAATCCGGTTTTTTTGCTTTACCGAATAAAAAATTCGTGGGCGGCGCTCTATCGGAAGACGTTTAAATAATTCCGAATCGTTTGCTACCGCAGCCGCAAATGATTTGGAATAATTTCAACGTTTTCCGATAGAGCGCAGTTATCTGATATCAGAAAAAATAAATTGCATTGCATAAGTTGTTAAAAATGCTATGCAATAGCTTTAACGCGGCAGTCCCCGAGTGCCACACGTATTTTTATTTAAATATTTTAATTTCCATATATGAACTGTCAATTATTAAAATTTATAAATAAACAAATGACGAAACCTTGCCCAGTCACGCAACTGAGAATAACCCGTTGTAGGGTAGACAGTACGACTTTCTATACGTGGAAATTTCAGGAAAAGATCCATAAAAGTAAAAAGTCAAAATTATACCTATAAGAATATCCTTGTATCCAATAAAAAATTAATGGTAGGATAAAAAGAAAAATAAAATGTAACATCAAATGGAAATATACCTACATTCAAAAAATCTCCGAAATAAAATAGGAAATAATAATATCATATGAATATAAATAAATCTATCACAGATTACATTTTGTTACATTGTGATTGCACAAATGTTAATCAAAAGTAAAATGTTGAAATGTCATTGGAAAATTAAGATCACTAATAAGTACATTTAAAATGAAGTATGTAAAATGAACATTTTTGAAGTATGTACAATGAACATGTTTAATATATATGTAAATCAGCTGATAAAAACAAAAAAAAATATAATAATAATAATCCCAGTATTTTGAAATACTAATGGCGTATTAATTTTTATATCATTACTAAATATGTTGTATATTCTAGGCGCAATAAAAGTAACAACCTTTGCCCAAACGACGTTTTCATCTGGGTACAATTTCATTATTATAAAAAATATCCGGTTGCCCTGCGGCTTCCTATTTCACTATTTAACCACCCTACATTTGGTTTATTATTCAAAAAGAATGTAAAAAAATACGTGTGGCACTCGGGGACTGCCGCGGTAAAGCTATTGCATCGCATTTTTAACAACTTATGCAATTATAATTATTTATTTATTTTATTTTTTCTGATATTAACTGCGATCTATCGGAAAACGTTGAAATTATTCCGAATCATTTGCAACTGGGGTAACTTGATATTTGAAACTAAAAAAGAAAATTCTTGTTTCAATTGTTGTTTCATAGAAATAATCCTATTCTTGTTAATTTAATTAAAGATACGGAACCTCGGAGCGCGAGTCGAACTCGCATAACGGCGGCGGTGAAGACGAACAGGCAAAGTGGCCACGGCACACCTGGATGCCGTGTATCAGGCGTTCATACAACAAAAAAGACCGTCAACCAAAGCAGTATCTGGCTTGGCGTACGAATGCCATCTGTCCGCGTTTTTTTAAATTCAGGCCTCTGTTACCGAGAAACAATATTTTGTATCTAGGTCCATTGTCACTAAAAAAAATTTGTTGTCTTTCCAGGCAACCAGACAACCCCTCCCCCCAGCGTGCCAAATATCGCAAGATACAAAACAGGTCTTTTTGTTACAAAACATATTTTTTTCATTCCCATTAAATTATTTGTATTTATTTACTCGTATAATAGGTATTTAATGTTCGAATACAATTATACCTGAAACTGCAAGATAATAACGGCAAAACCATACTGACTGGTCAGATCCGATCAGACCTCTCGCTGAATGACCGGAACGACCATTATTTCATCTCCGCTCGTTGCGGAGAGGGCGTGAGACTCCTTTGATTAATAATTAGTGGACTGTACAATAATTACTCACGCCTTAGTTCTTCTTCGATATCCTGAGTCGAAACTGCGATTTTCCCCTGGAGATGAGGATGATGGTGATTAGGAGAGCAGGTGATTGACGAAACCTTGCACTGAATTTTAATGTCTTTATTTGATTCAAGGTACACGTACACATCAATCTCGATACACGACTGAACACATTTCCAACATTATTGCCCAGAGTTAATATGAATGTCTATTTTATACGAGCTAAGACAGTTTTCCGATCGGCCACCTATTTGCGGCGCTCTCAAAATCTTACTGACTGACTGACGAGTTCAGCGTCAAAAAACAGCTGACCAACTCGTCTATGCCCCTTGGTCCGGGATTGGCTATACTCGGCACCGGCTAGCAACAAAAAAATACATACCACGCCCCTTCGAAGACACGAGGGCGTGTGAAACTTAGGCTTAAATGTGTTTTCAGAAAATCTTAATATTTCAAATTCAAACATAATATGCTAGGTTCTATCAACTGTCTAAAATAACTATAAAGATAATATCAGCTACATATAACGAGCGAGAAACATTTTAATTTAAATTGTACAGGCAAGTTTTAACATAGACTTATTCTAGCGTTAATTTTATTTATAAAATATGTTATATGAAGGGTCCGTCGCTTTCTCATGTACTCGAGTGGGAGACACAATACTTTTATAGCGCTTCAATCGCATATTTTGGTTTTTGATTATGGCCCTTTTAAAGACCACCCCAGAGCACCTACCCCTCCGCTGCCGCCAATAATTTACGGCTCTTGTTTCTAGACGGACCTTTTTTTTTCCTTTTTCCAGGCGGACGAGACAGTTTACCAGCTGATGAATGGCTTCCTTGGTCTATTGTTATTATGCCACTGTTAGACCCTCGGCCGTCGTAATTTCTGAACCCTCATCCCTTTCTCAGAACCCCGGCCTTGCCCCATTCGAGTATGTAATATATTAACCATATTTTAATCTCGGGGTGGCCTCCACGCCGTTTGAAGTTTCTTTATTGGACGAATTATCTGGTATTTATTTAAAATCTGTAAAATTTATTTATAGCACGACTGGCTTCCGACAGGTTAACCTATTTTTAACTTTATTTTTAATATCTAACTAATCGCGGAGTTTTATTATGTAAATCATCCATTTTCCCCCCTTTTGGCATCTTTGTTTGTCGATTCGATGCCAAAAGCTCCTTAAGATTATTTACATTACTATAAGTTGTTTTCCTTACTTATTCAATAATAACCTATTTTTACGTTCTTATGTCTGCGCTTCCGTTGTCAGCTTAACTAATTTACCTATTGTTCTACGATAAATCTTGCCTCCTGCCCTGACATCTACTCTCCTTACGACTTTCTGCTTGTCTGGGTAAATCGCCTCAATTCGTCCCCGAGTCCATTTACCCCGCTCCATGGAGGGATCCAGCAATAGTACTAGGTCTCCGACCTCCAGAGATTTTTGCGGGACCTTCCACTTAGGTCGTTGCACCATCGTAGGTAATACCTCGCGCTTCCACCGGTGCCAAAATGAATCTGCCATCGCTTGTGTCTGTACCCATTGCCTCCTGCTGTTTACCTTATCGACCTCATATTCCCCCATGGCTGAAGTTCCCCCTGCATGTCCTAGTAGCAAGTGATTAGGAGTTAGGGGCGCCTCGTCTCGACTATCATCGGTGACGTGTGAGATCGGTCTCATATTCAGAATTAACTCCACCTCGGCTAGTAAAGTTCTCAGAACCTCCTCCGGTGGAGCTCTTTCCTTTAACACGGCTTCTAAAGCCCTCTTGGTCGATTTAATCATTGATTCCCAACCGCCTCCATGACTCGGTGAAACAGGCGGGATGAACTTCCACGTAATTTGTTCATTACTGAGGCGATCTCGAATTTCTTCGTTATTGATTTCGGAAACCGCTTTTTTCAATTCAACGCTCGCTTTCTTAAAACTCGCGCCATTGTCTGACATAATGATTTGCGGTTTACCGCGCCTAGCTATGAATCTACGTATTGCTTGCATAGCCGAGTTTGTGGACAGGTCGTGTGCCAATTCTATGTGAGACGCGCGGCTACTTAAACAAGAGAATAATAAACCATAGCGCTTTTCAGGCCTCCTGCGCACCGTGACGTACATAGGACCCCAAAAATCAACGCCAACCGACGCGAAACACCTAGAATGTGCATTGATACGTTCAGCTGGTAGCTGACCCATTATCGCGGTCATTGGTTTAGATTTTCGCATAGTGCAAGGTACGCATTGAAATATAAGTTTTTTTATCGTGGCTCGCGCGCTTATTAACCAGAATCTCTGACGTAGGACAGAAAGTACTAGCTCTATTCCGCCGTGCGCAGTCTCTTCGTGCGTTCTTTTAATCAATAATTGAGTATATAAATCTCGGCCGTCGAGTACCATAGGGTGTTTGGTATCGTACGATACCCCGGGAGCGTTATCAATTCTCCCGCTGATTCGAATTATACCCCGTTGGTCGACATGCAAATTGAGACCGTGCAGCCTGCTATCTTTCGACAAGATCCTTTCCTTTTTTATCATATCAATTTCCCTGTTAAAACACCTCACTTGAGATTCTTTTATGAGAGCGAGTTCAGCGCGGCCGATATCTAGCCCGTCCAAACCGCCCAGTTCCGCCTCTTTCTTATGTTTTTGACAAAATTTCATTACATAGGCCATCGTACGTACGATTCTACGATGTTGTGAGAATCTACCCACGTTTATAAGGCTAGTCGGTTCGGTTCTCAGCGCCAGGACGGCTATTGGTTTAAACTCTAACGCTTTCTTTTCACTTTCGTTTGGCTGTGGCGGTATTTCAGCTGGCCACTGGTCCCGCCGGCCGCGTAAAAAATTTGGCCCGTTCAGCCAACGGCTGTTCGAAGACATATCGATTGTTGTTACGACGCGAGTCGCGTCATCTGCCGCATTGCTTTTCCCATCGAGCCATCGCCATTCAGATGGTTGCGTTAAATCGTCCAGGGCCCCTAGTCGATTTGCCACAAACTGTTGATGGTTTTCACTCTGAGATCTTATCCACCACAAGACGTTAGTGGCATCTGTCCACAGGATCTTTTCATGAATACCTATAGCTTGTTCCTTTATAATTTTGTCTGCTAGCTGCGCCCCCAATAGCGCCGCAGTCAGCTCCATTCTAGGTATAGTCAGTCCCTTTAGTGGCCCTACTCGAGTTTTACTCGCTACGAATGACACGATTATTTCTCCGTTTCCTCGCTCAATTCGTAAATAAGCGACGCCACACATAGCTTGTATTGACGCATCACAAAACACGTGTAATTCTCTTTTTTCGGTAGGATCGCGGGTTGTACCCAGATGCCTCGGGATCCGCACATTTTGAGCCATTTGCAGTGTTTTCAGCCAGTCTCTCCAGCTATGGAGTACTTCTGGTGGAACCGGTTGGTCCCAGGTCACGCCACTCGCCCATATTGACTGCATTATGACCTTTGCCCTCAAAGTTATGGGGCTCAGCAAACCTAAAGGGTCCCATAATGACATAATGAGCCTTAACGCCTCTCTCTTAGTGGGAACCCCGATTCCTGTCTTTAAATTATCGCCCAGTTTTTCCATACGAAGGTTAAAAGCCAGCTCATCGGTCGCCGGCATCCACACTAAACCAAGTAAACGCTGAGCACCAAGTTCGTTTTTCTCTAGCGCAATCGTCTTGTTGCCGCATTCTTCCCGCTGCAAAACATCCAGTACTTCGGGATCATTGCTCGCCCAGCCGGTCAATTTAAAGTTACCTTGCTCATTGATCCAATTAATATCTTTGATTAATTTCCGTGCCTCTGTCGCCGTTTCTGCTCCATGAATAAGGTCGTCCATATAAAAATTATTAATTATAGCTGCTGCAGCCTCCGGATATTGATCTCGGTATCTCTCTGCGTTTTTAATACGCACAAATTGGGCTGAGGCGGGGGAGGAACGAGACCCGAATATTAGGGTTCTCATCCGAAAGGTTATGGGTTCGATGTCTTTACGGTTACCTCTCCAAAGAAATAGTTGTCGGTAGCTATCGTCTTCCTTTATCCGTATCCGTAAAAACATATCGGCGATGTCAGCGGTAAACCCGATCGCGTGTTCGCGAAACCTGCCTATTATTCCTACTATATTATTGAAATAATCCGGGCCGGGCAATAGTTGTGTATTTAAGGACACCCCGTGCACTCGTGCAGCGGCGTCGTGAACAATTCGCACCTTCCCCGGCTTGGCGGCATGGCTCACCCCAAGGTGAGGGAGAAACCAAATATTTTCACGCCCCGTCAAACCGTCCGGAGGTACTTCTTCGGCGTAGCCCGCCTTTATATATTGACTCATTCTTAGGCAATATGCTTTTTCATATTCCGGGTCTTTTTCCATTTTCTTTTCCACTGAGTTCAACCTCGCGAGCGCGAGCGGTCTACTATCAGGTAGTCGTCTTCGGTCATCGTTCCATAATAAACCAGTTGTCCAAACACCGTCTTTTAGAGAAGTGGTTGCTTCCAGTAATTCTTCTGCCCTATTTACGGCCGCCGTTTTCCTTTGTTTAGCGGGCCACATTTGCTCTAGATTAATATTTTCTTCTAGCAAAGCGTTTAGTAACGAATCATCGCTGTTTCCATTAATGCAGAAATTATAAACCGTCTCTTTCGGGCTATTAAACGAACTTCCCCCGATCGGTACCCAACCTAACTTTGTTTGTGATAGGTGTAACTCGTTGTTTATGCGCGAAACATTACGCGAAACCATCAGGTCTCCGCAGTCCGCTCCTAGTAATAATTTAGGTTGCACGCCGATCAGCTGTTTTGCCTCGTACGCGGCAACGACCGCCCGCCGTGTTCCTTTGCCTGAAAAACACTTTAACGTCGGAAGGTCCAAATTTTTCACGCTATATCCTTTCACCTCAAAAGGCCGATTACTCAATGCGCCCTTAATTGTAAAGTTTACAGCCTCTGCATCTTGCGTAGTGACTCTCATCCCTTTCACTCCGGCAACTTCTATCGAGCTTCTCAAACCCCCGATTCCTAATTCTTTTGCTATTTCCTGATCTAATAGCGTGATCGTGGAGCCGCTATCAAGAAGGGCGTATATACTCTTCTCCCCGCAAGGTCCTATTATTTTAATAGGTAATACTTGTAAAAGTACTCCGTTATAAGCTACGGTATTTGCGACAATATCCCGTTGCCCGTCTGCATTTACCGTACTTCCGTTGTCGTTCGTCGCCTCTGCGCTGCCCGTCAACAGAAAGTGAAACTTGTTTTTTGGATATTTTTTATACAGCGGGCAATTATGGCGGCTATGCGCGGTCGCTAGACACTTAAAACATACCCTTGCTTTTTTTGCAGCGTCCCAGCGTTCGGTAAGTGAAAGTGCTTTCAGCCCTTCGCAACGGCTGATATAATGTTCGCCTTTACAATAAACACATTTTGGGGAGTTTTTGTTATGAACGTGCATTACGTAATTTTTCCGAGGGGCCTCTTTGCCTCTCTTCTCTCGCGGTCTTTCCTCTCTCCTTCCCGAGTCCCCGGCGCTGATACCGGCGTCTAGTGCCCTTACCGCCATCTCTTCCAGCCACCTCGCGAATTGAACTAATGCTGGGTCAGATAATCCTGATTTGTTTCTATCTCCTACCCAATGTATAACTAAGTTCCTTGGCAACTTTGATACTAATGTCGTAAGCAACTCCGGATTACACAAATGCTCGGTTTTATCCAAAGAACGTACTGTCGCCACCAAGTTTTTTACCTGACATGCGAATCTTAAGAGTTCTTCAGCATCTAAACCTTCTTTAAGTTCTCTTATTTTCCTTATCTCGGCTAAAGTGCGTTGTAATATTACGTTCCCATTACCGAAAAGCAATTCTAATGACTTCATGATTTCTCCTACATTTTGGGGAGCCATCAATAATCCTGATACACTGTCGCGAGCCCTACCTTTAAGAGCGGTTTGTAATCTTAATAAATTCTGTTCATCACTTAATTTTAATATCTCTGTTGATTGAAAAAATATGGATTTAAACGCTATAAAGTGTAACGGGTCTCCCGAGAAGGTTGGTAATTCTTTATTAAATTGCGGTTTTAAAGAAGCGACTGAGATTAAGCGACTTACCCTTTCGATAAATTCTTCCCCGGTCTCCGTAGTTGCGCCAGCCTTTGAGCTGGCCGCCCCCCGTTGATCGCTCGACGTCTTCTCAGGTGCGATAAGTGCGGCGGCTCCCGCCGCCGGACTCACCGCCCTGTCTCGCCTTGCGCCTTCCGCTTGCTCCCGTTCGACCGCGCGCGCGGCGTCTCCCTCTGCCGCTCCTGCCGACGCGCGCGCTGCGGCTTCCGACGCTGCGTTTCCTCCCTCTGCCGTAGGCGTATGGTAGTCTGCCCACTGCGTCGTGCGTTCGGCTGCATCTCCGTCTTCGGCGAGGCTCCTCTCTCTTCCCCATGCGCTACCTCCCTCAGTGCTCCCAAATGCTTCAGATACCACTTCTAGCATTCGCAGCGCGTGCTGGCTATCGGCTTCTAGCATCTCCATTTCCGCATCGATGTCCGCTTGTCCGACGGCGTGTCGCGCCTCTCGTTTCCTCCTCTCCGCCGCCTCCTGTGACCTCTGCTTTTCCAATTCTGCGTTGAGGTCAGCCTCTTCCGCCGCGCGCTGAGCTTCCATCTTCTTCTTTTCCGCTGCAACCTTAGCCCGCTGCCGTGTCACTCTTCTCAATTCCTCTGAGGCATCTTTTATCTCCTGCATCCTATCGCTCCTTTGGCTGCTTCTCGATGCTGTATGAGATCCGTTTATAGAACTCATCTTGGATTTTTTGAGTAATTTATTTTTTTTCGAAACAGGATCTATTGTAATATCTCTTCGTCACATTCGGCTGCGAATGACCACTTATGGTCAGATCCGATCAGACCTCTCGCTGAATGACCGGAACGACCATTATTTCATCTCCGCTCGTTGCGGAGAGGGCGTGAGACTCCTTTGATTAATAATTAGTGGACTGTACAATAATTACTCACGCCTTAGTTCTTCTTCGATATCCTGAGTCGAAACTGCGATTTTCCCCTGGAGATGAGGATGATGGTGATTAGGAGAGCAGGTGATTGACGAAACCTTGCACTGAATTTTAATGTCTTTATTTGATTCAAGGTACACGTACACATCAATCTCGATACACGACTGAACACATTTCCAACATTATTGCCCAGAGTTAATATGAATGTCTATTTTATACGAGCTAAGACAGTTTTCCGATCGGCCACCTATTTGCGGCGCTCTCAAAATCTTACTGACTGACTGACGAGTTCAGCGTCAAAAAACAGCTGACCAACTCGTCTATGCCCCTTGGTCCGGGATTGGCTATACTCGGCACCGGCTAGCAACAAAAAAATACATACCACGCCCCTTCGAAGACACGAGGGCGTGTGAAACTTAGGCTTAAATGTGTTTTCAGAAAATCTTAATATTTCAAATTCAAACATAATATGCTAGGTTCTATCAACTGTCTAAAATAACTATAAAGATAATATCAGCTACATATAACGAGCGAGAAACATTTTAATTTAAATTGTACAGGCAAGTTTTAACATAGACTTATTCTAGCGTTAATTTTATTTATAAAATATGTTATATGAAGGGTCCGTCGCTTTCTCATGTACTCGAGTGGGAGACACAATACTTTTATAGCGCTTCAATCGCATATTTTGGTTTTTGATTATGGCCCTTTTAAAGACCACCCCAGAGCACCTACCCCTCCGCTGCCGCCAATAATTTACGGCTCTTGTTTCTAGACGGACCTTTTTTTTTCCTTTTTCCAGGCGGACGAGACAGTTTACCAGCTGATGAATGGCTTCCTTGGTCTATTGTTATTATGCCACTGTTAGACCCTCGGCCGTCGTAATTTCTGAACCCTCATCCCTTTCTCAGAACCCCGGCCTTGCCCCATTCGAGTATGTAATATATTAACCATATTTTAATCTCGGGGTGGCCTCCACGCCGTTTGAAGTTTCTTTATTGGACGAATTATCTGGTATTTATTTAAAATCTGTAAAATTTATTTATAGCACGACTGGCTTCCGACAGGTTAACCTATTTTTAACTTTATTTTTAATATCTAACTAATCGCGGAGTTTTATTATGTAAATCATCCACTGACAAGCATACTTTTTCGTAACCACGCAATTTCCGTTGGTCGGTTTACCTTTCCCATGAAAAATTGCGATGGCCGTTCGCACTCTTTTTCTTGTCAGGTGTTCATATTAACCATATTAATATGAGATTACTAAATATACCATAGTCATTCCCGTTAATTTGGGCTCAATAATTTGTATGGTTACTGACTGACCGGAGCGCGTGCCTGTCACGTGGTTGCCGACTGACCGGGCACACAATAATCCTAATGAATTATGAACGCCTGATAACATGGATGAACTCGTGGGGCCATCCAGCGCCCATGCACATATAATATATCGTTTAGTTGCCGCGCAAATATGTTATTCAAACGAAATTCAAATAATCGCCCGTTGGGATAGTTTGTTTGTTTGAAAAGCTTTATTGCACACACAAAAGAATACAATGTGGTGGGCCTATTGCCAAGTGGCAATATCTACCGACCATACCGCCAGGGTTATTGTGACTGAAGGTTTATGTGGGCAAATAAATTTACAAGTAATAAATAAATACACTTACAAAAAAGTCATCATAGTATAAAATATAATTCAGTGATTAGTAACGTATGCCAACTCGTATTGAAGGGAGGAGTGAAATATAAGGACAAGCCGGCGCCGACAGATAGCACATTCATCCGCCAGTAGTGGTGTGGATTGGCAATGGTGACGGCCCCGAGATCTTGACGCGCGAAAACAGCATTCAAACGATATTGAAATATCGACTGTGGGATTTGCGAGTTTTCGCTAACAGAAAATTGCAATTATTATTTATTACTTTTCTGCTTTAGGCCTTTGTTATCGAGGACAAGCATTGTTATTCAATTATAGCATTTTTTTCCTCGCTATATATATGTCAGTTCATAATCAGTCGACAGCCGGCGCCGACAGATGGCACATTCGTCGCCAAACCAGATACCACAGTATACCGTCTACTGTGCAGTAGATACTATCGTGATTGGCGGTCTTTTTCTTTTATGAACGCCTGATATAAGTGCCGTGGCAACTTTACCCGACCGCGGGTCTTCGCTCCCGGCGCCGCGCGCGCCGTCTAAATATTTAATATTAAAAGTAAATATAACCGGTCCATTACGTGCGAGTTCGACTCGGGCTCCGAGGGTAAAGTTTGTGACGTTGTAGGAAGTATAATCTCTGGATCTACTGAACCGATTTTAAAAAATCTTTTACCAATAGAAAAAGCCACGTTATTTGTCAGTGTCATGGGCTATATATGATTAATCCGAAAAATGTTAAGACTTTTTCGTGGTAGTCGGATTTGCAAAGTAAGTCGAAGAATAAGCGGTCGAACGAAAACGTTTTTAACTAACGCTGCCTTAATGATGAGAGATATATGATTAAGTTCTAGAGAAAAGTTGTAGAGCTTGATAATGACTACCAAAAAAGTCAGCGACAGTATATGTCTAACTTTTATATTTAAGTCACAAAAAGTATTATTTTATATTAAAAAAATAATTTAAATCGTTAGGTCATGTTTATTGGTTATATTATCAACAATTATGAATTCTTATCAAAATAATTAAATTTATCGTCTCAAGTGTTTAAAACACAACATTTTTCCCTTTTACTGCATATAATTTCCCTTTTACTGCATAAATAGTTAAAGAGATAATACGCTCACAAATAAGACACTCACAAGAAGACACTCACAAATAACGGTATTATAGTCAAATTGGCATGCAAATACATACATACATATGCAGTTAAAATATAACCCTTCTTTTGGCAGTCAGGAAATAAATCATAGCACTCAGTAGAAATGTTCTACCGTTAAGAAGCCTCATTAAAGTCTACTACGCGCTAGCCCACAGCACGATTACATATGGAATATTAGGATGGGGGGGTTCTACAGATTCGGCGTTAGATCCGCTTGTTAAAGCGCAAAAAGCTCTCCTGAGGGTCATGTCCAGAAAGCCACATCGATATCCAACAAACGAACTACTAAAAGAGCTGAGACTTTTGGACGTTAGACAGATTTATGCAAAAGTAACCCTACTTTATTATCTCAACAATCCGCACACACACAACATCACTGACCATAAGATTCTAACTAGAGGTTGCGCGTCAGAAAAACATCTAATTAAAAAAACCAAAACTAAATTTGCGCAAAGGCACTTTAGTTGTGTAGCTCCTAAACTCCACAATTACTTTCAGGATAAGTTAAAACAATGCAAAAGCTTTCATATGAAAAAGGGAAAACTTACTTTGTGGCTGTTTGAGACCGGCAGGGAAAAGGTAACTGAAATTATTACACATATCCTCGTTTAAAACGACGTTATCAATTTAATTTAATATTACAAATATATATTACTAATAAATACCTGTATGTAAATGCAAATGTATGTAAATAATAATAGTATGTAAATAATACAAGTAGGTAAATGTATATATTTATATATAAATGAGAAGAATATATGTACATATAATGTTTAATATTATATAAACATGTAAAATATCACCATAGTTCTATAATTGCAGTATAAAATTACGTGCGCATCTTAATTTAAAAGAAAAGAATCTACCCTAGTACGGGCATTAACCTAGTTGGGTAGTTTTTAAGACATAATTTTTGTACTACTTTCTCTTAAATAAAGCATTATTATTATTATTATTATTATTATAAAAAGTACTAACCGAACCACGCTCATAATTTCATCACAGGTAAAAAGTTTTACCGCCCAACGAAGTGGGCACGGGTCAGCTAGTTGCCTATAAAATTTCACTCAGTTGCATTCAGTGCGCGACCCATGTTACCAGGTTAGGATAAATTTCACCATTTATGTTACCTCTAACCCCACATCAACGGCCTAAAAGGCTTACGGCTACTATATCGCCGATTACTGATATTCATTATTATACAACCCTCTTTCACCATATAAACTATTCTTTTACAAATGCTTTTTTTGTGGGCTACGTGAGGTACAAAACGGCTACTTTAGGCTACCACTGTTGGTAAAATCGGTGACCAATTCCCAGAAACCTGTGCTCGACTGAAAGTCAGCGCTGACGGGTGGACGTGTGCGGTCTACAGAATTTATTGGTACGTGTCGCCATTGATTTTATAGTGTAATGTGTCGCGTTCAGACAGCACTGAAATCGGACTTGAATGTATTCAGGGTTTTGTATAATTTTTGGAAATTTATTTAGAAAAATTGCTGTTGAAAATGTTACAAAAATTATGATTGTTCTTGGCAGTTGTATATATGTTAAATGTATATCTTTTAATTCGTATATATGTAAATTTCTGTATCTTTTAATTCCACTCTACAAACGACCAGACTTATTAAGATGCATCGAATTATTTTTATTTTTGCCAAAATTATTTTCCATAGAAGTGAAAGTAATAGTTTGTTTTTATATGTAGATTTACCTAACTTCTGAAGAACTTAGTAATATACTTCATTTCTGTCTTTCGGGCCTCATGCTTTTTCGCGTACGCTTGAGATGCTTTCTCCTAAACGGAGGTATAGAAAAACAAAAGCGATAGAGAGTGTTTTTCTCTGTTGTTATATTTGACTCGGCTGGGTAAAATAAAATCCCCTAATTAATTAAAGTTTATTTTTTAACATTTGGCTCTCGGATTACGCGCGGGAAAGCAGGTTCTATGACAATGACGAATTTCATGCTGATTGACAGCTATAAAACTGGCCGAGAGAATCGATGGCGACATATTTATAGGTAATTAACTGTTTATGCTGTCTTTGATGTTGTTATTATGTATTTGTGTTTTGCTGTTAGCCAAAACTTCTCACGGTTGAAATTGAAACAGATTTCGTAGAATATCAAGTCTCAGTAGGTACCTACTTCAGATTTATTTTGGAAATCATTACCATTCCTAGAAAGAACATTAGGTACGTTTCCGGCTGTAACTGGCTTGTATCAATTCACTAAAAAAACACTGCTTAACTCGGTTGCTGGACATTACTGCAGCGCAAAACAACACAGGCTTGGTTAACGTGGGTGCTATAATATTTAATGACAAGCGACTCTCATCAATTTTACCAAAATAGAGCGAGACATAAGGCCGTCAATAGCATCAAACGGGAGGTATGCGGCAAGTATACGTTAATTTATAAAAGGCGGCAAGAGCGATTGACACCGTCGCTGTCGCACAGGATTTGCCCACCCGTGGCAGATTAGTCCGCAAGGCCTTCTAGCGGCCATGTTTTATCAGGCGACCATACTTCGTTAGGGGTATTGACAGGTGCACGATCGATCGGCGATAACATGATACGTTTACCGACTATACTAATATATGGAGCCTTAAGTTAAAACAAAAAGTCATGTTATCATTGCGATTCGCAGTTTGAATAGCGTTTGAATGCCGTATTCTCGCGTTATGCTCTCGGAGTCGATTGTCACAATCCAAACAGTATCTGGCTAGCGGACGAATGCGTCATATGTCGATGCCGGCTGCAGAATATATCCCAAAGGTCGGCTATTTGAATATCGTTTGAATAACGTTTTCGCACGGGAACTAAACGCCAAATGACGTTGGATGGCGCTGGATGGCCCCACTAGTTCATCCATGTTTATCCGAATGTTATCCGAATATATTAATGATTTATAAATATTATTTTACGTATGATTATTATGGCCAGAGTCTTAACATAGACTATTCCATTTTGAAATGCACTATAAACATATACTTTATTTTAATAATCCAAAAGTTATTGCAACTTTGTTTTAATATTCCTTGTTTTATGGACGATTATTATCAATTTTCACTTTCACTATTTTATTTGCCGCTAACTAAAAACAAAAATATCTGTATTATAAATGGTTGGTTATATGTCCTCAATTTCAATTATTATTCCTTGCATTCTGCTGCTACAAATACTTATTATGCTTATCTGAATATATTAATGATTAATAAATATTACTTTACCAATTATTATTATGACCAGATTCATGGATTTGATTATTATTTTATGAAATACGCTATAATCATACACTATATTTTAATAATCCAAAAAAAAATATATTTTTTGTTTTGTGGATAATAATATATGTATTATATAGGAAAAACAATAATATATGTATTATTAATGACTGGTTAAATGCTTTAGTTTTTTGTTATTATTATTTCTTGCATTGTGCCAATAGAAATATTTCTTATGATTATCTGAATATAGTAAAAATTTATAAATGTTATCTTACCAATTATAATTATGACCAGATTCTTAGTTTAGAGAATAATCTACGCACGCGTATAGTAAAATGCTACGTATTCTCCATCCTCCTATATGGAGCTGAGGCCTGAACACTCACAGAATGGATGGCCAAGCGCCTTGAAGCGTTTGAGATGTAGGTGTATCGGAGACTGCTTAAAATATCATGGGTCCAGAAGGTTCGAAATATAAGTCCTTCAAAGACTGAATAAAAAAGGGACAGAGGTACTCAAAACCGTTATGAGACGCAAGCTCGAATACTGCGGCCACATAATGCGCAACCCCAAATACGAACTCCCACAAATAGTAACCCAGGGAAAAATTCAAGGCAAGAGGAGGCCTGGGCGGTCAATGACATCATGGCTGCAAAATCTACCCCAGTGTTCCAGCTGAGCACTGGCGCATTGTTCCCTACGGCGGTCTCCAAGAAGGAAATCAGCAAGATTTAGCAACCTTCGTTAGGAGACGTCACTACAAGAAGAAAATTAAACTTAAATATTTTCTTTATCTTTATTTAATATTAGTTTTTTATTTATATACATATTTATATATTATACTAACCTTAAGGTTTTAAAGAATTATTGAGCGATCAGAATAGATGAATTTAAAAAAAAAAGTTAAGTCACTTTGTCCTAAATACTGTCACCCCAGAACAGATATAAAATGTAGTGGGGTGATAAAATCCACACAAATGTAATCTTATCTGCTTTCCAAAAAAAAAAAACAAAAGAACATTGTAAAAATATTATTATTTATACTTTTCTTTTTACAATTTTCTTGTATTGGATAATTTTATAAATGTGCCTATTTTAATCCTGATATTGTGGCCGAGATCAGCATCTTTTTACCGAGAAACCTATCACGACATAACTTCCTTGCACAGCGCCTAACGGAAAACTCACATGCAACATTTGCACTCCTCTATTGAACAGGCCGTATGTGCATATCGATGAAATCGACATCTTTGTAAATAGTGTGAACTGAACATACAACATTTGTCGTGCTGAAAATCTAGATGTGGCAAGTCTCAATGCATTCCCTGATTATCAACGCGCGATTACGGGCACCGCTTCATAGCATTTGTTGGACTTTCACGTCGATAAATGAATACGATCTCCTTTAAGCATATGAACACCTGATAAATGCGAAACTGGCGGAGCTCGCACTCACTCGTGACGATTCCGCCTCGTGCTCATTCGCTTCCTTGCCATTTCTATCAAGCGTTCATGTTGCATCAGGAGGTTATTGAAATAAGAGAATTGTTAAATTTCAACGTTACTGCCAGGTCGTTGGTTTTGACCTGATTTAATGTATTAATTTAGACACATTTCTTCGCGCAGAATAACATATTCCCCAATTTAGAGTCTTGAGGCACACCGGACGGAAGTGTCACAAAATTTGAACAATCTTTTCTACGACAGTCTTTTTGATCAGTCATTTGAAACCTCTTCGTCCCGGTCGATAACAGGAATAACACCAAATTGTATGAAGAAGAAGCTGTTTCTAATATCAAAATTGCGCCTACGGATTTATTGCAGCATCTAGGTGCTTGCAATCTAGATGCTGCTTTCAAAGCTTCCTCCACTGCACAACTAAATGTTGGCAACTGTATTTCTTATATACTATGCAAATTTCAACTATTTAGGTGATCTAGATGCTACATACCTAGACGGACTCCAACATCTGCGAAGCTGACTGTGCTGCAAATCTAGATGCAACAAATCTCGATCCATGCCGCAATGCCGAATCTCACCGCTCAATAGCTTTTTGGACTTTCCGTTGATATTTCAATGTATCTCCTTGAGTATATGAGCGCCTAATAAATAGGAAACTGGCGGAGCTCACACTTGCCGGATTTCCTTCGCCTCGTGCTCAATCGCCTCTTGCCATTTCTATCAAGCATTCATGTTGCATCAGGAGATTATTGAAATTAGTGAACGTTAACTGTCTGGCTTTCGGAGACATCATTTATTACCTCCACTGCTCTCTCGCATGTGGCCAATGTTTGCCTGAAGAATGTGGATCGGGTCTTGCTACAGCGCTTATCTTTAAGTAGTTAGATTATTCATTCTCTTTTGCAATCTTAACTTCTTCATTTGGGTTTTTCTTAGTCATCATGTAAGTGGTTTTCTAGGTTTGAGCTATGCACATTATCGGACGTCAGTCGCGGACGTGACCTTGAGGCTTCGGACGTCCGATAGAGATCCGCAAGCCGCGTCCCAAACGACTGTGCATACTGTTCAGTCGCGTCCGTAAGCCGCGGTTTACGGACGAGTCCGATAATATGATTGCCCCTTTTAGAGACTGTGCGTTCGTGGACGCGAGCGAAGTAAGACGTTGGTGGGTACGTCTCGCGCATCACGTTCGCTGTCCAGTAAATGCGAATACATCGCTATGGACCGGGCAGAGGAGAAATGTCTAGCTCTAATCGAGGAGTACAGAAATTATACAGTGCTGTGGGATCCGAAGGATTAGAAATTTAAAAATACATTCTGACGATGACACGTTCGCTCAAGGTTCGAATGAAAACTACGGAGCACTCGTTGTTCTTGGGTTGATGCGCGAACCGTCTCCATTTGAGCAGTTGCAGATGCGCGGAGCAGAGTTGATGCACGGACCCATTGCCTTGAGATACAGGAGGCTATGACGAACCTAATGAATACCCATATTTACGGCCGCTAGATAACGGCACCGGTTTTCTAGGAAACCAAAGCTTTACAATACATAATCAATGGTAATATCCACCAATTTTAAAACGGCCGCGCGCGCGGGGGGGGGGGGGGGGCGGGGGCAGCGTGTGTATGTCCTTTGTTTTTTTTTTAATTTCATTAACATTCAGGAAACATAGAGCTGTTTTAATGTCTATTTATCTGTTTTTAGAATATACACGTTACTTCTATTTTTAGAATATACACGCTACTTCGTACCGCAAAGGACCACGAGATATATTAAAATACTAGCTGACCTGTGCCCACTTCGTTGGGCGGTAAAACTTTTTACCTGTGATGAAATTATGAGTGTGGTTCGGTTAGTACTGAGTGCTATGATTTATTTCCTGACTGCCAAAAGAAAGGTTATAATTTTACTGCATATGTATGTATGTATTTGCATGCCAATTTGACTATAATACCGTTATTTGTGAGTGTCTTCTTGTGAGTGTCTTATTTGTGAGCGTATTATCTCTTTAACTATTTATGCAGTAAAAGGGAAATTATATGCAGTAAAAGGAAAAAGTCTTTTGTTTTAAACACTTAGGACGATAAATTTACTTATTTTGATAAAAATACATAATTGTTGATAATATGACAAATAAACATGGCCTAACGATTTAAATTATTTATTTTTATATAAAATACTACTTTTTGTGACTTAAATATAAAAGTTATACATATACCTACTGTCGCTGACTTTTTTGTAGGCATATTATCAAGCTCTACAACTTTTCTCTAGAACTTAATCATATATCTCTCATCGTTAAGGCAGCGTTAGTTAGAAACGTTTTCGTTCGACCGCGTATTCTCCAACTTACTTTGCAAATCCGACTACCACGAAAAAGTCTTTTCATTTTTCGGATTAATATATATATAGCCTATGACACTCACAAATGAAGTAACTTTCTATTGGTAAAAGAATTTTCAAAATCGGTTCAGTAAATCCAGAGATTACTTCTTACAACGTCACAAACACATCTTTATAATATATAGAAGTATAGAATATGCTGTCAGCAAAGAGTTTCTTTCATCCCTACTCTGGCGGGTCCTTTGTATTGACGTGTTCACGTCAAATGTGTTTGTACTTGTCGGTATGATTTTGCCGCTATGCCTTATGGTCTTAGTGTTAGACCTTAGATTAGTATTAGATAGATAATTATTGTATTAGAAAATGTAATACCTATTATAAATACTATTATAATGGGAGAGTAATAAAAATATGTTATTGAATTAAATTTACATCGAGATTATTTTTACCAGTATCTTTTATTTCATAAAGTTTATCACTCCATAATGTTTATAAAATTTATCAGCGTCCATTTTTGGATACCTCGTTTTCTGATTGTAAATTTATTCCAAATCTCACTTTATTCGTGTGAGAAAAAAATTGGGGTCCCCCGATTGGCTGATCGTTATTGGATTGGATCGCCGTCCATTTTCCACCCCGCTTTTGAACAGGAGTTCATAAAGCTATAGGAGTTTATTCGCAACGGCCAAGACGTCGTCAGCAACATCGCTTGTAATTTCTACGCGGTTCTTTATGATTACCTGATACATGGGAACCGAATCGCCGTTTCGTCGCGCGTCGCGGTGCGCGCCTAGCCATATTCTTTATGTTATACAATAAATAATGAATAAAAATGAGGTAGGTTAAAAAATACTAAATATTCCATTGTCTATTTTCTATCTCTTTCTTTTATTAGGTTTTTTTTTGTGCATCTTTGTAAATTATTAAATATTCAATGTCATTCGTTCGTTCCCCACGGACACCCAGTAAAAAAATTGTTTTGTTTATTTTGTAAATGTTATGTATTGTGAAAGAAAGATTAAGAAGAGTTAAGCGCGCTGTGCCATTTAGCGGTAGATAAAATATTGCTAATAAACAATATTAGTGATATTTTTATTTTTTATTAACAGCTAGGATTTTAATACAATACGCAACGTGTTAATGGCACTTATAGTTTCAAACATTGATTAATATTCTCTTATGTTCAGTATCCCAATAGATGGAGTTCTAAAAACGTAAATATGTAATTGTTGTAATTGTAGCTATTGTAGCTACATTATAAATAGAAGTAGCAAGCGCGAAACTGGTAATACTAAAATATACCCACATAATATTATTAAAATGTACTAATCTTTCCATATCTACATATTTAAATTAAGTAATTAATGCATTACAAAAAAATATGAACAAATTCATTTCTAGAATAGTTTTGTCTTGATTTGCACTCTGCAAAATCATCGATCAGTTATGAGACATACATTTTTTGGATTCCTTAGCTTTCTAATAGATCAAATGGAAAGTCGTTTGTAACAGAAATTACATTTTGGGGCTCCGAACTACTGAGGACCGCCTTGGTGCGCTGCACCGGCCGGTGCAACGGTTTAGTTACGCCACTGTTTGTGGTATCAGTTGGTATAATTAGATTAAAAGAATTTAGTGAAAAATATGATTTTTCCTCTTCGCGAGATTTCTAGATAAATCATCCAAAGTGTGTTAGTAGAGTACTTTTAAATGTTATGTTGATTATTTCCTAGACTCTTGAAATGTTATTATGGATTAATTTGGGTCGATTATTTTTAACTGGTTTTTGCAATTAAAAAATAATAAGTATCGAGCTTTATTTCCATCCCAGTAGGTTTTTGCGAGAACTATTACCGTTTTGTTTATTGATCAAACACGGTTACAGAAAACGAGCAAATTTGCACGTTCACCGTTTACTCCCCAATGATCAGGCGTTCATATCATGGCGGGGGTCGCGTAATTCACTGTTCTGGCGGGCATGCCATGGCGATGAGTGAAACGGACGTATCGACTTCTACTTTAACATGAACGCCTGGTAATTATGAACCACCGTTTTCTCAAACTCTGTGTCCATTGGACACGTTAAACCGTCTAACGTTTTGTCGCATATCAGGCGGTCATATTAGGATAAGAGTTCACCGGAGTGCAGGGGTCATACATAGCCGTACCATTATAATCAATATCGGTACGAAAAACATAATTATGACGTATTGTCATAATTCGGTCGTAAAACATAATTATGACCATTTGTTTACAGGTGAGGTTTAAAATAGTGACATCCTTAAAGTTGGCGAATCAGTACGAGCAAAAAAGCAACTGCATATAAATTTTGGAAAAAACACAAATAATATGTTTTTTCTTTCGAAAAAAAAAAATTATTTGAAAATTTAAAAAATCGTATAAAAAGAGTATTTTAGTATCGCGTATTGTAGTATTTATTTAGTATCGCGAATATTGTTTAGTCGCGATATTTTACCGACCGCTAGATGGCGCAGGGTGCTCAACGCTTGTGAAACTTTTATTTATCAGTCATTTTTTTCAAATTTACCAAAACAAAATAAAGCAAAAAAAAATTTTCATAAATTAGTTTAATTATTTTACCCAAAGTCTTGTATCAAAAGTTGCTTATTTTCTAGTACTGGTTCATCTGCTTCAAGGATGTCACTAATTAAAAACTCACCTGTATATACAAAGAAGTAGAAGCAGAAGTAATCGCTAGGTATACTAGATTGAAACCGCTATCACGAGACGCGAGTCACTGGGATATAATAATCACTATCTACTTTGAATTGTGACTGCCAAAGTGCCAGTGGAAATTGAAAAAGGTAAGCTTCTGTTCAGAAAAGTCTTTAAGCTTCTAAGATTCTTCTGTAAGCTAAGCTTCTTCTTCTAAGCTTCTTCTGTAAGCTTCTAAGCAGAAAAAGGCGCACTTCTACTGTCCCTGCGGTTAACCCCCCAAAGAAACTACAGAAAGCAAATGGCGAAATCTATTGTAGATGTTGAAAATTAGCTGGATTGGATTGATTGGATCAATTGGATCGGTGAAAATCATTCATGATGGCGTAATCAAATTTAAAGTAAAGGAAGAATTTCATAAGGCGAAATAAATACTGTCCGAGACGCCATGGCGTCAGGTAAAACTATTGTCTTAGCATGTCTATTTCCAGCAATTTGGTGGTTCATTCTTATTTTTCGTGACAGTATTGTAAAATACTTATATCGTTAGTCAAATAAAATACTATAATCGGTCTCCGTCATCGACATAAATCGAATGGGCAATTTATTTTATGTAAACCGCACTACTTCGAAAATGTAAAGGAAGAATGCTTTTTTCCAGTCTACGGCTTCGAATACAAGTATTTAAACGTCGCGATTTAGTCGCAAACTCGTGTCGCACAACAGATGGCGCTGTAGTCAAATTAAACTTAATAATCAAACAACAAGGCTGAAATAATTATGAGACTTCCTACATCGATATGAACGCCTGATATTGGAGGAAGCAACTGCAGCCACCGCCAAAAGATTTTACGATATATCCGGGTAAGATTATAATCAATATAAGATGTGTAATATCGGTCGTATAAGACATAGAGAGATGGACAGACAGACAGACGGACTTACACATCTAAATTTTGCCTCCATCTGGTATGGGCTCGAAATAATTCGCTTTTTGCTCAGCCAATCTGTTTTCTAAAATATTTTTTTATTAGAAATTTAATAAAACAATATTATAAGAAATTTGATGTACGGAATCAACCACTGAAAAAAATGCCTAACCGTCCCGATCGCACTGGTATAATGAAGAATTATAATTATATTATTATTATTATTTATTCCTTAGCCGGCGATTGTCGAGGGGGTCACCCTGGCAGCCAATAAATACGCTTATGTCGGTGCCGCTGGATAATGAATAATTTTGTATATTAGAATAAAATAATGTAACCTCAAAATACACTTGTTTTTATGAAGATATTGATTTGCACTGAAGATTTTGTTTTTATGAAGATATTGATTAAACTGAGAATGAGAAGTTATTGTCGAAGAACAGAAATCACGCTGCTATTTTTCTTTTTTTTCATTCTCTTCGTATTCATTCTTCGGTAGAGTAAGTAGCTTTAGGCAATAAGGGTACCGAGGATCTGCTAGTCGCTTCCATATGTATCAGGCGTTTATAAAGCACAGGGAGTTGTATTGTCAGGCAGCGAGCTCACTGGTGCAAACTTTTTACAACAGATGTTTACAGATGTTACAACAGAGTTACAACAGATGGTGCTGTGGATACCGAGCTTACATTGATGTAAAAATTGAAGCATATTTTACAAAACAAGTAAATATATTAAAAAGAATAAAAAACACAACTGCCGTTACAGGAAGTGATCTATTGTATTTATAATTATTTTTATTACGGTATTATGAAATATTTGTGGATTGTATATTTATCTATATATCGCACCACCGATCGATTACAGTAATAACGTTAGCTGTAATAATAATAAGGTTAGCTGTAAGATATTGCTTTTAGGCAATACGCTCGCCTTTTTGTTTAAGCAAATGAAGCGTTTAATTATTATTATTATGAATAACTTGAAAATTTTCAATTACGTTGTTTCTTTATAAAAAATATCGCCATATCTCATTTTACACTCCCAAAAAGAGTCATAACTGTTACTTCAATAGTGCCATTGACGAATTAGTGAAGTAACAGCTATAACTCTTTTTGGGAATGAATTAAAAATGGTGATAATTTTTATAAATAAACACCATAACTGAAAATTTTCAAGGTATTACCGTATATGATCGGAGGTACGATATATACCTATACATGTATATTTCCGGAATGTACTCAATCAGAACAATCATTTGACACTAAACACAAAATATTTATGTCAATGTAATGATATTGAACATTTGAACATTTAGACAACAACTTACTTGATATTTGGACAGTTGAATTACCCAATGACACTCAGGATGACATAGCGATTCTAACAATACCACACACCTCTAAATCGGTTCAAGCGTTTAGATGTTATAGTGGAATAAAGAAACGGAAAACAGACACAGATGAACCCTGAAAATATAACACTTTTTTTGTTGGGCAGTTGAGTAAAAAGCTTCAAATTGGTGCTAATTTGGACTTAATAATGCAATGATATTAATGTCATGTAACAATAAGTTTTACAATGTAATTTTACTAAAAAAAATATGAATAATTCAAGAGTTCATAATTGTCTATAGTTTTAGAGTTAGTGTTACTTTCGCCCTTTCTGTCAGGCATAAAAGTCATGTCACTTAATTATCATGATACTATTATATTTCTTAGCGATTCTTGTAAAATATGAAAAAGTCAATTATTTCTTATTTTTTATTATTTAAAAGTTAGGTATGTAAGTACTGAATACATTTTTTAAAATGTCCTATTATCATTTTATTCACAACATCCTAACTAGGCATAGATCTTTATTAAACCCTTTTAAAAAAAACACAAATTCTTAAACATTACGTATTTAAAAAAATAATTATATAACACCGGTCAACCCTTTCAAATAATATCAGACTCGACTAAGTAAGAAAAAAATATTTATTTTGGTGGGTATTTGGACATTTTTATGATTGATAATCGGAATAAAAATTATTATAATACTATTATCATGATACATTATATTTCTTAGCGATTCTTGTAAAATATGAAAAAGTCAATTCTTTCTTATTTTTTATAAAAATAAGACTCGACTAAGTAAGAAAAACATATTTATTTTAGTGGGTATTTCGACATTTTTATGATAGGTACCATTGATTTTATAGTGTACACCATTGATTTTATAGTGTACACTATAAAATCAATGGTACCACCAAAAATGCATACGACGTAAAAAGTAACTTGCAAAATATATCCATACGCCGCCGTTTCTGCCGGACGCCACCTATACGAAGCGTTCGTAAGCTGTTGCAGACGTTGAAACAGACGTTGCAAGCTTTGCGGCCGCTTGGTCGAGTCCGGGACTCAGCGTATGGATGGCGCTGTAATCTAAAATGATTAATGCTCCTACGACGATATGGGCGCCTGATACGTCGGAGCGACTGCTGCTCTTGCTGCTTCTCTTTGCCAAAATCGCAAACACTTTTTATTTTTTTACTTATCGCAAATAGTTGTTAAAAAATACTGCAGAAAACGTAAAATCGTAGATGCTTACGGGCAACAGAAAAAACCGCATTAGAGGATTTGTATATCATAAATCAAAATTGACAAAAACGAGACAAATTTTGGCCAAATTGTATATTCAGTCAAGTACCTCATGGCACACTAATTCAGAGAAAATCTTTTAAAATAAACAGGCCGAAAAGACGGTAACTTTCCTACGCTTACACCAAGTAGGTGGCTTTCAATGACTTAAAAATACATTCAAATGTGTGCGATTAATTAAGTTGTATATACCGACCAGTTGAAAAGTTCGTATGTTCAGTTCGCGCGTCAACAACCAAATGTTAACTCAGCACAGCCAGATACAGACCTTATAGGTCTAGTTGATTGTGCGATTTCGCCTCATTTCGGATATGCTAGCACATTTATATGCATAAAGTTATGTTTTTTCTCTAGACTAATGTTTATTTTTAACGATTCTGCATATATAATAGTATGTATGTCCATGTCTTTTTTTTTGTACATTATTTTATAAAATTAAATAAATAAATTGTATATTATGTATTACTATAATTTGGTGTTGGGTTTAATAATAATTTCTTACTACTATTTTTTTGTATGTTGATATAACTCTTTGTGTTTGTGTATTTGTATTATGCAAGAATGAATGTTTTGAACTTTATTCCAATTATATAACCGAACGTCATACCTGTCAGATGGCAATATGCTAAGTTAAATATCAGCATCCCTAGATACGGGCGTTCTTGCTCAGTTAGGTATGCGATGAGCCAACGGCTATGGGTTCAACTTGTTTTTCCTGCACGTTTTATTGTACTGTATACCGAATATCATAGCCATTCGCCTGTAAAGCATGTTGTTTAAAATAAATAAATAAATAAAATAAATAATATATAGGGGCGAAAACTGTTATATATAATACAGTTATATAATATAGTGGCGAAACCTGAAATCTTCAAGACACCATAGACTATCATTGCATCAATAAAGCTACATCTCTTATTACTCTATAATGTCAAAATTCTATAATATTCAAAACAACACTGTATAATATTTGAAAACAAGTAACAGTAGTGTATCACTATACTGTAGTTTAGTAAGAGTAATTTAAAAAAGATGAAATCCTATTTTCCAGATAGTTTTTTTCCAGGATGACCACTTAGGGGATTTCATAATTACGTCCAAGGATATTTGTACAGAATTTCATCTAAAGCATCTTAGAAGTTTGCAAGAAAAAGGGTAAAAACCAAATTTTTGGCTTTTTGGAACTAACATTTTAAGAGTTACACCAAAAAATGAGTCCGATAAATTATTGTCCTAAATACCTATGCCAAGTTAAGTCACATATAATCATGGTCTAGGCTCCAGACTGAGGATACGCTTAAAAACGAAAGTGATGTATGTAAACTAACCTTTTCATTTTAGGGTTCAAATATTTTTTTTAATTACCCGATATATTAGTGTTCTAAATACCTATCCCAACTTGAGGCCTTAAAACATGTTATCCTACTGAAATATAAATATATTTTTTTCGTATGATCTCAATATTTTCTCTATTACTACCCTAATACGGCAAAGTAATGATGTCTCTGGAATGCTTTACCCACACAGGTAAGGACAGCACCGAGTTTGTATTGCTTCAAACGCGGGCTCAAAGCACACTTTAACGCGCTTAAATATCTCTCGTCCCCTTCTTTTTCCCTGCGTATATTGTTTTTATCATTGATTTTACACTATAAAATCAATGTTTTTATTTTCTGCTACATTTTTTACATTTATATACATTTGATATGAGCTACCTTCATAAGTGATTTTAATAATGCTTTTATCTTATTTTTACCGCAAAACATGATTTTTCATTAGGTTAAGGTTAGCTATAAGATATGGCTTCAAGGCAATAAGCTCGCCGATTTTTTTCATCAAATAAAACGTTTTATTAATAATATTAATTATAGTAATGAGTGGTACTCACACAAACCAGTCAATGGCGAATAGAAGTGAGACATCATGAGTAGGCACGTCTATCGCACCCAGAACTACCAGAAGTAGGACCATTGCAGCACTTGGAACAGAAGCTGATGAGCACGATGCCGCAGTTGACGTTAAGCTGAAATATCAAGATTAAGCAAATATAGAATCATTCTACATTCCTCCCTCCTTCCTTTCCCCCAGCCTTCCACCATCTTGAGGCGCAATATTGACAACCCAGAATGAGGAGTAATAACGACAACAATATCTTTATAGACCTAACCTTAAATATTGTATACACTTTAACCTTTAAACCTATAGCTTTTTAATAGGGTTCCCGTTACTCATACTGCATACAGCGGCTGCTTTTGTTTAATGATGATATTTATTAATCATTATTAAACTCAATAAAAATTAAACTTAAACATAATCATTTGAAGGATATCTAGTCTTATTAGGTGTCGAAAATTCAAAATATCCGCAAACGACTTTCAAAATTTTTAATTTAATATATTCAATAAGAATTTGAAATTGCCCTAAGTCTCGGATGCACAGCCCTCCGTCCTGATATAACGCTTTACTCGGAAGAAGAAGAATTTTAGGATTAACTGTTCCCCGGGAATCAAATATCCCAAAATACCCAGAGTAAAAATTAAATAAATACCACGATCTCGAAATTTTTTTATGCCGTCACCCGGAACGGCTTCACTGTTCACCTTCACGCGGTGGATGTTCGCGCGTGTCGCCTGCCAGCTAAATCTATTTCGTCTCTTTAAAGATCTTGTTCTCCTTAGGAAAATAATCAACTCCTTCCTAGAAGAAATGTATGACATCGAAGCCTGCTTCTCAAATTGTATGACATTGAAGTGGGAGTGAATGGGTGGTAAGGTAAATGTGGCAAGATAGCTGCCCTAAACCTACCTAGCAAGATATCTGCCCTAAACCTACCATGGCCAGTCGTTAGTCCAGAGTCCATCGCTCACCCCCCAGAATTATAACAATAATATTATTATGGACCCGATTTCAGTTGGTGAATTTCACGGCAGCTCCGTTTGTATTTATTATTATAATAATTAGAATTTCAAATATGTCGGATTTATAGATGTTAAAAAAAACATCTCACAATAAGCATAGATATTCTTCAAATGAACTTGTATGTAAACATTCCGGAGAATACTGAATAACAGCGTTGCAAACTGATTTCTGCAATTTGTATGGAGAATTCCTTTTTTAATAATATTATATTTTCATATAATTAAATATTAAAACCGTATTATTGCCCGTTAATTAATCTATATTAAATATAATTTAGAAATTAATAATTAATTACTGGCGTTATTTCACTTCATCATTATCATTTAGTAGTTTTATTTTTTGTAGGTTTTAATTATTAGGTTCCGATTTTATGTATTGATGTGAGCGAGCACTTATCCCCATTGCAACACTCGTAAAATGCATTATCCCCGAGCACTCGTAAAATGTGAGCGAGCACTTATCCCCATTGGTGTATCTAAAATGCATAGGTGAAGTAATATTATTCTTATCCTAATGCGAATTATTGGAATTGTGGTCTGTAGTTAGAGTATTTTGCATTGAATAGGATTTAGGTTAAAAGTTACAAAATTAGGTTTTTTGACGTCCGATGATAGTCTAGAAATATTACTATATTTTTTTTACAATTTAATTAGTTTTAACAACTGTGGTAAATATATTGCTATGCCTTATATTTCTTTTTAAAGAGGAAAGGACGTTATGTATGTAAATAAATTATATACTTACAAAACTGTGCACAGTTCTCCAAACCCAAGAGTAATGGAATTCATCTGAGCTATGAAAATTGTAGCTGTGGCAATGAAGAGAGCTGTTCCGTCCATATTAACATTGCAGCCAATTGGAAGTACGAAACGCGTTATTCTGGAGTCTATTTTCAAGGGTCCACTCATCAAGCGGAAGGTTATTGGCAGGGCAGCAGCTCTGAAATTAAATTGATTTCATGCCTGGATCATACAATTACTTATTATGTTCCGAAATAACAAAATAAAAATATCTGGTTGATACACAGTATCATATTTCGGTATCACGGTATCACTTTCCCAAATTTCGTCTTGATGAAGAGACATACAAGGCGTCGGTGTTTTGGGTATTAGCTGAAAGAAGGGGGATCATTTATTTGCATTCGATTTTAACCCGCCGGATGCCTACAGTCCATAAGCACTTTGTGTCGTTTGACAGTTCCGCGCGTAACCGTTTCGGCCGGCCCCAGTATATATGGCTAACAAGATTGATTAGGTACGTAAGAAAAGGGAATTCATGAAAAAATGATATTGTTAGTATTTATTCACATAATAGACCAAAAAGTTGCGACGCAGTTTTTGCGCGCGAAGCCTGGCTTCCGAGCAGTTAAAACTATTTTGAATTCCTCTCTTCGAGTTGGTAGTGTTTTATGGGCTTCAATAATCGCGATTTTGCAGGTTCGATTTTCAAATAATATTTTTTTTACTCATAATTTTAAAATTTCTGTGATTGTAGTCAATTATTAAATATACTAATAAATAGCTTACAATACAGTTAGAGGCTTTATTACCGGAATTCTAACACTCGAATATATAGTCGAGTATTAATCACTACTTGAGTCTTTACTCAACCAAGTATTACTCAGGTGCCAAGTAGTATTTAAGTATTGGATGCGTTCTATAGTCGAATATCGGTCATCGACTCAGCTGAGTAATACTCGAGTAGAGGGGAAAACAAGGGGAAAATAAAATATTTCGTAATTTATTCGACAACAAATTACTAATCTTTTATTTTACATTACATTATGATACGGATTTACAGAGAGCAATTAAACCCATTCTATTGTTGCTTTTCTATAAAATATGAATTAAATTGTTCATTTTAATTACTAGCCGGTGATTTATAAATACGCCCTTATATGGTCGCCACGATTTGACATTTCGATTCTAAGTTCATGAATTCTTTCAAAGCGCGCGTAAGAATCATCTATCCCGATTTTTCACATAACACTCTCATATCGGCTTCTGCGTTTTATTTGGGACTTTATTTTATTTGGACTTCGATATGGAGAACACAAATTGTGCCCTCGAGAGCGTGCTGCCGCACCACCGACCACGAATATCCTCTCAATTTCCTCCAGTCGTTGTAGAAACTCCGCCATTTCACGAAACAATACGTACTTAATACGATAATACACACATGCACCAATGTATAGAAACGAAAATTTTGACAGCTCTAAACCAAGTACCTTTCAAGTATCGCCAGACGGATACTCAACTCTGAGTAATACTCGCCTTCTCAAAACTCGACTCTAAAATGAAAACTGGTACTCAAGTATTACTCGAGTACTGCTTTCTACTCGAGTAATGATCAATACTCGACTATAGATTCGGGTGTAAGACACTTTCGATTTCCATTCCAGCATTAATAATAACGGAGTTATGAAATATTACATTTTCAGATTATTCTCTCTTTAACTCCAAACTCATATAATGGTTTCAATATTTTTTAACTCAAAACCCGCTGAAGATGTTGAAAACGGACGTAAGCAGGAGATTTTGACAATGTTATCAGAATTGTCTAGTTACATTTATTTATTTTCCTAGAACCAGTATGAATCCAGGTACTAGCTAGTTGTCCACCTTTAAGCAATTATTGAAAAAGCACTTCCTTTTACAATAAATGTGATCCATAAATTCTAAACTTTCCGTTATCCCTTCCCTTTCCTCATCTTATTTTGACAGTTTATTTATTTATTTATATATTAATAATATACGTATGCATATGTACCTAAATGTATTATGTCCTACTCGAAAATTAATTTATCTATTTATTCTTGGCTTTAGATAAGCATAAAATGCATAATATTTGCTATAATTTTAAATTTAATATTATATTTTATTGTATCTTATTATACTTAAATTTTTGCCTACTCTTTTTTCACATCAGCATGTTGGTTGACTGTTAGATGTTTTTATGTAGCAATAAATCCACCATTGTACCTTGTTTATATTGTGCAATAAAGAGATTTTTCATTACAATTCATTTCATGGCAGATATCTTCAGTTCTTAAAATATCGTCATTAGGATTTTAGATACCTTCAGTTCTTAAAATATCGTCATAGGGATCAGAACTATTTTAGTACCTACGTAATTTAGTCCTAATTAGTCGTGTAGTTTCTGAGATACAGGGGTACACCCACACATAGTCATGTGCACCGACGCGTACCGACGCGCACACACGTGCACACATATACACACCCTCACACACACACACACACACACACACACACACACACACACACACACACGTATAAACAGTCATTTTCCAGAAATAATTTTTTTGATTTCCAAGGATCTCGAAACGTGAGATCCGGAGCAAGCTCGAATTCTAAATTTTGATCGTAAACAAGACGGGATATTTACATACAATAAGTATTCTCTATTCTAGAGATATACGTGACATACTGTGGATTCCAAACGACCAAAGCAAATCTAAATGACTTATCTCACCGGATAATAATAATATCTCTTTTTTAAATAATAATTTCAGTGTCATTGGATTTAAAAACTGTCGGAATACTAGGAATGAATGCTAGTGATTTCTTTGAATAATCTGTATGATCTTTCTTATGAAGATTATTTTCTATTGCTCCAAGGTCTCAAGTAGAAGTCACTGTTTCATTTAGTTGGTAATAATGAGAAATATTAGATGACTTTCGAGAGGACGCCACTATGTGACACGTACTTGCATTGATGTTGATTGACATTGATACAGTTTTTTTTTGCAGTACTGATTTATGCAATCAATATCTTCTTGCAGCAAAGCACAATCGCCCAAACAATTCATCTCTCTATATTTTTTTGATCATCGGCATAAATAAGAATTTCTTAATGACGTACGCAAGCGGTTATGTTTTTGATGTATAGGAGAAGCAAAAGTGAACCCAAGCGGGAGCCCTGAGGCACCCCCTTTCACCCCATAAATTTAACAACGTCGGCTTTTTTACTAAGAATATAATAACGACATAATGACTTTATTGATCACGAAGGCACTATTCATCAGTTCACTCTGTCACATCAGAGTTTTTTTTTAAATTTTACAATGTATATTATTTGTGTCGACGAAGTTTACAGTAAAAATCAGCAGAAACCCCATTAGGTCCCCGAACCCTCTTAACTACTAATGAATACCGTTTATAATCATCTAAATAAGAAGAAAAGAGGTATTAAACATGTAAATTTAAACTTACGTTGAAGCTGTAGCAAATGCCGTTAGCGTAGCTTGCGTCAATCCCCAATAGAATTTATACGGATTCTTCCTGACGATTATGAAGTATATAAGCTGCATTATGACAAGTTGATATAAAAGGATTCCAATAGCGACTGTCGCTATGAACCACCCGAGTTGAGTTAACACCAAACCTGCAACGAAATGAATAGGACTTTTCTTATAAAATATAAACTATAATCGTTCTTCTAGTTAGATCAAATCAAACAAATCAAATGAAAGTTGGCCATTATGACTCTTGAAACTGCAAGCAACTGCTAAGAATTATGCATTTGTACTATATCAAAACAAAACACTATCTTCAAAATCACACAATTTCTAAACGGTAATTTGGTTGAAATGAGTACCCAAGCGCTTCTAAATTTATGTACCTATATTGTCTACCATCTTGATTTTAATCTGATGATCAATTGCCAGACTTCGTTGACCCGGTTGCCAGGTTAATCGTATTTCACTAGGATGACCATGATTTTGTTTTGTTTGGTCTCTTTGTATTCTAGATTAATCGATCGATTATCTAATTTTAGTGATTATAGGAAGTCAGTTAATTGATCTTGACAACGGTATATAACCGATTACGTCATTAATCAGTGTGTTCAATAAACCAATTAAAATGATTAAATTTGCGTTTCTGCCAAACTTTACCACTATCATCTGACAGCGCTGCAGTGGCATTCCTTCTGTTGATAGAATCAGTGCCAAAAGTGTGCGTAAAAAAGATTGTCTGTAAGATGTTTAATTGATTAAACATTATTATTTCCTAATTATAATGGTTTATATTAATGAGCATGTCATCGAATTAATAAACATGTTCTTTCTTATTCTCACTGTGTAGCATCTATAGATGTAGAACTCTGCGGTAAATTTAAATTGATATGTTCCAGCGGTTTTCGGCTAGTCCACTCCTGCTATCGCCCTGATGTCGTCCATCCATCTGGCTGGTGGTCTTACCAACGCTTAGCCCCACCGTTCCAAGTTTCCAATATAAGAGCTTTGTGCTGCAATCTATGCGTCTAGATGATCTGTTTATAACCATTTTAGCTAAGTGGTCGCGATGTTTGCTACCTTCGTGCGCGGTTTGACTCAGCACCAAGCACTCGGAAAGGGGTTTATAACTCAACTATCACTGTCGGCAAACATACATTCGGTAACATTTCGTTCAGCCCCCCCCCCCTCCCGTCCCCCTGTCGAACACATCCCTACCGACCTTGCCGTCATCGCAAGATTATCGTATGCTGTTGATATTTGAGATAGGTGTAAGTCGCGATTCCCTTTTAGCTTCATTATTTTTAAGATTCGCATTTTACCCCATTTGGAGTACTTTACTCCTGCTCGTCGACCCCTGTTGTAGAGAAATTAGATTTGTGTTTCCATGTAATCAATATTTCCGATAAGATGCTATTTATGGCATATATCGTCGATCTATATGTGAGACCACGTACGCGCCAAAAATTCAAAATTGCGTTTTTAATTCTTATTGGAGTAAAATCTCGCTTCGGATCGTTCTGTCCACGTCCCGATGGCTCAAATTGGAATTCTCATTGCAGTGGCATCTCGTAGGCATACGTTGATGATTTTATCCGGTGATACCTCTTACGTGCTTAGTAGTAATTCCTCGCAAACAACTTTTGGACCGTTTTGATCGTTAGTACAGTAAACTAATATATTTTTAATTTTGTCACATTTACTCAACTAAAAGAAACATATCGTAAACGATGTTATTCCATTTTTTCCATGCACTGAAAAGTTTGCATGTTGGCATGTATACGAGGTCTCATAGTGGGACGATATTTGTTACACTTTTTCGGAAAACAGCACCGGGCGACTAGAAAATATATAAATAAGATAATAGCATTATAAGTTTCTCGAATAGTTTAGAATGATTTCAGCGTCTAAGTATATGTGTATAAAACAAAGTATCTCACCTAAGTTGTCAACGCCCAAGATTTTCCCAGCAATAACGCTGCAAACGCCAACAGGTGTGATCCACATGGCTATGGATACCATACGCATCACCACTTCGAAGATCGCTTGGAAGAAGTCTATAACGAGCTGACCTTTGGGTCCAATTGTGCCCAATAGAGTTCCGAAAACCAGACAGAACAATACGATACCGAGGGTGTTGGTGCCAGATCTGGAAATATCATTGTAAATTATATGTCATTTGACGAGCTGATATCATAGATATGGGGACTAACTTTCTGTAACTATTCCCCGCCTACTCTACTCTACTCGTAACCCTTTGAGCCCTCTTTACTAACTTGAACTATTTGAATGAGTCTATCAGACTCTCGAATATGAACTGAATTTTTAAAAATTAAAACATTAATAAAACCCTGTAGCCAGTGCCCACAGGGCACATATCAATATAATAGTTTTGGCATTCGTTTGTCGTTTGTACTTTTTTTGAACTAAATATTTATTTATATATATATATATATATATATATATATATATATATATATATATATATATATATATATTATATATATATATATATATATATATATATATATAAATATATATATATATATAATATATATATATATATATATATATATATATATATATATATATATATATATATATATATATATATATATATATATATATATATATATATATATATATATATATATATATATATATATATATATATATATATATATATATATATATATATATATATATATATATATATATATATATATATATATATATATATATATATATATATATATATATATATATATATAAGATGATTATAAAGTAAATAATTATAAAAGCCACTTACATCGTGACGAAGGATTCCCTTGATCGGATTCGGGAATGCTTTAGGTGTTAACGAGAATGATGAATGCCTCTCACTTGCGGAAAGAGGAGTAGGTTTAAGTTGGGCCCATTTTTCAACTAGTAAACGCTCACCCTTCATCCAATTATCTCAAAAATTAAGCTACAATCCTTCTTTATACGTAAACTCACTCAATTTCCTATTATTTCAGGAAATTGAGTGAGTTTATCGCACCTTTAGAAAATAAAAAAACGAAATTCGAAATTTTAAATTCTTCCATCTGTCAAGTAGCTCGTCTTGTCTTGTTATTTCCCCTGAAATAATAGTACTACTCCTCTTTCCGCAAGTGAGAGGCATTCATCATTCTCGTTAACACCTAAAGCATTCCCGAATCCGATCAAGGGAATCCTTCGTCACGATGTAAGTGGCTTTTATAATTATTTACTTTATAATCATCTTATTGATCAATTCTAAAAAGAATATATACACAAAACTATCAAATATTTCAAAATATTGAATTTTTACATATTTTATGTTTCGTTCATTGTAAATAATCCATTTAGGTTAAAGGTAATCTTTCCAACTAATAGGAAAGAGCTGACTGCTTCCTTTTATTGATATGAGGGCATGTCACGCTTTTAGTTTTAAGTTTTCAGCTGAATATTGATCGCAGCTTCTTTATATCGCACCTTTAGAAAATAAAAAAACGAAATTCGAAATTTTAAATTCTTCCATCTGTCAAGTAGCTCGTCTTGTCTTGTTATTTCCCCTGAAATAATAGGAAATTGAGTGAGTTTACGTATAAAGAAGGATTGTAGCTTAATTTTTGAGATAATTGGATGAAGGGTGAGCGTTTACTAGTTGAAAAATGGGCCCAACTTAAACCTACTCCTCTTTCCGCAAGTGAGAGGCATTCATCATTCTCGTTAACACCTAAAGCATTCCCGAATCCGATCAAGGGAATCCTTCGTCACGATGTAAGTGGCTTTTATAATTATTTACTTTATAATCATCTTATTGATCAATTCTAAAAAGAATATATACACAAAACTATCAAATATTTCAAAATATTGAATTTTTACATATTTTATGTTTCGTTCATTGTAAATAATCCATTTAGGTTAAAGGTAATCTTTCCAACTAATAGGAAAGAGCTGACTGCTTCCTTTCATTGATATGAGGGCATGTCACGCTTTTAGTTTTAAGTTTTCAGCTGAATATTGATCGCAGCTTCTTTATATCGCACCTTTAGAAAATAAAAAAACGAAATTCGAAATTTTAAATTCTTCCATCTGTCAAGTAGCTCGTCTTGTCTTGTTATTTCCCCTGAAATAATAGGAAATTGAGTGAGTTTACGTATAAAGAAGGATTGTAGCTTAATTTTTGAGATAATTGGATGAAGGGTGAGCGTTTACTAGTTGAAAAATGGGCCCAACTTAAACCTACTCCTCTTTCCGCAAGTGAGAGGCATTCATCATTCTCGTTAACACCTAAAGCATTCCCGAATCCGATCAAGGGAATCCTTCGTCACGATGTAAGTGGCTTTTATAATTATTTACTTTATAATCATCTTATTGATCAATTCTAAAAAGAATATATACACAAAACTATCAAATATTTCAAAATATTGAATTTTTACATATTTTATGTTTCGTTCATTGTAAATAATCCATTTAGGTTAAAGGTAATCTTTCCAACTAATAGGAAAGAGCTGACTGCTTCCTTTCATTGATATGAGGGCATGTCACGCTTTTAGTTTTAAGTTTTCAGCTGAATATTGATCGCAGCTTCTTTATATCGCACCTTTAGAAAATAAAAAAACGAAATTCGAAATTTTAAATTCTTCCATCTGTCAAGTAGCTCGTCTTGTCTTGTTATTTCCCCTGAAATAATAGGAAATTGAGTGAGTTTACGTATAAAGAAGGATTGTAGCTTAATTTTTGAGATAATTGGATGAAGGGTGAGCGTTTACTAGTTGAAAAATGGGCCCAACTTAAACCTACTCCTCTTTCCGCAAGTGAGAGGCATTCATCATTCTCGTTAACACCTAAAGCATTCCCGAATCCGATCAAGGGAATCCTTCGTCACGATGTA